>JARGCV010000003.1:45000-410000 GCA_034064705.1 Bothrops alternatus | reverse complement strand
GGGGGTTTGAACTGATTGGCTGGGAGCTCAGCTATGTTCTGATTGGGTGGAGGTGTGTTCTGATTGGTTAGGGGCTTGGCTGTGCTCTGATTGGATGGGGGGTTGGCTGTGCTCTGATTGGCTGGGGGAGTGTTCTGTTTGGGTGGGGGCTTTGTTGTGCTCAGGTTAGTCAGTGTTACAAGGGGATTAGAGATGGTGGACTGTATAGCTGTTTGGCTTTGCGTTCGTGGTTGTGCCTCATCTTCATGGTGGGTGTCAGTTTGCTTCGTGTATGGATTGGAGGGGTTTAAGGTGGCTAATGATGCAGCTGTGGTCTGGCTTCTGGTTTGTGGTCGTGCCTCCACATCAGTGTGGGTTTGGGTTTGCTTTTTGCCTGGATGTGTGGTGGTAACATCCTGTGTGGTTTTTGTGAGTGTAGGTCTGGTGTCATTCCCCGTGCTATGGACTCGTCTGTCAATAAGGGCGGGTTTCCAAATGGCTGGTAGGCGGGAGGTATCATCTCGTTTGTTCATGCTGTGTGGGCGTTTTTCTATCTCGATGGCTTCTCTGATTATTCTGTTATTAAAGTGTTCAGTTTTGGCGATAGTTCTGGTCTTTTTGAAATCAATTTCATGTCCTGTGGCTTTGAGGTGTTGGACCAGGGAAGAAGTTGGTTCCTCTTTTTTGACTGAGTTTTTGTGTTCTTCAATGCGTGCACTTATTCTTCTGTTGGTTTGTCCAATGTGTGTGGTGGAGCAGGTAGTACATGGGATTTCATATACTCCTTGATTTTCTAATTCAATTTTGTCTTTAGGGTTTCTTAAAAGGCACCACAGACAGGATCAGCAAGATCCTTCACAAACATAATATCAAAACAGCATTCTGCACAAACAGAAAAATATCCACCATCCTAAGAAACCCTAAAGACAAAAAACTTGAGCATTAAGGTATTTACAAGTTGCACATGCCTAAAAACAACATAATTGACAATTAAAACAATTCTACTCTATGTAAGAAATCTGTTAGTAAACTTTATTCAGTCCCATGTATTACAACAGCCTTACAATTTAGGGGATTGTATATGATGGAGTAAATGATGTCCTTCTAATATTTATGTATATATGTATGCATGTATGTATTTGTGCTTTTTCTTTTTTTTTAATGGACTGATTCCATGGATTGTTTGACAGTCTGCATGCCTTCTTTGCTTTTATATATAATTAGGCAGATGTACATTAAAATTATTAAATATAAGCAACATGTTTCTATTAACCATTTCTATGAATTAATAAAATGGTTACAACTTTAAGGGCACTTATCAAATAATTCAGATTTTGACCAACTGAATCCAAATTGAATCTGTGTGGAAATATTTTCTCATTAGCAGCATGAAAGATTTAATTTGCACTGAATAAATAATGGAAATTAATAGGGACAATTGGCAGGCATTATTTCAGAATGTAACATGATTCGGCTAATGGTTAAATACCAAAAAAGAAAATCAAGGTCAGCACCATTTACTATTTTCCCTCAAACCTGATAATGCCTTTCCAATATGCCTGCAAATTAACAGAAACATAAAAGAAAATACAGAACTGGTACATGATACATACTACAGTAATTGATACGATTAGGATCCAACAAGAAACGTTCCCTGCTGTTTTGAAAATGTATCTGACTTTTGATCCTGACATCTATGTCTCACAGGAATTTTGCTCTGACATTCATTGTGATGTTGATCCAGGAATTAATAGACTGAAAAAGCTGGCAGGATACCCTTCTTGTGTACAAGTGTTGAAAAGTATCAGGATCAACAGCTATTCTATATTCGGTACCAAATCACTAACTGCTGGCTTAATCCCTAAAAAGGCTTCATCAAATCTTCATTGCATTTTTAAACAATCTGTGTTTATTACAAAATTTTTATTTTTAGTTGTAAGAACTATTCTGACTACAAAAATCTTGTTCCGGGCTTATCATCAGAGAAGCATAAATTTGCCTGCCAGTGCAATCTAGAGGAAGATAATTCTCCTTAGAGCCATGCTTGTCTCATGAGGACTTCATGAACCATGCAGTTTTCTTGGCAAAAGTAGAGGCATGTTTTGCCATTGTCCTTCAGCAGGATCCTTTTTGACTTTCCAGTCTAACCTATGATCCTAATATTTCCTAATAATCTCTCATCCGAGTACTAAGCAGCCCTGACATTTCTTAGCTCCTCAGCTCAGACAGAGCCAGGTACTGCCACCTGCTGAGGCAAATACAATGGTATTATTTTCAAAAACAGCCACAAAGTTAAATTTACTTTTTAAAAAATTAAGAGAATTCAGCTTTAATCCACCAAAATCTATTTCTCTACTATTGGTCAAATTCTATACCTTCACAGAAATCCATACCTACAATGATCATTTTCTTGAAGAAAGATAAAGGATAAACATGAGCAAGTAGCAAATCTGAAAGATGTTCATAAGGATTAAATATATTTATAACTTTGCTTTACAAAGGAAAATTCAAGAGCAAAACCAAGAAAATAAATGATTAAATAAATAAATGGGTTAAATAGCAGTTTTTTAAAATAAAGAACTGTACCAGCAGAAGAGAATATATCCAGCTTATGGTTGAACTGTGGAGTCCTTGGTGCTCTCTGAGCTTGGTTATTTGCTTGCAGACATTTCACTATTTGACTAGGTAACATCATCAGTGCTAGTGAATGTGGGTTTTGTTCTTTATTTACATACAGTAGTTTGTCCTGCAGTACTGGTGGGGGTAAGGTTTTCTCCTGGTAGGTTCTTGATTAAGGTACTGTTTTCAGCTTCATTGTTTGTCTGATATCAATTCCTGCTTCTAGGTGTTAATTACTAAGAGGATGTGTTCTGATCTTTTTGTTTCCTTCTTAACTTTATTATTTCTTTTAAATGGTGTATAAATCTGGCCTATGTGTCTAATGATGGCTGATTTGTCTGAATGGATCCATTGTTGTGAGACTAAGGTGTTTTCATTGTGACTACTGATTTCTGATTGTGTTCATAGATGTGCTATGCTAGTCTTTTGCTTGTCTGTCCTACATAGTTTGCTGATACATTTCTTGCACTGTATGTTCTAGATGACTCTTGTTTTCTCTTCTAGGGCTACTGGGTCTTTTGGTTTACTTAAGATGTTTTGGAGGGCAAACCCCACACTTGGTACCATTGATGATATTACCTAGTCAGTTAATGAAATGTCTGCAAGCATTGCAACCAAACGCAGAGAGCATCAAGGACTCCATAAGCCTAAGTCTGTTGTTGAGTAAAGTTAGTGTCTCTGCTCAGAAATATTGCATCATCTGCTCCGTGGTTCAAAGAAATGCTTCTTTGGGTCACCACTGAAGGTGTTCCTAACAGGACTATTTTTTTATAATAAAGGTATATGGTCCCTATATTCATATTGAGAAATCTTACCCCATTTTGTTAAAAAAAAGTATTAAAAGATGCTTTCAATGGGAAGGTGAAACTTTTGGTTTTCCAAATCTTGCTTCAGAATCTGTGATAAATCAGCCAGTCTCTAATGAAGCTTGGTTATTTTAAAAAATGTTTTCTGAGCGTCTAAATTAATATTATATTTAGAGGAAACCTCTAATTGCACAAAATTACAAATACAGATATTTTCTAGTATTATGAAGAAAAATAATTAAGGAAAAATATATAGCAACCTATGTTTTTGCAGCAGGCTTACTTCTTTTTATATTGAAATGTCAGTTTTTACATAATTCCTCAGAAATATGATTCTTTTCATAAACTTTTGAGAACTAGTCTATAAGTGCCCTGGCTTAGAACAATAGAAAAAAATAGAGAAGGTATACTACATTACACTAATTAGATGCATAATTATTTTATACACAACGTTTTCCCACTGCAAAGCTGTAAATTCTACCATTAATTTCTGGATAGAACTGTGCAGTTGCTATAAAGAAATAACATCTTTTTTCATTGCCAGTAAAATTAATATAGATATTTAAACATCAATTATGATTGAATGCCATAAAACTAAACTCATCATGTGCCCTTTAGGAGATATATACATGATGCATTAAGATGCTACACAGATATTTCATTACTCTTTACTAATTTTGAACAATATCATTAAATTTAATTTGTATTTTAGGTACCTTTCTTAGAAAGATACTTCAAAAATATAAAAGTTAAATTTATACTATTTCAAGAAATATTTGAAATTGGAAAAGTCTAGTCACAGTTTAAATTTTAACATCGGAAAATATGTTTCATTTAATGGTTCTTATAATTACTAGATGCCAGTAAGATTACTTAAACAAATTTATTTTTGAACTTAATTACAGCAGCAAGATTGTTGGTGGGACAGTACTGGAAGAATCCGGAAATACCGCCTATTGAAGAATGGACTGTGAAAGTAACAAATTTGGCGGAAATGGCAAAAATATCAGCATACTTGAAAAACCGCTCCAATGAACAATTTGTGACTGACTGGAAACAGTGGATAGACTATATCCAAGAGAGACACCAATCAAACAGAATGCAGCTGGCGTTCAGCTACGGATCGATGGGAGGAGGGATGAAGGGCTAACAAATCAGATGTTTACAAAAACTAACACCCAACGTTGAATGTATATGTTCTATAACTAATGCCTCTTAACATAACCTTATGACTAACGTTGTTTGCTTTAATATTGTTAAAGTAGACTGAATCTCTACCTCAGGATATGAAACTTTTACCTCAGGATCTCGGGTTGGGGACCATAAAAGATTGCACTAGTAATGGGATGAAGTCAACTCAGAAGCGCAAACGCACAATATGCGATAGACTAGATACAGTAGATAGACCATATATAGGAGAAACACCAATCAAACAAAATGTACTCGGAGTATACTTGAAGATGTAAGGGAGGAGGGAAGAACGTTTACTAAAACAGATGTTTACAAAGATTAATACCTAATGTTGTATGCTATGTTCTAGGATGATTGCTTAGCAATAGGATCTTATGTTTAATGTTGATCACATTAATATTGAAACGGATAGGGGAAACACCAATCAAAATAAAATGTAACAGGAGTATAGTTGAGGCTAGACACGAGGAGTGGGGAAAAAAGCTTACTAACTCAGACGTTTTCAAAGACTAATACTTAGTATTGTATACCAGGTGTCATGATGATTGCTGCATAATATGCTTTTATGTTCAATGTTAATTGTTTTAATAAAAGAATTTTTATAATTAAAAAAAAACATCAAAAAAAACTGTACAAAAAAAAAGATTACTTAAACATAGCATGAAATCAGTGACATTTCTGGCTGATGAGCAATATTAGAGATTACATTTAATCATTTTAAATGAAAAATAGAATTGTATTTGGGGATAATTAAAGGAAAAGAATTAAAATTAGAAAAAGATGAGAGTGATAGATTTCTAATAACAAAAGCAAAGTTAAATTTTTAACATGTCAAAAATTATTTTTAATAGCCAGATAGCAGAAATAAAAAGTGAGTTACAATTAACTGAAAAACCAATAATTAATAAAGCAACCATTAACGTTATCTTTAGCATCATGTGAATGTATTACTTCAGTTTTCCATACTTTGAAAAACACAAATACTGTCTAGGTTCACACACTATATTAAACAACAGATTATATTATACTTGTGATTCTTTTATTATCTTTTTATTCACATCTACAGGATTGTGCCTACACAATTTTGCAGGATTAGAATTAATCATGCTCTCTGCCATCACATATTCAGTTGTTAGTTAACTTTTCTTTTTTCTATGTGTTGCTGATCTAGCCTTTCATAAAATTCCTAGAAACTAATTGGATCTGGTAAGGACACACACAAGCAGTTATAAAACTATTATAACCAAGCAGAGCATCTTTCATGTTTTAGAAATTAGTCACATTATATTAGTACTTTCATCACAATGGATCAGGTAAACCAAATAGCGTTTTGGCTGCAACTTCCTGCTTCCCTCTACATCCAGTCATTTATAGTTTGGAAGGGGTTCAAAATGGGGTATCGTTCTTGGGAAGCAGCAGTCCAAAAACACATCTATGATTTGTATGCCATTTTTCACATGTGAATGAGGAGAAATTGATGGATTCTTCTTTCTTCCTCCAGAATGCCAAATTAAAGTACAGGAAAGAAGATGGAATGAGCAACTAAGTCTTGCAGGATAAACTGCTCCCACAGTTACAATTTCTGAACTTTTAAGGAGCTACTGATTTACCTTCACACTAAGGTCTTCGGTATTGTCAGGAAATGCAGTTCTTGATTCAGGTTGTTTCTAATTAATCTCTAATTCTACGCAAGTATGTCAGATATGCTTTCTGTGCCCTTGAACTGTTTTTATATAGTTTAATGAACTTATTTTCTGGCTTACCATGCTTTGGTCTATTTCAGTTTTGCTGATTCTTGATTTCCCCTTGGTTGGTAAGTTGTTATTGCTGCTCCAAGTCAGAAATATAACAATAAAAATTGAAAATAATCATAGACCATATTTACCAAACAATTAACATTACTGCTCGGTACCCCCACCACCACATCCCCCTAACCCTAACCTTCCCCCCTCACTTACCAACTAACTACCTACTCTCCTCCCTCCTTCTCTATCTCCCTCCTTCTACTCCACCCAACTATCCCTACTCTTCCCCTTTCTTATCAACTTTCTACTTACATAAGCCTTCACTCCTCCTTCCTCTTTCCATCAGATGTGGTGCCCAGAGGCCACCCGAGCAACCCCTTAATAACAATAATTACATATCCTTGCATCAACCCCATTGCAGTTGAGAAAACATAGTATATAAAATTATAAACCCTCCCTACCCCCCCCCCCGACTTCCCAGAGTGAGTACAGGGTAAAACAAAAGAAAACCCCCTACTTCAAACAAAATTATTATATAATCCTAACAAGAATTTTAAACTATATACTAAATACAATCTCTACTTAACATTTATTCAACCTTATCAATTCTAATACATATCTAATCCCTCAATCAGTCCATCTAATATCAAACCTTAAATCATTTCAATCCACTAAACAAAACAGACAAATCATCTTGTTAAGAGTATTAATTTTCATTTACATATCTAAACCATCAATCTAACGATCAATCCATCATATATGCATATATTCTTAATCAATTTAGTATATCTTCCATTAAAAAACCTCTCTTACATCTTACTCATAAACTTGGTCCTTGATTCAGCCCATAATCTTAGATTGGCCTTAATTCCTTACACTTAATTTTAAATTTTCACTTCTTCAATCGACTTCTGGGCTTTCTCATATGTCTAATAAACCTAAATAACAAATACAATCTATTTAATCTATTTCTAACTTAGATTCCTTCAACCTTATCCAATCACATAATGCTTATCTATCCCATCAATCAGTCAATTTATGTCAAACCTAGATCATTTCAAAGCAAATACATTCTTCTTCAATTTAATTATATCTTCCGTTAATCATCCTCTTTTACATCTTAATCATAATCTTAATATTATATCTTCCGTTAATCATCTTCTCTTACATCTTACTCATAATCCTAGTCCTTGAGTCAGTCCATAGTTTTAAGTTATCCATAATTCCTTGCATACAATTTTAAATTTCACTTTTTCAGTCGTACTCTTGGTTTTTTCTTTCGCCAGGTAAATCTCCATATCGAGGCCTCCCTTCCAAGTAATAAGTCTCTCTTTTTTACTTGCAATATCATTTGAGTCCATATAAAGCCTCTTAACCTTTGCATTTGTCCTCTATTTCTCTTAACCATAAACTTTCGTTGAGGTAACATTTCAAATCTCTGTCTTTGCTTTTCCTGGTTCTCAGCACCATAAATAGATTGCTTCTTAAACTGGATCAATTTCTCTTTTTTCTCAGTTAAATCTTCTTCTTGCTGCTTGTCTGAGAGGAATAGCCATCCCCTCCTGTCCTGAAACAAATCCTCTTCCTCCACTCCGTAAATGAACTGTTTATCAAGCAAAATCCATTTCCCATTATTCTCTTTATTTTCAATACTGTCTACTTCTTGTTTGGGTTGTTGTATAAAATGTTCAGCAATTGATTGCAAATCAATTTCATTTAGAAAAAAGGATCTAGTTAATTTTAATATTTCTATTTTAGTCTCTTTCAATATTGCAATACTTTCTTCCTTAAATTCATCAATGCGATCCAAAATAGGTTTGACATTAAAACGTAAATTCCACTCCATTTTAAATTTTAAAACAATCGCTCTGGCTTTAATCCAATTTCTACAACCGTCTCTCCAGCTTCGCTTACGAGAACAAAGAAAAAAAATGGAGAATTCACTTTCACTTTCAAGCACTTTCCTTTAGCAGTGAAAGTAGTGAAAGCTATACGCCATCTTGAATGCATTATGTTAAATGTAACAGTTAGAAATACATAGCCAGGAAAACAATAAAAAATACTTGCAATCCAATAAAAACTCCTGTATTCACTCAGTCTGCAAACAGTCTCTCTTGTGTTCTATTTTTAAAAAGCAGAGGCGGTCGCGGCGTCTTTTTCTGTCTGATGACAGAAGCGTCTCTGGGCAGGAGCGTCTTCAGGAGTTATGGGGAGCTCGCACTCTTAATCCCTGAAAGCTTTTTTCAGGGATATTAGAGGAGCTCAACCCTACTCCCGATGCTCTGCACCTCTTCTTCGCCCGAAGAGGGGATTTTTCACCGCAAAAAACAGCTGATGTTCGCTATCTTTTGCGGCTTTACATACCCAGGGAATGGAGCCTCACAGAGGAGACTCTAGCGACGTCGGCAGAGCCACCGGAAGATTATTTTCAGTTGAGTTATTATTATTAGATGTATTGAAATAAGTACTTATGTTTTGTTTATGGATGATTTTGAAATATGTATTTATGTTGTGATTATGTTTATTGTTTATTTTAATTAACATTATGATTTGGTTTGAGCATTTTTCTTTTTCTGTTAAAAATTAAAAAACCAATAAATTTTTTTTTAAAAAAACAATAAAAATTGTACAGTGCTCTTTAGTTATTGAGATACGAAAACATTTAAGAGTTTTGTTTTTGTTTCATAAAAATTAAGGATATCATAATCCTTGCAGTCTTGGTTAGCTCTAGTGGCCAAATATGATGCTGGTATCAGTGAAGCACCACAAGAAAACACTGAGATATTGCAATATGGAAGTGGCATTTTCTAAACCCAGAACCAAAATGCTTACAGTTGACACTCCACATGAAATCATGAAATAGAGGTTAAGGATAGCATGGAGTCCGCTACTTTTTCTCTCTATTTTTTTAGTACTATGCAATTTCTGGAGCAGAAGCAATTGTAACATCTTTCCAGTTGAGAAAAGGAAAAAAAAAGCACGTGTGATGGTCACTAGTTTCTTCTTGTCTGTATGCAATAAAAAAACCTTAGAGTTTGTAAGAGAGGATGGAAATCACCAGAATGCTACAGGCAGCCCCACTGAGGAGTTGAGACTTTAAAAAGATACTTATTGAAATGGAAGGAAGAGCTGACTGTTGAGGTAAGCAGAGCTACAACTCAAAAATGTATGAATGGGGTCAGGAAGGCAAAGACAAAAAGTAGTTTAAGGGTAGCAGGAGAATAAGAGAAGTTCCTTATTTCCTTATTTCCTCCTTTTTCAGGGAGGGCTTTATTTAAAAACTTTTTTTTTTACTTCCTCACTTAACAAACTTATTTTCTGCCTTTCCATTTATTACTAAACCTAGGCTAATTTATACTTTACCCATGCTAAATATATCTCATTCCTAAACAATTTCTTCTTCTTTGTTGCTTGAACTTACACTAAAGTCTTTAGACATATTTAGTCATCGTCATATTGGCTTATGTTGCTGGCAGCTGCTGCTAAGGCTTTGGCTCAGTAGTTGTTCAGTTTCTGCTAGGATGAGAAAAAGATGGTGCTTTACAGGGCGCTGTAACCTACTAGGCACTTGTCTGGGTATAGCTTCAGTGTGGGCGTTGGAGTGGTGAAATTTCTTGCCTCTGTTTTTCTTTTCAGCTTTCTACTGCTGGTTTATTGAAGTCCAAGCCAGCTCTTCCTTTTCTTTCAGTTGTCTGTTGAGCTGATGGCTCCTTCACTACTCCTCTGCAAATTCTTCCTTTCTGCTCTTGCAAACAACATGTAAATATTCCTCCGAACACACCCATACACCCACATGTTGGTGTATTTTCCTTTTATAATTGGAAATGAGATGTGGTGCAATACTCCTCAAGCTGCCTTAAAAGAAGACAAAGGAAAGTAAGCAGTCATGCTGGTCACTGCTAGGCTTTCCTTCCACAGAGGCAAAATCCAGTAAAAAGGTTTTCTTCAAATTTGTGAATAGCAGAAGACAAAGGAGATAGTGAGTCATTGCTTTTCCCATATGGAGAAATCTTAATCTTAAAATCTTAAAAAAGAAGCATAGAAGACAAGACCGAATCCCAAGGGACATGACATCAATGATCAATGAAAGATAATCATATCCTAGCACCATCTTCTGGAGATGATCAAAAGGAAGGATCAGAAGCACTCTCTTAATGAAGCTAAGTGATCGAGAAGAATACTATAGCTGATAGTATAAAAAAATGCTGAGAGATATAAAGATGTTACTGCTGCTAATATAAGTCATTCACCAGGGTAACCAAAATCTTCAAGTCATGTTGGATCACTAAGTGACACTGTTGATTTCATTAAATGTTCATTTATTAGAAAAGGGACTGAAAATAAAACTGCCAACACTGTAATGTCCTTAACAAACCTATGTAGATCCACATCTGGAATACTGCATGCAGTTCTGGCTATTCTGGAAAAGAGATAAAACATAGCTGAAATGTTCAAAATGATATTGGCTGAGAAGTTATCTCAGCTGCCCAGTTAAAGCAAGCAGGCATCTCCAGTATATTGGGCAGTGGCAATACAGAAAAATGCTGTTGGTGGACGATCACTTTAATGAGAACAGCAAAAGGATCATTTCATACTAAACATGGAAGGGCAATGGCAAAGGAGTCCTGTGTTTCACTAAAATAACCACATGGATAGACAATATAAAATATCTAATGTGTGCTAGATGATGGCCTTGTCAGGTTGGATGACACTCAACATGTTACTGAGAAAAAGTTAAGGATCTTTTGGGGAACTACTGGTGATCAAAATCTCCATAATGTCTAGCTGCTGATGTTGCCATGCAGAAAAAAAATTCAATAAAAATAAAATAAAATCCAAAGCTGCAAAGACAAAATTACAATGGGGATCTGGAACATAAAAAGCATGAATATTGGAAATCTCAACAAACTAACTAGTTTCTCATAAACTGAGAAGGACTGCAATTGGACACTTTCAGTCAGGTCACACTATTTACTAGTCAAGCAAGGACTGGCATTGCTTTTATAGCCAGGAAGGATATAGTAAGGAGGGTACTTGGGTAAAATGCAGACAATGTCTGAATAATATCAGTTAGACATCAGCATCCAAGTTACTTTAGAAGATGTTCCCTACTTACAAGCACCTTAATATTAGTAGATGGCTAAATCACTATTTCTGACCTTACTATGTTGGAAGGTTACAGGAATAGATAGAATACCTACAGAAAGCCAGAAAAAGAATGTGCAAAAGTTCTAACCAAACTATATCAGTGAATCTAGAGCGGGGTGTCAAACTGTCGGCCTGCAGGCCGGATGCGTCATGGCACAACCGTGCTCATCCCATTGCCGGCAATGGAAAAAAAAGTCACAATATGTCGCCACATGTCACATGATGTTGCAAGTTTGACACCCCTGATCTAGAGGATGACAGTGGCCAGCAGATTGGAAGAGGTCAGTTTACATACAGTAGCAAAGAAAGGAGGCAACACCCTACAATATCCTTAATTTCACATGATAGAAAAATTATACGTAGGATAACCCAACATGGATTAGAGCTCTACATGAAAAGGGTGACGCCAGACATTTAAGCTGACTTTAGAAAAGATTGAAAAAAAACATAATATCATTGGTAATGTATGCTGGAAGTAATTAAAAAAAACCAATTAATAACAGAAAGAAGTGAATAGGTGCTTCACTGATTATAGAAATGGCTGTCAAGCTGGAGAATCTCCTTAGGAAAATGGGATTCCCAGAACATCTCATTTTGCTTATGCAAAACCTATGCACAGAACAGGAAGCCATAGTAAATATGGTGAAAGTGACTGGCTGCAGATTGTTAAAGGAATGAAACAGGACTGTATGCTTTCCCATTATTTGTTCACATATAATGAGTATGAAAAATATATGACTGTGGTTTTAAAATTGGAAGATTTTAAAGATGAGTGTGGTTTTAAAATTGGAGGAAGGAACATCTATAATCAGCATTATAGTGATGATACTACTCTGATAGTCGATTATACAGATGTTCTGCAGACTTTAGTGATGAAAGTTAAGCAGCTCGATTAAAAAATAAGACTAGGATTAAAGATCAATTAGACCAAGTTTAACAACAACAAGTACTATAGAACTGAAAATGAAGATATTGAAGTGTGAATAGCTTCTGTCCATTTAGCTTTGATTATCAACAGGTGATAAATATCATGCAAATTAGGACTTGGATGAATAGCAATGAAGGCCTTGGAATAGATATTTCTATTCCAACTATAATTGTCTGTACCAATAAAGGCCACAATCGTGCAGTCAATTGTCTTCGCCATGGAAATGAAAGTTGGACTTTGAAGAAGCAAGATAGAAAAACTATTGACAATTTTGAAGTGTGGTGTTGAAGATTTGTAAGAAAACCACAAAATAGATAAGAAAACAAACAAATGGATCATTGAATAAATCAACCGAGAGTCCTGACTCCAAGCACAAATGTTCTAGTTCAAATAATACTTTGAACACATTATACGAGGGCTTAGGTAGCTGGAGAAATCTATAATGCTGGAAAAGGTAGAATGAAGGCAAAGAAAAGGATGACCAGCAGCGATGTGGATGGACTCAATTACAACAGCAATTTGTTACATTATTGGAAGACCTATCTATCCATAGGTATTTTTAAGAAAACCAGTTAAAATACAATACATTACTGGTCAAACTTAAAAGTACTAGATATTAATCTCTAAACGTTTGGCTAGAAAACTACTTTTGTGGTTTTCTAGAAACCTTCAACTACATGGGGCAAAATTAATGCTGGAGAGAGCTTTCGCCAGAGAGTCAGAGGAGTGACAAAAAGCATTGCTTTCCAACTTCAGCCCCTTTTATTTCTCATGCTGAAAAGACCCATAGCATACAAAAGCAGAGCTATCAGCAGGTAAACAAAACACTGACAAAGGAAGATGAAATTACAGTAGAAACAAATAATGAGGACTGAATTAAATGAAGTGTAAATAAAAAATACCAACTTAAGCAACATTGAAAAGAAAGAGACCATGTTTCATTCATTGTTGCTATTGAAATAAAAATGGCAGTATGGGAACTGGCTGTTGAGGCTTAGCGAGCATACATGGAGGAAAGAGGGAATTTCTTCCAAAGCTCACCTTCAGAATCTTCCAGAGTTATGGTTGATGAAGACATACAAATCCATAAGTGTGATGCAGAGATAAAAAGCTACAATTTTTTAATTGGGGCCCTTATAGTACAAACGTTTGTACTTTCTTCCTAACAAGTTTTAGGGGATTTCATGGTGCAATCAATGCTATCCCTTATGAAATCTAATTTGCATAACTCGAAAACACTCACTTCACTTACAAATATACGTGGAAACTTGAAAAACTGTATTTACTCTGGACGGTTTCAGTTGATCAAATGAAAATATAGGTTTTTATAGATTTTAGATTTAGCTTTTTATTTTTTTTAAGAAATATGTGTGGTATATTTTATACCTAAACTTTAATGACGAATTTTATGAAAGTCTTAACATTCAAATACATTGCTACCCACTTCTCCTTTTTTGTTAATAACGAACTACAGAAAGGGGAGAAACAATTCTGTTAGATAATAAAATTACTTTCTAAAGCTTTAATAATGTAACATATACAACATAGTATAATTTTATTCATTCTTTATATTATGGTTTTAAAGAAGCAAGATATTTTAAAATCAGCAAGATTTACCACAGAAAAGAGAAAATTAAACAAAGGATAAAAACTTCATATAATTGAGTTAAAGAAAAGAGATTAGCGCACAAGGGAAAAATCATTTTAAAAAGTATGTGATGTGTGACAGGAAGAGTAAAGTAAGACAGGAGAAAAGAAGTAAAAATGAAGAGCACAAATTACACAAGACATTACTAGGCTGATTCCCATCGTTACCAGAAGACAGAAAATGTCAGAGTTGGCACACTGTTTTTAAGTGCCTTTTAAAATACTTATGTATTGTTCAATACATAAAAGTCTATTTGTTTTAAAGCAAAAATATCTCTATTTTTTAACTATTTAAGTCTTTAACAAACTTTAATAATGTTTGTAACCACAATAATTATAAGGTTCAGCATAGGTATTACATTTTAATTATGGTATTTAATATATTGCTTTCATATAAGTTAATTTTACTCTAAGATGCAACTAATTCCTCTACGTCTACCTACAGAGAAAGTAAGCAGAGAATTTGAATATCTGGACTGCAATATAGCAAATACTGTACAGGTAAGATCACTCATCTGTAAACAATGCCAAACTGAAATTTCTTTCTCTGTACAATATAGTAAATTTTGTAAAATTAGCATCGGTTTTTTTTGTAATTTTTGTATTTTTTTTGTGCAAACTGAAATAATATAATAAATAATTTTTACAGATTATACTTGGCATAAACAGAAATTTTAGTAAACTTCTCCATGTTTCCATTCTACCCCAAATAAAATTAGCGCTACACTGCTATATTGTGTTTCAAATATTTTTCTAAATTGGAAGTAGGGGTAATTCTTTACCAACATTCTCCATAAAAAAATTATCTTTCTTCCAACTATTTCCTTCTCCCTGTTGTAATTCTCTAAATTTTAATATTCAAGGTAACAGAATAAGTATATATAAGCACTGGTCTGTTAGATATTAATATTTGCCCCGATGAACCTCACAGCTGAATAGGAATCAGAGATTCATTTCATAATAGGGTTAACTTTTATGGTGGTTATTGCCAATTAGCTCAGAAGGACTACAAACAATATTTTCTTTTCCTCCTCCTGCTCCCTTTCAGGGAACTAGAAAGAAGATAGACTGCTTCTTTTGTAAGTCTAAATTCTATGTGTGTATCTATGTGAACATTTAAGCCCTTGAAGCTTTTAAGCTATTTTAATTATTTTTAATTGGAAAGCTGGGGCATATAAACCATCAAGAGATAGGGTTAGTTTTGTTTAGTTCCTAACGCTTTGCTATATTTTGGCAATTTTAAGAACAAGTTTCCTGTCTTTGAAACAGTACCCAAGAAAATCGAAATAGCAGCAATTGTGGTGTTTATGATCATAGGGAGAAGATGTCCCAATATATTTTCCCCATCTTATTTGCATTGTCTCCTATTTTTCCAGCTTCTTTTGCACTCAGTGATCTTAAATTAATTATCTTACTTTGGTCTGAAAATGGGGAAGGCCCCAGGCAGAGATTATATTCCCTCCGACCTGGTAAAAAGAAATGGTGACTGGTGGGCCCCAATTTTAGCAAGCCTCTTATAGATCAAACAGCCTGAGCTACCAATGACTGGGGCTTAGCTATCATTGTCCCCATCTATAAGAAGGGATTAAATTCTTCTCCTTACAACTACCATCCAATTAGCCTATTAAACACATTCAGAAAGGCATATAGTAGGCATCTTCAATGGAAATTAATGGATGGATTAAAAGTGAAAATATTCCAATTGACTAGCAGATTGCATATAAGGCAGGTTGACTAAATATTGAGAGATTCATGTTATATAATTTGGCAGTAAAATATATCCTAAGCTTAAGGATGCATTATATGCTATATTTATTGATTTGAAGTGAGTTTTTTAGTATAAGATAAGATAGTGTAAGATAAACATTAAGATAAGATAACCTTTATTGTCATTTTTTTTACTGTGGGCACAATTGCACATCTGCTTTCCTTAACAGATACATATACTACCTTACTTATTAGGGGGCTCTATAAAAATGCTCATTTTCAAATAAGATATGATCATTTGGGATGTTTACCAGTTATACCAGTTCTTAGATCTAAAGGAATGTCTCCTTCTATTCAATTTATGTATTAATTTTAAAATATTTTACAAGAAAATGTGTATGTGTATATGTGTGTGTGTATATATAAATATATATATCATAAATAATGCAACAATTCAGACACGGGAAGTCTTATATGTGTTGATTTCTATTCCACTAAAAAAAAAATTGATAATTTGCTATCGTTAAAATACAAATTATGCAGCTATTCTTTCTAATCTGCAAGCTATGCTGTTGCCAATATGATTCTGGATGCAATTCCAAGTGCTGGTAATGATCTATAAAGACCTATATGACATGAGACCAGATTATTTGAGGGGCCACATCTTCCAAGGTTACAGTTACCTGTCCCATCAGGACCAGCAGGAGAAGCATCTTACAAGTCTTATCTATGAAAGAGTATTATCTGGTGGGACTCGTGAAGAGAAATTTTTCTGCTATGGTGCCTGCCCTTTGAACTCTCCCATTGCCAGTTCCAAGCCTGGATGAGAAAGGGGGAGTGTAGCCATCAGACTCTGTGACAAGTCAACTGAGATTTCAATATGCATCAAACCCAAAACTACGCTCAAGAAGCACTGCACACTAGATCACGGGTGTCAAGCTCCCCGCATCATGTGACATGTCATGACATATCACGACTTTTTTTGCATTGCCGGAGCTGGGGTGGGCATGGCCTCCATATGATGCAACTGGCCCACTGGCCAGCAGTTTGACACCCCTGCACTAGATGAAGTGGTGAGTAAAATGCAAAACTGCAGGAATATGGCGGGAAGAATGCAAAGAAACCTGCCCTTTGAAACAGCATCCTTTCTGAACTTAGATTGTGCCAGACCTTGCTGGCCTTTAGGAAGGCCCTCAAGACATGGCTCTGCCACCATGCTGGGGCACCTGGAAATGGTGCTGAGCTTTTATACTGAATATTTTGAGCATGACACAAGGATAGACTTTGGCCAATGATCATGTTTATTTCGGTTTTCTAAGTGGCTTTTGAAGTTTCATGTGTTTATATTGATTTTTAAATTTTTATTGGGTTGTTTTTAATTGTTGTTCATCACCCATAATTAGTTAGTGAGATAGATGGTCATACAGATCAAATAAACAAAGAAACAAACTGTATTGGTGGGCTTGAGGAGAACATGAAAGCCCCTTGCCTACAGGTCACTTAAAGAGGGGAATTTAATATACAAGTTCAATCCATGAGTGCTATGTTTTTCTGCTGCAGGCTTTTATAGGCAAAATGGCTCAAATAAACATACTGGCCATCTTGAAATTCTTTAACACCTGAGATGCTAGTAAGTTAGAACAGAAATTTCAGGCAAAATCTTCAGTCCATATGCCATATGAATTTACAAGGTTTATAGTTTTGTATAAAATGTCTGAAAGGGGTTCTTCTCAAAGTGTAGGGCATTGGAAAAATTCTCCTTTTCGAAGCACTATTACAATTCTGTCTTATAAGCGACTTTCATCTAGTTGTCTACATATACACTTAAAAAGAGAAAAATAAATTCATCATAGCACTTCAATCCAATAAGCAAGTAGCCTGAGGAATTCGGCTTCAGACTGTTCTTGATAATGTTTCATTTTTCATGAAAGAACAGGCCTGAACATGACCCTTGAATCTCATCTGTCACTGCATTTTCTTATGGGGCCATGGCAAGGTGTCTGCTTCTAAAATTATAATTAGTACTCCAGCTGTAACTATTATGAAGCAAATCATATTTGCATCAGTTATCCATGCTGTGATTATGACCCAATTTGCTGTTTGCAATATGCATTCTGTGCAATGTACAATGTACTTTTCATCTTGCTTTGATCAGTGCAATACAATCTATCTATGGATTCCAAATTAAATAGTGTATAAGGGAAGTAACCACCATTTCACCCAGCAGGAAAGGGTAGAGAAACTGAGGGGGGTGATCAATATCCCTGCCACCTTAAGGAAAATAAATAAAAAGTTTAACTTCACTAAGTATTTTTTTAAATAAGATAAAGGGTCACACGTTGAAACAAGTTTCAGCACTTGCTGAATATGCAATATTTTCATCACATAGTTATCTGCTGCAATATTTTAGGCTACAATTACAAAAAGGTAAGGAAATGGAATATCTGCATTTACCCTGAGAACGCACACATGTTCTTTAAAACAGACACATTCATACTCCAACAATAGGCATGAAATTAAATTTCCTTATTTTTATTCATTATTCATTTCATTATTTTCCTGTATTTCCTTATGTTTCATTCATTTACTTACTTACTTAGGAAAACTTATATGCCAGTTCAGTCAAACTGGCTCCAAGTGCCCCAGTACAGGTAAGGCTGTAGTGCCACGGTTTCCACTTTCTCTTTCAGCAGAAGCCACGAGTCCAAAAAAATCTCTGAACTGCAAACCTCAGTATACCAAGAACATTCCCTCCAGATCACAGTGCAGGGAAAAGGCCACCAGGTATAGTCTTATCAAGAGCTGCAGCACTTCCATATTCCTGAGATCAACCAGAATCTTAAAAGAACTGCCCCATCACTGCCTCTGGAAGTTCCTCAAGAGCTTCTTAGTAGATCCATCAAATCTGAAATTATTTTGTAGAGATTAGTAGCATTTTGTGGCAACCAATGAGTGACCTGACATGACAAGGGACTAATGTTAATTTGCCCCAAATTCAGATCACATTTCATCTGCCCAGAGACAAAAACCAAATCTAACATTGTGCCTCCAAAATGAACTGAACTCTTGGTGATCTACAAGCCCACAGGCATGGTGTCTTTGAATTGATTAGCTACCTCTGAGCTCTTTCCCCATGAACACAGACTGAAGTTCTCCAGCATCAAAAGAAAAGAGGAATCTGCTAACAACCCAGCAATGAATCCAGCAGCATAGTATGCTGTTGAGCAGCAGGGAAGGTGGTACAAAGCCTCACATCCAGTTATCTACAGAACAGAACTTCCCAAATAACAAATATTTCTTCCCTAGAATGTTAATATACAGTAGCTGATGCCAAATCTAAAGACCAGATGGGCACATTTTCAAAAGGGAAATATCCCATTCCTCAACCATCCAGATGTTGGAGATAAAGGCCAGGTCTACCTTCATCGAAGATCAAGATACAGATAAGGAGGTATTTATTGTAGATGAATCTGGCATTCAGAAGCTGCAGCCAGAACCCAATCTCTCAAAGTCACGGTGACTTGGCTCCTGAATAAAACAAGGAGATCTGAAGTGCAGATTAGCCTCAGATTTCTAATCCCACTTTCCCAAGAATGGCCCATCCCCTATCTCCCATCATTTCTCCCTCTGTCAGTTTTCATTTCATACTGTGTTTATTAACTACAATAATGCAAACATATTCCCTATTTACATATATAAATATTTTCATAATTAAAAACTTAAGATTACAGGTGAGAAACATATTTGTTTAAAAAAATAATCTGTTTGTAAGACTTTGAATGACTGAAGCAAAAGTCTACCTTGAAGAAAAATATTTATCTTTCATCACAGTTTTTCTGCCATATGTACAATTATTTACAATAATCTGTGAAGACTAAATGTGGTATAAACAATAATTTTGCACCAAAGGGAAAGAATAAAATGCCCACCGTTTTTTTAAAAGTGATTAATCCAATGAAAAACCTGAAAGAATAGTATATTTTGAGGTGAGTAAAAATTGTAAAACTAATTTATGTTATTTTCTAAAAGCTTCTTGGTTTTTTAAAAAAAGAAAGCCATTTTTATTGTTTGATAGATATTATCAGTAATGTGTGGCTAAATTCCATTTGCTTTGTCAACCATTTCTAAAACTTATTTTAAATATACATGGTAATTTAAATTTAATTATATCATAAAACAGTTCTAGTAGACAGAACAGCACACCTGGAGGAGTATGCTAATACAAAAACTGCAAAAACTAACAGTAGTGAAGTCTCACATTAATCAAATATTTGCACTTTGCAAACACTCTCAAATATTTATTACCTTGCTGCATATCATAATTATGATATTGCATATTTCATAATTGCAATAAAGTTATCTGTGCTTATGAATGTATTATTACCTTAATTATGCTTTCAGTCTTTATGTTCCAAAGAACAGTCTTAGTTTATTGTCCAAACTGAACCAAACAGAAATAAGGCTCGCCTGAGGCAACTTGGTGCAACTCCATCAATCGCTGCACAAAAATCCCTTCATGCTTCTGTTAAACTTCTTCAATGGAAATATAATATTATCTACCAGATATCAACACTGCTAACATCAGATTTTTTGCATTGACAACAAGTGGAAATGTAGCCATCTTTTTCCCTTTTGCTTTTAGAGTTAGATGATGATGGGGAGGGGGTGGGGGATGTGAATGAGAGTCTAGTTAGACATAACTACACTAAACTTAGCATGAGAATCAAGGTTATTGAGCCCAGTAAAGAATTAGGGGGCTGGAGAGCTGGAGAGAAAGCCTGTGCTTCAAGCTAATTTGGGAATGTGATTTATGACTGTTAATTGGAGGAGGGAAATGTGCTTTGATACTATATGCCCAGGGGAGGGGAATTCAGTTTTTGGCTTCGATTATGTAGCACCGATGTTATGCTACTCGAATAAAAAATTCTTTAAGGTAAACAACATTTCGAAGTTCTTTTGAAGAGTTTCATCTGTCGGAACCATGACATCAACATTCTAACAGTCTGGCTAAGGGAATCATTGTTTTATGCATAACATACAATGCTATGCTCCAACATTTTAATGCTACTTTGCATTCAAACAACTGCTGCCCAAAAAAACAACTTAATTAGTTGAATAGTAGGAATAATGCTGCTTAGTAAAACATTTATTTAGGGAGAACCAGCTAGATTATAAAGGCTTAAGTCTTGGTAACAACAAGGTAACAACATTATGCAGTGGTAGGATTCAAATATCTGAACAACTGGTTCTCTGTGTGGATGTCACTTCCATTCTGGGCCTGGGCAACAAAAAATTAGCTACCGGTTCTGCCAAAGTGGTGTGAACCGGCTGAATCCCACCACTGACATCATGCTTTCAGAAGGATGACATAATGCATACCTAACTGGGTAGGTCCACAATCATTTCACCTTTTCATTCCAGAACGTCCTCAAAATTTAGTCCAATAACTTTTCAAAATTTGCCTCAGAGCTCCTTAAAATATTATATTATATAGCTGCAATCTGTAATAGAGAAGTAAAGGAAAACAACAGGTATACACTATGCCACTTGCTGCCAATCACTATCCATAATTGATAATGTGATTAGTGGTATGCCTCACAATATATGTCATATATTGCTTTCTTATACTGGCAGTAGATAAACAATGGCAGAAGCTAGTATTATTGGCATTTTATCTATTTTTCAAACTCTAAAGGGCAATTTAACAGCACTGCATGGTAAATTTTCCCCTAAATGAATTTCCACACTAATTTTAAATGAAGCCTCAAATGAAAGCATATTAAAAGAATTCAATTTAAGATGAAGAAAGACTGGATTAGTATGACTTATTTTGACAGTTCTCAACTGGGCATAACTGTCACATTATCTATGGATGGAAAAAGGTATTTGTTGCATCATCATCACCTGAGCTTTATTGTATCACCAAATGTGTACCAAGAGCAGATTCAAACCATATACTTGGTTCTTCAAGTGAAATATATTTTCTATATAGGATTTCCTTGATGCAATAATTCAGTTTTAGTTTTTGGAGTCCCTATCCATTGTTCCTATCAGAATACCACATAGCCCCTTTTTCATAATAATAAGAGAATATGAGTTAATCTTCAATGAGGCACTGGAGAACATTGATGCTGGCATCAAAGTAAACGGTGTTTGGATCAATAACTTAAGATATGCTGACAATACAGTTTTGCTTGCCAGTAAGCATGAAGACCTTCAGCTCCTCATCAATAGAGTCACAGAAATATCTGAAAAATATGGCTTAATACCTCAAAAACCAAGATCATGGTCATCAGCAAACCACTCGTTAATTTACCACCAATAAATTCAGAAGGAATGCCACTAGAAAAAGTTGAAAAGATCACACACCTCGGTTCCAATTTACATGAAAGCTGAGACATGACCGTTGAAGTAAAGACAAGGATAGAAAAAACTCAAACAGCATTCTTCAAAATGAAAAAGGTCTTCTACAGTCACGACATAAGCCTAAGACTGAAAATCAGGCTTGTCAGATGCTATATTTTTTCTATCCTGCTCTATGAGTAGAGAGTTGGTCTCTGACAGAAGGCCACCTGAAGAGACTAGAAGCATTTGAAATGTGGATTTGCAGGCGGCTGTTACGTATAAGCTGGGTTGACAAGATCAGAAATGAGGAGGTGATCAGCCCCCTGGGAAAGCCAAGGCAAATCATCAAAACAATTAAACAATGAAAATTAGAATATTTCGGACATGTGATGCGACACCCAGAAAAATACGGCATACTCCATTTAATCCTCCAGGGAAAGATTGAAGGCAAAGGAGGTCCAGGCAGAAGAAGAACATCGTGGCTTCAAAATCTAAGGGACTGGTTTGTATAAAACTCAGCAGCGCTTTTTCGTGCGGCTGTTGATAAAAACAGGATCGCCAACATGATTGCCAACATCCAATAATGGATATGGCACAAGAAGAAGAAGAAGATGAGCATGGAACATGAATTAGGGTGGATTTTGTCTGGTGACATGCATACCATAGGAACAGAAAGATGGGCTTCAATGCATGGCTACATTTTGTACCTTATAAAACACCATATGATTATTAAATATTATAAATCTATTTACGTAGCACGTTTAATTAAAGGGCTATAACAATTACTACTCTACAAAACATTTAAAATAACAGCTTTTTAGCGCATGAGAGTGCAAACAAAAAACCTTCCTTCAACTTGTTAAAACTGTCATATCTTTTGCAAGTGTCCAATAGCTGCTTTGAGAGCTGTTCAAAAGTATCTACCATAACTGTGTATTTTCCCAGACAACTCTTTCCCTGGACACAGTAAAGTACAGTAGCTGAACATGTATATGGAGAGAGATGAGAATAGCTTTTGAAGCAGCTGCATGAACCATTTTTAACAATTCAAAGATAAATTCTTCATTTCCACTCCCTCCTAATGTGAAACAGCTCTTTTGATTGCTTTATGCAGCTCTAGTATCAACATCATGATGTCCTTTTTCTTCCTAAAAGTTCACAAAAAATAATTAATAATGAAGTTATTGAAAAAAAAATCATACACATGCATACACACAAAAAGATTTTTTAAAACATTTTTTCCTGAATTCCCCTAAGACAGGCATGAATTTTTATTTATGTGCTATCAAGACTATACAGAAATTTAAATGACCTCTGAGGCATTATATAATAACAGGATTTGGAAATAAGTACAGTCATTTAATTCTGTAATATGTCACAAATTTGAGAAGATATGAGATGAATAAAAGGTTATCTTTGTAGAAAAAATAAAATCCACCTCCAGGGACTTGGATTATACATAATATAAAAGCATATTACTAATACAGTTTCTTTTAACTATTGTTTTTTTAAGATTTAGAAATTCCTTTTGAATCTTACATGTTACAATTTATATTTCTTGATAACAATAGTTTTCACTAGTGGGACTTCTTGGTTACAAAGTCATTTCACTTAGATTTATTTGTCAGATAAAAATCTTTTAAATCATATGTGAATTTGAATCTCAGTCCATATCTGTTAATATTATAATTTATGCTCACAACATAAAGAAGAACAACAATAACAATAATAATGCTATAAAACAAAACCAATAGTCAACATAGACAAACCTAAAGTCTAAAAGACATCTGAAGTCAGCCCCTCCAAATGCCCTCCAAGAAAAGCTCCATTTTAAAGTTTAAAATTACCATTACATTGTTGCATATTTAAGACAAAAACAATTACTCAAAGGAATAGAAACACTGAACTTATTTCATTTGGCACCTTCCTTCCTGTAATTAATTTGTTTTCAGAGTTCAGAAATAGTGTACTTGAATAGTACTTCACACTAGGTAACACTAATTAAAGCAGAAGGTGCAAAATGCTCATCAGTCCTCAAGACAGTTTTTCTTGTTGCCTTTCCTTCCCTCAGTTACAATGCAGCTTCTACACTGTTCAGATATACTGTATACACTACCACTATTGTCCATTTACACAAACCTCTTCTTCTGAGCTTTCCTTTGGGAGGTGGCAAGCCAGGCGCACCCAGTGTTGACAGAACAGATAGGATGTCAGGTAAAGATGGACTACTCTGCCCTCTCTAACCAGCTGACAACTCAGTATGATTGTTTTCTCACAAATAATACCTGTGGGTGTTGAAATTACTCAGAGAATCTATCAAGCACATTCTTTCACTTTGCTGCTTTAACTCCATAACATTTATTCTAAATTCAAGAGGCAGAGGCAGAAGTGCCTGTGGGTGGTTGAACAATTTAAAGGAAATATGTCAAATCCTTCTTTCAAGGATTAAGAGAATTTTGTGATTATTTTTAAATTTCTAAAGAGCAGTAATTTCTTTTCAACTTAATCAAAAAGTTTAAATTCATGTTTGTGCCTATCAGTAGGATAAATTAATACCAGTAAAAGCAATTTAGACTACAGAGCAGATTGATACTTGCAAACAACATATTTTAGCTTCAGTATAAATGCAATGTATGGGCACTGCATTCCATCAGCAGTCATCTTTTGAGAAACAGACTCAAGGTTGAAATAGCAAATTCTATTTATTCTTTTGTAGAAATTTAGTGACACTTTAATTCCAGGAAAAATAAAAATTAATTCTTTGAAACTATACAATGGTTATAGATTTACAGATGTTCTGTATACTTTTTAAAGTGCCTCCTGTTGCTAACGTTTTGACTATAAAAGGCTATAGAGCACATTTACTTCAAAGAAAGAAAAACTTCTTTTTTCTATATACCTTTGAAATCGGAGGATTATCTTAGGCTTGCTTGAATAGAGAAATGCTACTGAAAGCGAGGAAATGTGGGGTGGGGGGAGAATACAGGAATATTCAACAGGTTTCCCACCACTACTTGGAGATAGTTGGACAGTCCCTATAGAAGAATATTACACTTTATTTTCGATTTTTTTTAATTCTTCAGGACGTAAAAGCAATGCCATCTCCTCCTTCACTGCAGACCCACAAATGGAAGACAATAAGTTGAGAATGGAGCAACAATGTTCTTATTTTTCTCATCTGTGACTGTCATACAAATTCACAATGAATGAACAAGAAAGTAGTAAGGACTGGGACTAAGAGTCATTTGATTCGGTGTGGAAAATGGATAGTTTTATATTTACTGAACCTAGCATACAGATTTGTTAAATATTCCACTCTTTGACTTTTTGCTGCTCTGTTCTATTATTTTCTTTCCTTCTGTCCAGATATCTTTCATCTCATCTTCATCTCATTTCATCCTCTGTATTTTTCTCTTTCATTCCATGTGCACCTACCTCCTTTCCCATTCCATGTCCCTTGCTCTCATCTCTTTGTCATCTTTGTATTTTACTGTTAATTTCTATTGAAAGGAAGAAAAGAAATATGTGAATGTGTGTATGTGAATGTGTGTATACAATGGTCTAGGTCTGGGGTCCCCAATCTGTGCGCAGCAGCCCACTACCAAGCCATGGCCTATTGGCCACCAGGTCACATGAGTGGCTGGCCGGTGCATGTGTGTGAGCATCATCGTGAGCATCAGGGGTGTTCGTGATCCCACGCATGAGTACTTGCATCACTGCAATCATTGTGGGAGCTCACAGCCGCACTTGCACAAGCACTCACGACCCCACTCATGTAAGCAATGGGGTATTCATGCACTCGCACGAATGCGTGCATGCATTTACTGCCTCACAAAACCATCCCTTCTTTCCCCCCTCCCCCGCTTCAGGCTGTGGACCCCAAAAGGTTAATAATAGTAATAATAAAGTTGTAGGGACCTTGAGGTCATCTAGTCCAACCCCCTGCTTAGGCAGGAAACCCTATACCATTACAGCCAAATGGCTGTCCAGTCTCTTTTAAAAATCTCCAGTGTTGGAGCATTCACCGCTTCTGGAGGCAGGTTGTTCCACTGGTTAATTGTTCTAACTGTCAGGAAGTTTCTCCTTAGTTCTAGGTTGCTTCTCTCCTTGATTAGTTTCCATCCCTTGCTTCTTGTCCTGCCTTCAGGTACTTTGGAGAATAGCTTGACTCCCTCTTCTTTGTGGTAACCCCTGAGATATTGGAACACTGCTATCATGTCACCCCTAGTCCTTCTTTTCATTAAACTAGACATACCCAATTCCAGCAGCCTTTCCTTATATGCTTTAGCCTCCAGTCCCCTAATCAACTTTGTTGCTCTTCTCTGTACTTTTTCTAGAGTCTCAACATCTTTTTTACATCATGGTGACCAAAACCGGATGCAGTATTCCAAGTGTGGCCTTAGCAAAGCATTGTAAAGTGGTATTAACACTTCACATGATCTTGATTCTATCCCTCTGTTAATGCAGCCTAGCACTGTGTTGGCTTTTTTGGCAGCTGCAGCACACTGCTGGCTCATATTTAAGTGATTGTCCACTAAGACTCCAAGATCCCTCTCATAGTTACTATTATTGAGCAAGGTACCACCTATACTATATCTGTACTTTTGATTTTTCTTGCCTGAATGTAGAATCTTACTTTTTTCACCATTGGATTTCATTTTTTTAGATAGCGCCTAATGTTGAAGTCTGTCAAGACCCTTCTATATCTTAAGCCTATCTTCTGGAGTGTTGGCTATTCCTGCCAGCTTGGTGTCATCTGGAAATTTGATGATTTCCCCATCTATCCCCTCATCCAAATCATTGATGAAGATGTTGAAGAGCACTGGGGCACCCCACTATATGCGTCCCTCCATGTAGATGCAGTTCCATTGAGGACCACATGCTGAGTACAGCCGGTCAGCCAGCTATGAATCCATCTGGTGGTGATTCTGTCTAAACCATATTGTTCTATCTTATCAAGTAGTGGGTTGTGGTCTACTTTATCAAATGCCTTTGGGGAACTCTGATCTAGGTAGATAGACAGCCTTGATTGGCTTTGAAAGACAAGCAAGGTTTGAATGGCTAGAACTTGACTGATCATTTATTTTTATTTTATTATTTATTTTTTTGTATTGTTTTGTAATTCCAGGAGACGAACATACATAATACTCCTTCCTCCTATTTCCTCACAATAACAACTCTGTTAGGTAGATTGGGTTGGAAAAGAATAACTAGCTCAAAATCACTCAGCTGGCTTTTATGGCTAAGGAGGGGCTTGAACTCCCAGTCTCCCACTTTCTAGCCCACCTGGTGCCTTAACTACTTGACCAAACTGCCTCTCTGGAAATACCAGAGCTGTAGGAAAGCCAAAAATTGAAAAACAAATCCTCAGGCAATGGCATGCTACTTGCATATTGTTACTAAGAAAATTTACAGGCACTTTCATGAATTCACCAGGAATCAAGTTCAATCAAAAGGGCCTCTACCTTCATAATTTTAATTTATTTTTACAATTTATTTTATGGACAAGTAATCAACAATTAATAATTCAATTATTTAGTTGGATGACTGAGTTTTATTACGTTTTTATTAATGGCACCTTCCTGGTCTGAGGCTGGATTTGGAGATTTGGTTATTTTGGAGACTGGACAGGTTGGAGGAACCAGAAGAATTGAGAAGATGATGCTCTTGGCCATACCATTTTTTGTGGTTGTGGCATTTATTGTGGAGACTTGTGCTGGCCATGCTTAGGGCCTGGAGGGAAGAGGAGCAGGCTGGAGGATGCAACAAGGATGAGTCCCACCCCTTGGTATTGGAGGCTGGTAAGGTTGGAAGAGAGGTCTTGAAGGGCAGATTGTGTTTGTTCCTAGTTAGAGCATTTAACATGCCCATAGACTGACTATGCTTGAGGCTTAGAGACCAAAAGAGCATGCTGGAGGATGAGCTGGAGAACTGGCACTGATTGCACTGGTTGAACCATGTTATGCTTGTAGTATTTGTCATGCCTGTGGGCCTGGCACTGGCCAGAGAAGCGGGCAGATTGCATTTACAATCCTGATCCCTCTTGCTGCATCTGCAATCCTGTTTGCTGCCAGCATATCCTTTGGACAATGTGAGCTTGTTGATTGCTGCCAGAAATTCTCAAGACCTGCATTCTGGCAATTTTTTTTTACCTGGAAAGCTTATTGGGACTGTGGAACTTCGGAGATGCCTGCAGTGGTTCGGGTGTGTGTGTGTGTTGATAGCAGACTATTGTAGAACCCCTCTTAATGAAATCCATTTTATTTTTTTTCCTCTGCTAATTCCAGAGAGGAACAAGATAACCATCTGCCAGTTAGGTGCTTCATTGCATTTTCTCACTCTGCACTGATTCCTTCATCTCAGTAAGAGCCATAGGGAAAGATTCTCAAAGAACATGTGACCAATGTCTTTTATCAGTTTTTTGTTCCAGCCCCTTGATTTCAGCCCCTGTACCGGGTCAGCAGATCTTCAGAGGGTCTAACTTTCAGTGGCTGCTACTAAATGCCAGGTCAGTCTGTAATAAGGCCTCCCTCATCTGTGATTTAATTATTGATGAGCAGGATAACCAGGAATATAATATTATGAAGATCTGGCAGGACCTGGAAGGGGAGGTACCCTTTTTGAGATATTTCCAGCTATGTTTCGCATTTGGAATCAGCCACGACCCCTGCAGGTCAAGGAGTCGGGGGATTTCAATCTGCCTTCATTGAGAGTAAGGTCTGAGGCAGTACCATGACACTAGTCACACACTGGATCTGGTATTCCTGTTGGAGCAGTGGCTATCTGACCTGAAATTGGGGGAGCTTTTGTGTCCCCCTATCACCATCCACTGTAGAGGGTGGCTGCCTCCTTACAGGCAGATTGGAATGAAGATTAGTTGCTTCCAATAACTGATAGTCACTAATGGTTTTCAGAGGGAGCTATGGATTATTCCTGCTGGTTTGCTGTATGGTCCATCTGAACCCTTGATTGCTGTTGGAATAAGAGGGCAATTGAGGCTTTGGATTGGATCACACCTATGCAACCTGTCAGACCTCTCAAATAAGCCAAACAAGAAACATGACAAGGTGAACCAATTCTACTTTATTGTAAGGCTACATTAGCAAACAGTATCTTTCAAGTCTGAAGGCACAATCCTCCTGCCTCCCATCTTAACTGTTTGAACCATTAGAATGGGTCCTTTCTAAGTTTCTTTCTCTGACTGCTAAATGACTGATGGCTCCATATATCTTTTGTATAATAATAATAATAATAATAATAATAATAATAATAATAATAATAATAATAATAATAATAATAATAATAATAATAATAATAATAATAATAGAATTGGAAGGGAGCTTGGAGGTCTTCTAGTCCAACCCCCTGCTCAGGCAAGTAACCCTATACCATTTCGGACAAATGGCTGTCCAGTCTCTTCTTAAAAACCTCCAGTGTTGGAGCATTCACCACTTCTGGAGACAGGTTGTTCCACTGGTTAATTGTTCTAACTGTCAGGAAGTTTCTCCTTAGTTCTAGGTTGCTTCTCTCTTTGATTAATTTCCATCCATTGCTTCTTGTCCTGCCTTCAGGCGCTTTGGACAATAGCTTGACTCCCTCTTCTCTGTGGCAGCCCCTGAGATATTGGAACACTGCTATCATGTCCCCCCTCGTCCTTCTCTTCATTAAACTAGACATACCCAATTCCAGTAGCCGTTCCTTATATGCTTTAGCCTCCAGTCTCCTAATCATCTTTGTTGCTCTTCTCTGTACTCTTTCTAGAGTCTCAACATCTTTTTTACATCGCGGTGACCAAAACTGGATGCAGTATTCCAAGTGTGGCCTTACCAAGGCATTGTAAAGTGGTATTGATTGTTTCCTAAGCAGCATCTCTTCCCTTCTTTCAATAAGGGCGCTTAAACATTCCCACTACACAACCTCTCCCATCTCATGGAAAGTAGCAGTCCTTGAGTTTCACAGGAGAGTTAAGATAATTGAAACAAAAGAGAAGAAACATCTAGCGCATCACTGGTGCTCTATGTTGGATGAACTCAACCAAACATGGGTTAGAGCCATTATTAAGGCCTATCTTATCATGATAATTGCAGTGACGTGTCAGCACTTGTCCACTTTTATTGCATCTGTAGATAGTCATCCTGTGATTCTATCGGTGCCCTCTCAGATACAAGGCGCTTGGAGAATGCCCTGTGGGGACATGTGGAAGAATTTGTTTCTCATCTATCATCTAGTACCTAACTTCCTCTTATTGGAGAATGTGGTTGAACAGGTGACTGCTTAGTAGCTTCAGTAGACCTTGAATGAAATGAATTATCTTCTGGATTAACTCAGAGAATTGGGAGAGAATAGGATAGTGTTGTGCTGGCTTGTCTCCTTTCTTTGGAGTCGATTCAGTTAGTGGTGATGAGGGAATAGATTGAATGGCTTTGGGTTTTGGGGTATAGGACTATACCATCTTTGATGCTGGCAAGGGTCACATTGCCCTGTTTGACCCAAATAGACCCCATACATAATCTTGATGTTATCCTAGACTCATGACTGTTGCCATAGGAAAAGGTGGCAGTCATGGCTAGGGAAGTCTTCTTATTCAATTTCTTATTGTGCATCAGTTGTATCCTTTCCTAGATCAAGGGGTTCTACTCACAGTTATTCCTACCCTAAACACCTCCCATTGGACTACTGTCATGTACTCGACATGGGAAGCCCTTGAAAAATATCTAGAAACCTCAGCTGATAGGGAATGCAGCAATGCATGCAGTTATCTTTATTTGTAGAGGGACATACATTATATCTCTGCTCTCAAGCTGCATTGGTTAGCATTTTGCTTCTAGGTCCAGTTCAAAGTGCTATTTACTTACCAGGTTTGAAAAAAAAAATGGATTATATAAATATGACATGCTCATATCACTCCAGCCCTCCGTGAGCTGCACTGGCTACCAATTGGTCTCCGAACACAATTCAAAGTGTTGGTTATGACCTATAAAGCCCTTTATGGCAATGGGCCAGGATACTTGCGGGACCGTCTTCTGCCTCATGAATCCCAGAGACCGGTTAGGGCACATAGGGTTGGCCTCCTATGGGTCCCGTCTGTTAGACAATGTCATCTGGCAGGGCCTAGGGCTAGGGCCTTCTCCGTTGCTGCCCCAGCCCTCTGGAACCAGCTTCCCTCAGAGGTTCATACTGCTTCCTCCCTCCTAGCTTTCCGAAAACTGTTGAAGACACATTTATGCAGACAGATTTGGGGCGTGTGAGCTGCACTCTGCCCCTGGGCCTTTGACTGTGATTGTGTGTTGTGTGAGTGAAATAAATTACTTAGTTTTTATACTGTAAATTAGTAATTTTAATTGATTTTATATTATGTTTTTTATACTTGTATTGTTGTTGTGAGCCGCCCTGAGTCTTGGGAGAAGGGCAGCATATAAGTTTAATAAATAATAATAATAATAATAATAATAATAATAATAATAATAATAATGATGATGATGATGATGATGATGATGATGATGATGATGTGAGAAAAGCTAAAAATTTTAAAGAATAATATTCTTTTGAACTATATATGTGGTAAATGGAATTTGACAATAGGACAACCTAAATGGATTCTTCCTATCCTTACTATGGTTAAAAGACTGAAATTGCAGCATTGGAAAGATCAAACTTTGGTTCCATTTATTCAATGGATTGACAATCAGACTACATTTGATACTTACAAGCAGACTGACTTATAGATATAGATCGTGTACAGACAAGCATAATGAAATATGGAATATATTTATACAGAATACAGTAGGCTAAAAAATAATAGTCTAAATACATAAAAATAACAAAAAATAAGAAAATAATTATATAAATATATTGGCAATATATACGTACTTGAATAATATTTTATTAGATAAGTATATATAGAATTGCAATGGTTTATTGTTATAATGTCATACCATACTGGTTTTTTATTTTATTGTATGTTTTTTCACTTTTTCGTTAAAGCACCTTTTAGGTGTTCTTTCTTTTCTTTAACAATTGTATTTCTATCATCTACATCTATCACACATCTGTGTGTGTGTGTGTGTGTGTATTGGTTTTGATCTTCAAAGCTGTACATAGCATGGGACTAGAACTGCTTCCCGCTGGTTATATCTGCCTGTTCCACCAGTTCTAGCAAAAAGAATCTGTGGGTCCCATCAGCTAGGAAACTTTACTTGGTGAGACCTAAGCAACAGGTTTTTTTCTGCTGCAGCCCCCAATTTATGGAACGTTCTTCTCCCTGAAGTAGGGCTGTCCACATCCTTTTTAACTTTCTGGAAGTTAAATATTAATACTTGTTATATATATATATATATCATCAAATGCAGTTTATTGGCCATATCTTATGTATGCGTAAAGACCAGAATCCAAAAATTGTACTAGGAAAAAGGAAACAAGGCCAGACTCAGAAAACTTGGTGCCAAAGACTTAAGGAAGATTCTAAATTTATTAATATCTCTTGGGACAAAATCAAAGATGCTACAAATGATCAAAATCACAGGAAGACACTTCTTGCTCAATGAACTTTGCGCACGATCTAATGATGATGATGACATCATTTTTAGCTTTGTTGTACACCATCTAGGCTCCCTTGCCTATGGGATGGGAGCCATGTAAACATGACAAAAGGAATAACTAAATAATATCCCACACAAATTTATTACTCCTTGTACTAGAAACAGTATTGGGCCCAAAACATGTAGAATATGCTTAGAAAATTTCTGAATACAGTTATTCTTTTCAACTGCCCATGTTTAAGCCATATTCTTATAACTAGATTTATTTGCACACTGAACTAAAACTTCATGTAAACTTGTTTCAACTTAACAGTCAAAACAGCTACTACAGATTTGTAAACTATTCTTTATATCTATGTTGTACAAACACAGCCAAATACAGTTTGTGGTATTGAAGTTTTAGGCAAAACATTAACCAAAGCTAAATAAAGTGTAAGGTAAAATTAGAATTGTTAGCAAAATTTATTATTTGTTTTCATTTATTTATTTAATAAAAATAACAGAGAGGAACAATAACAAAAAAGGAAAAGAGGAAAAAAATGTATATAAATAAGACCTTCTCATGTATATACCTTGATATACATTATTTTTACATAACACTTTAAAAAATCCATATTTCATTATAATTGTCCACTCATGGTTAGCAAAGTTAAAAAATTATTCACAATTTAGGACAATCAAATGATGTTTTGCAAGAAATTACAATGAAAATAATTATAATCAATAGAAAATTTGTGTTCTTAGATCTATTTGTTTATATATATTTTTCTTTGCTTAGGGATTGAAGGTTCTTTAAATCAAGTCAAAATATTATAGAAATCTTAATTTAGAAATTGCAATAATATTTTGAGGATTATTTGCTGTATTTATATGGCTTTTTCTTAGAGGTTAATCAAAATATTTCAAATTTATATTTTCATCATAGCAGTAACAGTGAAAATACCTTTTTATCTGAAACCAAATGAAGGACCTATAAAGAAATTTCAGAAGCACGTATCATGTAGTAACCAAAAAAAAAATGCGTTATATTTCAAGGACAAATATTTTGATGACAAAAAAATCCCAGCCAACTAAAAAAATATCTGTTTCTCAAACATCTCTATCAACAAAAATAAACAGACTTTTAAATTAGCAAAGATTACTTTATCAGAGATTTTCCTCTTACAAAAATTGCTTATGCACAACTCTAGATGGCAACATTGCACTTGCTGTGTTACTAAGAAAAATTATTACAGCCAGCCCTCACATATCCTCTTTATGAACATTTTATGTGCCACAGATCTATAGCTTCTTATTATAAGTGTAATGAAGCAGACGTTATTGAAGCATTTTATTGATTGCTCAGATCACAAGTTTACTGTCACACTGAATTGGCACCTTAGATGCTGAAGCAAACTGCTGACACCTTTTTTAAAAAGTGACAACTACATCTATTTCATGACCAGAAATCCATTTTCATCTCTATCAAGACAAGAATGCAATTTTCACTTCATTTAACTGATGTTAGGCCTGCTCAAGGCATGACACTTTGGAAAAGACCCAAGTTTAAGGTTTTTAAAATACTTCTAATAACTAGAATACAGCTTGGTTACATGGAAATATTCAGGTATTATTCACATCTATAAACAACACAAGATCTTAAAAACAGATCTTAAAAAAATATTTATGGGGCCTATGAAGAAAATGAAAAATTAGAGAAATAGGTTTCTAAGTAATTTAGAGAAATATAATTTAAAATTTTAATAAGAGCTTATAATGTTACACCATAGGGTGTAACGTCTATTTATAAAGTCTATTTTTAAAAGCTTCTGTAATAGCAGATTTCTTGTAGTGTATGTAGAGTCAAATAATATATTAACTGTCTTCACATACTTACACTGTTTGCAGAAAAATCGAAATACTACTAGCATTCAATATCATGTTTATTTGAATTTGATTTTTTTTCCTTTAGAAGTTTTAAAGCATTGCTTGAAATGAAATGGTTTAAAAACTATAATCAGTTTCAAAGCTATTTCATTATAATCTCTTTTCCTCCCAGTTTTAGCTTCCCTCTGCAATTATATTCAAGCAACTATTTACTAGAACTCTAAAATAGTATAAAGTGATGTGAATATATAGGCAGCACTCAAGAAATTTTAATATAAGATTTCAGGAGAAAGTAGTTATTATGAAAAAAATTCTAGAATGAAGAAAATATTTATAATATTAGAGAACACTATATAATTTAATGCTATACACTGACACACTTGGTATAATATTTTTATGTAAAGCTCATAGAAAGGATATCCTACTTGGTAATCATATCATAGACACACTTTAAAATAAAGGAACTTATGAAGACTGTTCTGTATGCCTATCCAATATTATCAAAATCTAATATCTAAATGCAGTATTTGCAAATAATAGCATGATTAAATGTCAATTAATGTAAAAATTGACTCTAGAGAAATAATTTATATGCAAATTAAAATTGTAATATTATGATTCCTATGAAGCTTGTGAGACCACAGATAATGTCACTACTGTTAGGGAAAATGCAGCAATCAAAATTTTTTTCAATTAAGAAAGTTTGGGGTTATTAGATTCATTTTTTAAAAAAATATAACATAATACTTTAATTCACACAAATTAGTATATTTCTGTTTTCCTTAAAAAATATTTTTTTTAAAAAAAAATCATGTCCAATGATATCCAAGTAACATAAAATAGGAGGGACATAAATTTTAATATAACTTTGAAAATAAATGAAGAAAATTCTATCTCCCATAATAAATACCAGTTTTGATCTGACAAAATGAAGCTATTTTTCTCACAGATTCAAGGGGTACAAAATGGCAACAATAATATTTTTTACTGCATTCATCTTTGTGTCTCCATGCCCACACTGAGTATCTCCTTGAACTTAGTAACAGACATAACTAATTCACTATGTTATTCTAAAGAACCACAAATGATTACAAACCAGTAATATCATTTAAAAAGGTATTTCAATCTTCTCTGTGGCCTCTGTTTAGCTATGCTGGAGTTCTGAATGACAGCTTCCCTGCTTGAAGCACAGGGAACACACAGCCTTCCTCATTCACTGACAGTACCGTGGCCTTTTCACACGTTTCTTCCACAGCAGTGTTTGTCCCCAAACACTGGGCTCCGCACAATGGCATTCCTGTTCAACACCCCCACCAACAGCACAACTACATATCAAGAATGCTAATGAGATAGGACAAGCCCTTCACTGGAAGTGTTAACTGCTTTCATGTTTATGCTTTTTCCACACTTACTAATGGAGTTCAATATTCCTGCCATAGTGTTGGATAATTTTATTGTGTAGGAATCTGTTTCTGCAGAAAATACATTTAACAATATTTTGTTAAAGGTGCTAGCTGTGTTGTAAAGACTGTAGTCAAAAACAATACTGGTTATCTTATCTCTAATATAAATCAGATGCACAAATAAAAAAAAAGAAACAGCTTCAAATATCTTCCCATTTTTAGCAATTCAAGAAAACATATTATTCTCAGACATCTTGGTAGTCTTAAAGTTCATTTCCTCCAAATCAAGTACCTCAGTCAGATTCTCACAAAACATTCTTATGTCATGCAGTTACTAAAATATAAATTATGTATAGAATGACCGTGTTTTAAACAAGGAGGATAACTGTCTTCTAGTGACCCTTGAGAATCAAACATAACCTTCCCAACAAGTATTCCCAACCAATTTTCTTCTTTCAATTAATCCACTGTGTTTCAGTAAAAAGCACTCAAGATTCGGTGTCCTTCCTGAGTTGTTTCAGAACTGAATGTTTGGATTTCATTCAGTTCTTTACACCAAAAGGGTAAGATTCAAGAAGCTTCAAACCTACTTATTATTGTTGGCAGATGGACCTTTAGGGAAAATAATATATATTGTGTTGTAATTGTATTTTGAACATGTTAATTCAGATTGACTAAGCTATTAGAGGAAACATTTTAATGTGACCATCAGTTGCTATCATATTATATTATTTTGAATATTTTATCTTCAATGAAAAACCCTATCAAAAAATAAGCACAGCTAACAGAAGGTACTCTTTAATATTTTAATACTGCTGGCTTTTTAATTAAGATGGCCGCAGTTACAGTATAACATAGTATAAAATAGGAACAGGTGCAGGTAAGTAAAATCCTCAGCTGAGAAACAGGCACATCTTGCTGTTTTAACATCATAGCAGCTGTATCTCATACAACATCGCCCTGAAACAATTTGCTTATTAAAGTTTTGTGATTTCACATGTTAGTTTAATAAAGATGAGAGAAATGTACCACATATGTGCTGATGAGATGCTTCTGACATATGCCAACATGGCCTCATTCCTATTCAAGAGGAGTGACTGATTTGAACATTCACAACATCTTCTGGCAAGAACACAGTAGTGATGGGAATAATAGGACAGCCCATGAGCTGCAGGATGTGATGTGTTTGTGCCATGTTTGGATTCTTACATTCACAAGCAAAATATGGGCTATTGATATATGGCAGATTATATCTGCACACTGCACTTTTTAATATTAATACACACTGACAGTAGTTTGTAATCTAACCACACTTGCAACACCACAAACCCCACCCTATGGGAACAAAGAATTTGCTGATTTCTTTTACATATCTGTGAGAAGATCCCATGATTTGCAGAATTATAAACAACTTTGGAGGGGAGAAAGTAAGTGCAAGTATATCAGAATACAGCTAATGTTTTGGCGGGTCAGAGCTAATCTGTTGATTATTTTTTAAGTATAAAAAAAGAGGAAAAGGAAAAGCAGGAGGAGGAGTTATATTTCAAAATGTGATTAATAAGCATAAGTACAAGCAGGCCAAATTTCTATCATTTTAGCTTTAAAGATGAAAATATGTCACTACACAGGACTTTTATGTTTGAAAGCCACTTTAGCATTGGGAGACTATGAATTATAGCCCTACTTTAGCCCTACTTTGAGTTTGGGGGGGGAGGATTATGTATGCAATCTTTGTTTATTAAGACCAAACTAGGATATAATAACAAATGTGCTCATTTACTACTATTAACTTAAACCTATAAGATATAACTAAAGGAAAAATAATAATGCATGGTCCTTTGGTCCTATGCTCCTTTTTCTAAATTCAAGATGGTGAAGATTTTTAAAAAATATTTTCCATTCTCCTATATAAATATTATCCCATTCTTAAAATGCTTTCCATATATCAATATGGAAATTCTTTGATGTAAGCAAAGAAATAAAATACATGAAAATTGCAATTATGCTATGGAATTGTGTTTGCATGTATTTATTATAAACACTGAAAATAATAGCAAATACCATTTGTTCACTATTAACTTTACTCACAATTAATAATAGTGGTTAAACTTTGAATTGTGTTAGAGACATGTCTCATTTTAGGAAAAACAGTCTGTACTGGAGCAACCTTCATGTTTGCATCAAAAACTTTTGAACTGGTTAAAAAAAGGCTTTAAAGAAGGAACCATTTTTGTTCTATTTTGTTTTAATTCACACTGTTAAAAGCCAACATTTGTGAAACCAAATCTTTATGATATACTTATACATTCCCTATCTTTAATTACCAGTTTAGATCACTATTAGTTCAGCAACAAAATTATTTATCCCAAAGTAAATGCTCATTTCTCTTTATGGATCTAAACAGCAGGAGGTGCTGTATAAAAAAAACATATACCTTCTTTCGCCTGTCCTCCTTGCTCACCCATCCCTTATGAAGAGCATGCTTAAATCATGTTTAGTGTATGGCCTGAAATCTACTATAAATTTCATTTTAAGTTGCAATGTTTATTTCTGACCAATTTCCCTGCCTTGCATTTTCAAATTAGATGGGTATACAAACACACACAAACATACACACATGGACACACATGTTCCATGATAAGGTTAGCAGTACCAAAAAGGCATGCATGCTCTATTTCAATTCAGCTTCGTTACACAGAAAGACATTGAAATATATGCCTAACTAAGAAAGGCAATTTTTGGTTATGTTTACATGAATAATTTTTTTTAAAAAAAATTGTATATTTCAGGTCTAGCTACCATTAATTGGGCAATCCTGGAAAAATATAAATTATGAAAAAGTGCATATACTCCTAAGTCATCTTAAGCAGAACAAGTAGAAATTATTTTCTCAGCAGTTTGTCTGCTAGTGCACAGTGTTGTGCAGCACTCAAACATTAGCTGTATAATTTCTCAGAAAGACATACACCTTTAATATAAAGTTCAACTCCTTATAAAATACACAATATATTGCACAGCATGTCACATTTCCATATCAAAAAGTGTGACAGCTTTCTACAAGTTACATAATTAATAATGTAAAAGAAAAAAAATGAGACTGAGATAACTCACCTGTTCACAGTAGTTTTTTGAAGATTTTAATCGCTGGTACAAGGCCAATAATACTCCTTGGATATATATCTTGGCTCCGGTGGGACTAAAGCCTTCTCCTTTAGAAACCCAAAGTGGTCCCCATAAAGGCGTGATGGAATTTTGCAGACATTTATCAAGCATAGGAACTGCACAGAGAAAAGGAAATGGAGGGAGATATATATATTGATCCAACTAAAACACATAATCTGAATGTTGTCTCCTAGACCAGAATTGTTAACATGTATTATTTTTATCTGCTTGGGGATGTCTTACAAAACAGATCCTGCATTTCTGGTGGCCACTATGAAGGATATATTTATATTGAGACATTCCCCCCCACAACTATGTAAGACTCATAAGCTTTGTGCGCACACCTGAATAGTTTTGAAGTGTGTCTAACTAGCTGCACAGAGTGTCATGGTGTGCACTGATTGCCTTATCTTCTCATTTATCACAGATGAGTTGGAACCAACCTTGCTGAAATCTACTTACTGGCATTGTCCTGATAAAATTGCTAAATCCATGTTGTTTCAATGTACAGTTTTCTGTCAAGGAGCGTATACGTTTACAGCTTGAAAATGTTGCATAACCGATCATTATTGAAATACAATAAATGTAAGGATTGTCATTAAGGCCTGTTTTTTTAAAAAAGAAATACTGATTTTCTGACAAAAAAAGAATAAAATCTATTTAGTATCATTCTGGGATTAAGGGTTAAGTGAAGAAGAAAATGAGACCATGTAAATAATATTGACGCTGAATAAGGTAAACTATTTTTCATTTTTTTCCTTCCCACCAGAAGTCAAATACATATATATTTTTTTCTAAAGTATATGGAAAGGTTTTTGTAAGCAGCTGCAATATTTATTTTATGAAGACTACATTATATAAAGTACAAAAAGTCACATGTTTGATGACAGAATTTGTTCATTTTTTTTTACTTTGCATTTTGAAAATAAATGCTAATGGGAAATACCTTATCAGTAAAAAAAACCTGGAACAAATCTTATTAATTTTAAAGATCCAGGCTCATCTACCATTCTGATCATTTTCAGTATTCTGTTATATTATCAATATGAGGAAGCACCAATGTTTTACAGTGCATTTTCTTTTCCTCCAGTTCCATTTACTTCAGAATCCTTGCACTAAATTCTGATAGGCTATGAACAAATTAAGTTTAGGAAATAAAAAAGGACAGCTTACCTATCACTGGACGTGGACAAAGGAAGAGAATAGGAGAACAGTGCAAAGCCTTGCTGAAGGGAAAACAAGTTGTGAATGCATGTGTGCAGGGGAAGAAGTTCTGTATTTAATTAGCAATAGGAGGAGTATTTAAATTCTAAAGACAGAAGTGCAGAGTGAAAAGGAAAGGTAATGGTGATAAATGAACAAAGCTCTGCATGTGTTCAGGTTTATATTTTTCACTGATTTTAATAAGTGGGAAAAATGAAAGGACAATATTGTTCAGTGATAGAGAGAACCACTCTGCGTATGCTTATTTCACCGTACTTTAAAAAAAAAGAAAGAATTCTCAGCCTTGCATTGATGAACTGATCTTGAGCTAACTACTCTTCATGGTAAATATCCTCTAAAAGACATATACAGTGTTCTTTTTTCAAAATCTTTTTTTCCTTTTACTTCTCATTGTGAGAAGCAACCCATACCATTCTTTTTCAGTCATGTTCCTTGAAGATGAGAAATATCTTACACAGGTATGTAATATTGGAGAACAGTGGTATGGAGACTCTGCAAGACCATTTCCTCAGTTACTACAGGCCCAAAATCATATCCTGGACCCCATTCACATTCTTTCTGTGCATCAAGCCACAATATTGTGAGTGAGCAGGATTGACGTGCATTACAGCAGAATGCAAAGCTTCGAAATAATAGGTTTCCACAAGGGAATGCAAACAAAAAGTGTGCAACAAGTAAAAACAAAACAACAAGATTTAAAACAACTTTTAAAAATATACTGTGACTGTTTGTGTTGTGTCCTGAGCCTGCAAGAGCTGAAAGCAGGCTCAGAATTGTTGCAAATGGTCCCGGCAATCCAAAAGCTGCCCGGGACCAGATAGGGTGGCGGCAGCCTTGCGCACATGCGCAAGGCGCGAAAATGGTCAATTCCTATTGGTTCACACTATCTGGGTTACATGCCCTATAAAAGGTCTGCGTGCCTTTTGCTGCTCATAATTCAGCTATTGCTCTGAAAAGGAAGTCAGTAGCAAGGGGGGTTGCCATGGAGGTGGCTCCTGACTCTGGCACCTCTGGCATGTGCATGGGGGCTACGGAGTACTGGGGCACTTCAGCCACTCAGGCCTCTCCAACTGCTGGCCTTGGGCTCGAGGGACAGTGTTCCCAAGAGGAGTCCATTGTGGACTCAGGGACTTCCACCCCTCCAAGGTACACTGGCTTGGACTTAGAGGGTCCAGCCAGTCAGCAGCTGGGTGGGTCATCTGGGTATTTGGGGCATCAAAGCCCTGGCCTGCCTAGCCTGGTAGGCAAGCGGGTAGGCTAGGCAACCTCACCGGCCCTTAGAAGGTCGCAGCGGGCCGAGTGCCCACCTAAACATCTAGGAGATTATGTGAGGTTTCTGTCAACACATGAGGAACTTTGCTAGTAGGTTGCTGAATGAGGGAATTAACATTCAGTAAGGAGTCTCATATACTATTATGATTTTAGATACATTTTATTTAAGTTAATAATTATTTTGTAAGGTGTTTGCCTGCGTGCAGACCCGAGCATTTCCACTCTCCCTACATTTGAACAACGCACCTGTGTGTAAGCTAGGTGTGTTTTATCTAGGGGGGAGGGGTGTTGTGTCCTGAGCCTGCAAGAGTTGAAAGCAGGCTCAGAATTGTTGCAAATGGTCCCGGGCAATCCAAAAGCTGCCCGGGACCAGACAGGGTGGCGCCAGCCTTGTGCGCATACGCAAGGCGCAAAAATGGTCAATTCCTATTGGTTCACACTGTCTGGGTTTCATGCCCTATAAAAGGCCTGCGTGCCTTTTGCTGCTCACTTGGTTGTAGGAGAGAGTAATAAAGAGCTTGTTGTTTTTCATCATCAATTGCCAATGAACCAAAAACACAACAGTTTCCATCATACACCAGATTTGCTATATGTATGATATTATGTTCCTCTGTTCTTTCTAATACCTGTCTGTTCAATTGCTGCTTCTTTTTTCATATATGGCTCTAATTTCTTTTGAAAGATCTTCAACATGTCTTGTGATTAGAATATTCTTTTAAATTTTCCTTTTAGAAGGGAATAGGTATCATTTTTTTGGTCTTTTCCGTATTTGTTGGCAGAGGTCATCTCTGTAATCTCAGAATTGTTGGGAATTAGACATATAAATGTAATGTAATCAGATTATTAAAATTAATTTAAGATTAAAAATAAATAAATTATGAGTGTCAACCTCCAGCTTGAATATCCAAATAAAGTCCAGGACTACTTTCATTATAACATTATAACATAAAATATCAAAGATATAAAAAATCCAACATGGTCATTTATATTGATTAATAAAAGGCAGAAGGAGGGCTCTCATGGCACCATCTAGCCCCACATTTGCATGGTCCTTTGTGTTCCCCACACAAGATTGCAGAGCCAAATTTTAACCCTTTTATGGAAAGCAACTAAAGTTCCAGAGTTTTGTGTGAGGCCTGAATGTTCTTTAGGTTGCTGTTTTAAAACAAGAACAACAACCATAATTGCCTTTCATAAATACAGTGATCAAGCATGAAAGCTTGAGTATTCCATGCCAAGTTCTGATCCAGGCTCTGCATATAGAGAATTAAGGTGGAGGGAAAGGGAAGAATGGCTTTGAGGAAGCTGAGAAAAGGAAACTAAGACTGAAGTAAGAACTTACAAGAACTAGGCTGGAAGGGAAAGAGCAAAGTGTAGCTGTGCTTCGAAAGAGAGCACCAAAAGCATGAGTATCCATAGCAAATGGGCAAATTGTGAGATGTGCATTGTGACACAAGTTCTATTCCTTACGCACATTGTGACACAAGTTCTATTCCTTATGCACATTGTGACACAAGTTCTATTCCTTACAAGATGGAAACTTGGGGCTTGCAAATCACAGCACTTTTAAAAGCTTAGAAGAACTAAATTAAAGTAAGAAAATAATCTTTTTTCTCCTCTCTAATTGTGGTGAATGGGAGTCGCTATATTTAAAATATTTCAAAATTTAAGCAAAAGGATACAATTTCATCCTCCCATTAGAAAATCTGGAGGAAACAGTTCTTGTTTCCAATAAAATGAAGTGATAAATTTGTAAGTTCTGTCATTGTTCTATTTTCTTTATAGATTAGATGTAAAAAATTAAAAGTTTCTTGCCTAATCCTAACCCAATGTGTGTGTGTGCGCGCGCTGTGTTTGTATCATATAAATACATTTTAACACTATAAAGTGTAAGAATCTTTGCCTATGGGCATACCTAAGATTTTTCGCTTCATCCAATTACTTGCTGTTATCTAGTTATGATACATATTGTCATAATATTGTCTCTCTGACAGAGGGCATGATTCCTAGAATAGGCTCTGAGACTCCCTCAGATTTGCTTTTCCATCTGAACTTCTCAGATCTTTCTTCTTGCTGGAGCATCATCTGGAGGGAGGTGCCTTACATTGCCTTTGCCACCCTCCAATCTTCACAGTATGTTGCAAAAGTGAAGACAGTTGTCACCAAATTCAGTAAGATCAGTAGGGATCACAGTTGGTGCACTACACTTAACTGCATGGCTTCCTGTCAAAGCCTTCACTTGAAAATTCATTGGCAGCTTCAGATCAAGGAGAATTCTGATACTGCAGATCTGTTTTCCAAAGAGTGCAATATTCAAAACGAGTTGATTCTGAAATCTGATCTCTTAGTTACCAAACATTCACTTTATCTGGATTTAATTGCAGATTAACTTCCACCATCCAGTATGTTACTGAATGTATACAACATTCAAGAGTACCAGTTGAATGGTAAGAAATAGTAGAGCTGTATGTAATCTGCATACAAGGAGCATGTGATACTGCAGATTTAGTTCAGAAGTTGTAGTTGAAAGCATAAACATTTAACCTGTTTACAAATCATTAAAACTATCATTTTATAGATGACATGGCTTTTGCTGCAGCCATGCAATCCTGGAAATAGGCGCAACTCCAGTAATGAATCACAGCAGGTGCTGTGTTCTAAGGTACCTTTTCCAAACCCAATCAAAACAGGCCATATTCCTACTGTGTACAGCTACAGCCCAACTCCAAATGAAGCTTCCTCGGCAGTTTCACATAGGTACAAATCAGCAGGTGAGATGAGGAAGAAGGAACCCTGTGGAGATATTACTACATCATCACTCTGGATAGCAAACAGTAATCTTCCAATATCATTTTATGGATTTAACAATGTGTCTATAATCTAAATGTGCCAGAGAGTTCAGATGAATACTCTGATAACACTTCCTGGAATCAAGTGTTTGAGGAAGAGCAGTAGGCCCAAATTCTTCCCATACCGTTTCTGTCATAGGCCATCCATTAAAGAAAACAAAGCAATTTCTCTACCATATTCCAGCTGAAAACCCAATTGAAATGGTCAGATAATTACTATCATCAAGTTTTGTGTAAAGCTTCTTTGGCCAGTTTTTGTTTTTGAAATGCTTTGAAATAGCAGTCTTCCAATATCTCAGGGGCTGCCACATAGAAGAGGAGTCAAGCTATTCTCCAAAGCACCTGAACGCAGGACAAGAAGCAACGGATGGAAACTAACCAAAGAGAGAAGCAACCTAGAACTAAGGAGAAACTTCCTGACTGTTAGAACAATTAACCAGTGGAACAAACTGCCTCCAGAAGCAGTGAATGCTCCAACACTGGAAGGTTTTAAGAACAGACTGGACAGCCATTTGTCTGAAATGGCATAGGGTTTCCTGCCTGAGCAGGAGGTTGGACTCAATGACCTCCAAGGTCCCTTCCAACATTATTATTATTATTATTATTATTATTATTATTATTATTATCATCATCATCATCATCATCATCACAGGATCCTGAAAGATGAACATGCTATCTCCAAAACAGATCAGACTGAGTGGAGAAGCCAGACTGAAAGGATTTTGCTGAAATTGCTGCAAGGGACTTCTAATATACTTATCAGTGGGTGAAGAAAATGTCTAACAAGAGGAGAGATTAAAGATATGAAAATAAAGGATATTCTTTGGCTTACAACCACAACTTGAACCAGAATTTCCATTGCTAAGCAAGGGTTGTTAAGTGGGGCTCACCCAATTTTACAACACCTTTTGTCACACTTTTAAGTGAATCACTGCAGTTGTCAAGTGAATCGTGTGACTATTAAGCAAATCTGTCTTCCCCCTCTGACCTTTCTGTGGGAAGTTGGCTGGGAAAGTTGCAAATGTAAATCACATGATCTTGGGATGCTGCAACTGTTGTAAACACATGTTGGTTGCCAAGGGCCTGGATTTTGATCATGTGACCATGGGGATGCTGCAACAGCTGTAAGGGAGAGGACTGATCATAAGTCACTTTTTCAGTTCCTGTTGTAACTTAAAATGGTTGCTAAATAAATGATTATAAGTCAATAACTACCTGTAGAATCAAGCCTCTTGCATTAGCCTGAATACCAGAAGCTTGATGATGAAGGTGCAAATGAATCAGACATTAATTACACAGTGATAAATTTTGTATTTTCAGGTATCATGGCTCAATAATCAAGATTAGTCGTAGGAAATTCTAGAGTTTTGTGGGAAGTAAAAGTTCACACTTGTCAAACTTTACATACAGTAAACTCCATTATTTGTGATATCTTTGTAATAATGATTCATATATTGCAGTAGGCTTTAAATATTCTATGGAGCCAAAAGGTAAATTCTTAGCACTCTTATAGAGAAGCAAAGTCCGCTGAAATCATAAGATCTGTTTCAAAGTAAATATATTTACAAATGAAAGCAATCTGTGTACAGGACAAACCAATATGCTTTATATAATTGTTTTTGCATTAGCCCAATCTGACTGTCACTAAACATCATAGTATAGAGCAAAATCAAGAAAGTGAAAGTCACAGGAGGGCCTTCATATGTTTTTCTTAATGTTTGTAAGCTACCACATTGCAAAGTAAACCACCACCTTCCAGCACCAACTTTATTTCCAATAACAGCTTGAGTTTTCAAATAGACTTCATTGTTTTTTTAATGTTTGGAAGTAGAACCATATATCCAGGGTGTGTGTGTGGTGGGGCGACCAAGACAAAAACATTGTAAGTTGATCTCTTACTTTTGGCTATTTGAAATGTATAGAAGAGGTTAGCCGTGGCAGGAAAAGTCAAGCTAGTGCCTTTTGATACCAGATAGTATGTAGGGTAGATAAAAACACAGAACAGTAGAAATAAAATCTTGGGGGGGATCTAAGTACATTCTGATTATTGTTTTTCTCCCCTATTGTTTTTCCTCCCCAATTAAAGAATGTTGTTTCTGCAGCACTGTGACCAACTGAAGCCTTATATAAATAGCTAAGATCAATATTATAGTTAGCTCCACCCTCCTCAGAAGAACTGTACAGGTTACTAAAGAACAGGAAAGTGCAAAGCATCATACTCCACTCAGTATCAAGGAGGCAGATATAGAGGTGGTCAACAGCATTAAGTATGGGGGGGTGCAGATAACTAACAATCTGAATTGGCCTCTCCACACATTATCCTTAGTGAAACGTGCAAACCAGCATCTGCATTTCCTGTGTTTGAAAGCTGTATGCAATGATATTTCATTTTAATATATGCCGATTAGTGTACATTTAAAGTGACAATAAAGTTATTTTATGTCTATGTCTATGTCTAAATAGTTTATGCATACCTATTAAAGAGCCTTGTCTTATTTTTAAGTTTAATGAAAAGTTGAGATGTTAAGATTCTTCCTTAGAATTCATCCTTTAGATCTTTTAATTGTGGCCTCCATCTATATCAGTCTTAAATACCTGACTGATTGATCTTTGAGCACCTTTGTATTTAAGCTTTTGGTAAGCATTTTGTGATTGACTATGCACACAACAGCTATCATTTTGCCCAAGTCCTTGTAACATGTTCAAAAAAATTAAAAACATCAATAATCCCAAAAACAAAAATGTTTTCAAGAACCAACTATTCTCCAAAATTTCTCCAAATTCTCCTTACAGAATGAGAAGTTGTACTAAATAGTATAAGCCAGCGGTTCTCAACCTGTGGGTCGCGACCCCATTTGGGGTCGAACGACCATTTCACGGGGGTCGCCAAGCACCGCAGTCCGCCATTATTATTTTTTTTGGGTCGGCCATTTTTTTTGGTCGGCCATTTTTTCCCTATCGCGATGCGGGCCGCCGCGCATGCGCGATGCGGGCCGTCGCGCCACGCATGCGCGATGCAGGCTGGGGTCGAGCCCCAGAAAAGGTTGAGAACCGCTGGTATAAGCCATCATATGGAATTATTAAAAGAGAAGGAGGAGCTGATGAAATATTGGGCAAAATAACTCTTCACACAGTTGCTAGCAAGTCTATAACTTATTAGATCACAAAGAAATGAAGTGCTGAACATATAGACATGATATTTATTTATTAAAATAGTTATATAACAACCCACCTCTATTAGTTTGGTGTAAGTAAGAGAGACTTGTAAGCCACCTTCCTGTCAGTTACCCCAAGCAAATTAATATTGGCTGCTGAATTCCTAATTTTTTTTACAGTCATACAGGCTCAATTTATATCTGTTCATGGTTTTCCTCATGAAAAATTATGATTGAAATTATTAAGCAAATGCTTAAAGGAAAATCACAACAGAAAATATCTAGTGTTTAAAGATTCTGAAAACTAAATGAACCTCTAACTTCAGCAGTTGCCATTAAATTAATTTAAGCACATTTTCCTCAGATTTGTTCTTGATGTTAATGATGAAGACAACTACAACCAAGAAAATGAAAAAAGGAAAACATATAGTGCATTGAATATAACCGTACAATATGCTTTCACTGTTTCATCTACTGAATCTGATCCCTAAGATAAGTCCCGCTCCAACTTCCTGGGAATTAAAATTTTTGAAATAAAGAATATGTATGACATACATCTTTATTTCTTATGTTCGCAATACGACTTTTGTAGTCAAGAGGTATAATTAGTTGAGTAAACTTTTTCCATGCTGTTTTGGCAATGGCTGTACAACTCTGTCCACCCAGCTATTGGTGTACAATATTCAAAAGTGTGGTCTGCAGACTCAGCCTGAATGACTGAGAGAACACATGCTATATTAAATGATCCCGACATATTTTACTCAAACAAAACTAATCTAACAGCTGTTGTGTACTTTTGTTTACATGTTATATGTCAAATCTTATTGTCCCTAAGGTACTTATGAGAGAAGCTTTAGCAATCATTCTCTTAAATACTGATGCCTATCCGAATTTGGATTTTTCCACTATTGAACAGGATGACAAGCACATGATTGCTGTACTTAAAGCAATCTTTCACAGCTGCCTTGCTTCTTCAGTGATCCCATTAAACTGACGGCAGATGCCTGTGGGGTCTGCAGTGTTACATACTACTTCACAAGGTGCTGATTTATACAAGTCCATTGAATGGTACATGACTTTATTGAGGGGGGGAAGCATTTCTTTGGTCATTTTATACTCTATCTGAGTAAATTTAATTTAGATAGTCATTCTTTATCCTTCAGAAAGAGCTCACGCTTATGTTAATTGTTTAGAAGTTTTTGAACTCTGATGTACAAATGGTTAGCAGGCACGAAATCTCTTCATTTCTAAAATGCATCATGAGTCATGTCTTTTCTAAAACTGAGAGAAGCTGCTGTCCATTAAATATGCTGGCACATCTTCTGCTTGAGCAAGTGGACCAAAATGGTGTGAATTGTTAATGCCTTACTGCTTTGGTTCACGGTTTGTGATTGATCATTTGTAACTATATCTACCCCTTGTTCCATGAAATCAAGTATGGAGTAATGGGTTCATCAGATTTTTAGGTTAAATTGAGAGTGAAGAGGTACTGTGTGTAGAAATAAGAGTTGCCATGTTCAGGGTTGGCCTTCTAACAGCATGGATTCTAAAGACGATATTCAAAACCACTTCACTCATCATACGCTTACTGATTCTGAATAGGTCCTATTTGCAGAGGACATTTGGTAGTTTTCCAATAGACTTTATGCTTCTTTCCTACTTTTATCACTTAACCTATTTTCTATATTAAAAAGTCTGAAGAGGTTAAACTAGAAAATAAACATATTACAATACATGTAAAAGCAGAAATAGCTTTTAACTGTATAACCCAATTCTCTTTTGCTCTTAGTGTAAGACATGCAGATATATACCTCAAAAAAAGACAAAGACAATCCAACATTTACAATTTAAATATGACCACAACCTTTTCATTATGATTTAAGCTTCCAATTGATAAAACTAGTTAGTATACGTTTAGTATTTTTCATAGATTATAATCTGAGTAATTACTACTACATGTTAGCTGACTATGCAAAGTATTAACTAGAATCACAGAAGAGAAAAACAAAAAAATGGAACACAATATATTTTAGTCAAGAAACAATAAAACATTTTAAATCCTACTGATTATAGTAGGAAGTTGTACAGTTTTGTATCCAGTAAAACCACTGAAATTAAGTGGACAAAAATTTCACAAAACTTATCCAATTTTTAACCTGGAGATTTGAAAGTATATATAAACTATTTACTACTTTACAAATTATATTATTTGCTTTAGAAACTATTATACCTACTTTAGAACAATAACTACCCTACATTAGACTTTGTTAAATGGAAGTATGCATGAAAAATACTACTTAGTTTCTCATCTGGATACCCTGGTAAACTAATCAAAGAGAATAAATTGAATCAAATTTTAAATCAGAACATAAGTTACAATGGAAGAATGTACATATTAAGGTTTAGATAATGCAATGTATGGGTGCGAATTCAGATTATGTTGGCTAATGTGGAAATTCAGAAACCTATTCTGGAAAAAGCAGTAGCCAACCAACTCTTTTATGCTGCCAAGAAAGTGTTGAATGCAATCACCAGGAGCTTACTTTGACCTGGGGTTAACTTTACCTTTTATTGTAAAGATAGTATATTCAATCTTACTTTCTTTAAAATAAGGAAATTATGTTGTATTCTTCATCTAAATTTCTGAATAACTATGTACTTATGAGATTTCAAAATGAAAAAACAATTTTATTTGAGCATGCTTAAAAATAGAATCCCATATTAATAGCAATAGCACTTAGACTTATATATTGCTTCCGAGTCAGCATATTGCCCCCAACAAGTAATATTCTAATAGTGCTCAATGTGCATATTCAATTATCTCCTGAGTTTGGGGTCACACATGGGAACAAAAATTGGGAAGCTAGAAGAGGAAGAGTAATAGTTCATAACAGCTAAGACACATAATATTTCTTAAGTAGTTTGATATACACGCATAACATATACAGGAACATTAGCATAAGAATATTGTACTAGAAAGAACTGTCAACAAAGGCTTCCTATTTCTCTGTATATATCTGAAGAAACAAAATACAAAAGTAATTAAATATAAATTAACAGCTGTAGATAAAGGATAGAATAAAAAAAATCAAAGTAATGATGTGTGGCTCCTTTTCAGTCACTCATTATATTTCTCCTACTGCCCAATCATCTCTTTCTCAGCAATCAACTCACATTTTACAGACAATTAAGATATTCAGTTTTCATTTATTTGGGGGGGGGGAGGAATTCTCTCCCACAAAAGGTTTTCTAAGAATATGTTGTAATTCTGCAGAATTTTAAATTCTTCCAGTTCCACTTATGCCTTCCTTGCTGGTATACATGATAGAGTATTGGCTAGAGTATTGGCAGGATAGAGATTTGGGAAACCCAGGACTTAATGATCAAGTGGTGTGTGCAGCAAAATATTATATGTAATTTTATGACTGTGTTACTAGTGGTTATAAAGTGTTTGAAAATAGACAAGTTAATATATTTTTATTTTATTTAATATATTTTTGAAAATTAAAAAATATGCATATAGATCTGTATCCTATATTTTTTCCAAAAGATAGGGCAGAAAACTCCAGGCAACTATTGTGGATCCAAATGACTTCTATTTGAAGCCAGGCAAGGAGAAAGAAGGCACAATATAATCAATAGATAAATGGTTATTTGCTATTAAAGTTGGTGCATTCTTAAACTGTACTATGACAGAGAAGGGGTGTTGTCTTACCTGAACGCCTTTTCTCAGTACAGAGATGGAGAATCCACCAATGGGTTTTCTCTGTCTGCCTGCTCTTGAGACCAAGTAGCCAAACTTGACATGCCCCCTCTTGCTAGGAGATCCAGTCTTGACGAGGGCGAAAGTGGCTGATGCAAGAACTAGATGTTGGCTCTGAAATCCCTAATAACGGCCTAATTGACCTAAGGGTGGGTGTGGATTCTCCATCTCCATACTGAAAAAAGGCGTTCAGGTAAGACAACGCCCCTTCTTCAGTACAGGAGATGGAGAATCCACCAATGGGACATACCAAAGCCTCACTGTCCCTATGGGTGGGAAACAGATAAGGCCGGATCTATGTCCCCGGAGACCACCTGCTGAAGGACCCTCCGACCAAAGGAGATGTCCGTGGAAGTGAAGCGGTCAATCCTGTAATGGTGTATGAATGGGGAGGGCGAGGACCATTTGCCCTGCAAATCTCCTCAATGGACGCCTGAATGGCCCATGCTGCAGATGTCGCAGCGCTGTGAGTGGAATGGGCTGTAATATGACTCGGCAAGGAAGAAGACTGGTATGCCTCCATGATACAGGTCCTGATCCATCTGCCTATAGTGCCAGTGGACACCTTCTGTCCCAGAGAAGCTGGACGGAAGGAAATAAAGAGGGCCTCAGATCTGTGAAGAGGCTCCGTATGTTTGATGTAACACCTCAGGGCTCTGCGGACGTCCAGAGTGTGCCACTGCCGCTCCAAATCATGGGAAGGATTGGGACAAAAATTTTGTAAAATAATTTCCTGTGCCTTATGGAAAAGTGAGTTGACCTTGGGCACGAAAGCGGGATCCAACCGAAGGACCACCCATCTCGGTGGAAGATGCAAAGGTTATTCCTGACCGAGAGAGCAGCCAGTTCGGAGATACGCCTGGCTGACGTGATGGCGACTAAAAATGTGATCTTAAGGGACAAGGCCCGCAATGGTATAGTAGCAATGGGCTTGAAGGGTGGCTTTGTTAAAGCACTAAGTACACGAGGCAGCTCCCAAGAGGGGTACCTATGCATCATGGGAGGCCTGGTGTTGCATGCACCCTTGATGAAGGCTCGTATTCTAGGATGATGAGCTAAAGGAACTGAATCCGCACAAGTGAGTAACGTGGATAGGGCTTCCACCTGCCTACGAATGGTCGCAGGAGCCAGGCCTCTGTCCAGACTGTCCAGAAGATAATCTACAATCTGGGGGATGGTTAATTTGTAGACATCCAGTTGTCCCCTTCTGCACCAATGGCAAAAATTCTTCCAAGTAGAATCATAAATGCGATTGGTCGCTGGGTGACGAGAGGCCTGAATCATAGTGATTGCCCATGGTGAGAATAACTCCTGTGTCATGATGCTGCGCTCAAGCGCCAAACAGTCAATTGCAACCACTGAGGGTCCGGGTGTTGGAGGACCCCTTGGTGCAAGGACACGCGATGCAGAGGAATCTTCCACGAGGGAGACTGGGAGAGATTCATCAGATCAGGAAACCAGGGCCTCTGTGGCCAGTACAGGGCCACGAGGATCACTTCCGCCTGCTCCTGGAGCAATTTGTGGATGGTCACCGGAATGAGTGGGAGGGGAGGGAAGGCATAAGGAAGACGCCGCAGCCACAGAGTCTGCAGGGCATCCGTCCCCTCCGCCCCTGGAAGGTAATAACGGGAGAAGTACCTGGGAAGTTGGGCATTGTTTGACAATGCAAACAGGTCAAGGATTGGATGGCTGAACCTGCGAGAGATCTCGAAAAAGAGATCCAGATGCAATCCCCATTCCGAGGGGCCTACTGTAGAGCGACTCAGAAAGTCTGCCTGCTGGTTCTCGACCCCCGAGATGTGTTCGGCCCTGAGAGAGGCCAGGTTGGACTCTGCCCAGGAGCCCAGAAGTCGTGCCTCGGATATAAGGGACTTGGACCTGGTTTCCCCCTACTGGTTCACATGGGCCTTGGACGCCACGTTGTCCGTGAGGATCAATACGTGACGGCCCCTGATCCAGTGTTGGAATTGGCAAAGAGCTAAATGGATGGCCCTGAGCTCCATCCAATTGATGTTGTGTCTCAAGTCTGCATGGGACCAACGGCCCTGCGCAAACTGAGACTGTAGATGGGCACCCCAACTGAATAGACTGGCATCCGTCATAATGGTGACGCGGTCCGGCTCCTTGAAAGGTGACCCCTTGGACACTGCTTGTGAGGACCACCATCATAAAGATCTGAGGGTGTGGGCTGGGAGCCTGACCTGGCGGTTGGATGTGCTGGCCTTCACCCATTAGAATGGCAGGAGGAACCATTGAAGGTCCTGCAAGTGGAGTCTGGCCCAGGGAACTATGGCTATGCAGGAGACCATCTTTCCCAGAAGCTGGGAGATAAGACCAGTGGAACGGTGCGGTCCTTGTACACCCAATGAGCCAGGTCCCTGATGTTGACCAACTGCTCCTGGGAGAGATAGACCATGCAGTTTGTGGTGTCTATGATGGCTCCCAGGTGCAGAAGCCTGGATGAGGGAACTGTCTGGCTTTTTTGGAAGTTAACCGAGAACCGTGCTGTTGGAGGACCTGAATAGTTAATTGCAGGTCCGACTGGGCTGCCCGGAAGGAGGACACTTGGATCAAGATGTCGTCCAGGTAACACTGGACGCGTACCGGTACCTTCCGTAAGTGGGCGGCCAGTACAGCTAGGATCTTGGTGAACACCCTGGGAGCTGAGGAGAGGCCAAAAGGAAGGGCCTTGTACTGGAAATGAATGCCCTCATAAGAGAACCTGAGGAACCACCGGTGAGCTGGATGGATGGGGTTGTGGAGATACGCTTCTGTGAAGTCTATTGATGCCAGGAAGTCTCCTTGTCTGATGCCTCCCAGGATGGACTGGAGTGATTGCATCTTGAACTTCTTGTATGTGATGTAATAGTTCAGACCCTTGAGGTCCAGAATTGCTCTCCATCCTCCTGAGGCCTTGGGAACCACAAAAAGGATGGAGTAGAATCCCCCTCCTATGTGATCCAGTGGTACCGGTTCTATGGCCTGAATCTCTAGAAGATGTTGAATGGCCTCCTGCATAAGTCTCTGTTTGAGTAGATTCTGGGAAATGAGACAAAAGATGAAGCGGTCCGGGGGACTGGCTAAGAACTCCAGGGACAGACCAAACTGGATGGTTTGTAGGACCCAGGCGTCCATGGATGTGAGTTCCCACTGATGAAAGAAGTGGGCCAGCCTCCCCCCGATGGGAAGTGTGGTATAAAAGTCACTTGGACCTCCTATAGGGGCGACCTGCCCCTCGAAATGGCCTTTTAGATTGGTTCTGTTGTTGAGGCCAAAAGGCCGGCCTATCATACAGATGGTCATATGGCCTGTCCTGCCTGGGTGTGTATTAGCAGGAGGGATGAGTGGCAGTTGAACTTACTGCTGGCTGAAAGGACTGCCTGCAGACATATGGAGCAGGACGTTTGTCGGACCGTTTATTCAAGTGAGCCATGATCTTCCACTTGTCCTTGTTTTCCACAAGGTACAGGGCCAGGGCCTCCCCAAAAAGATTATTGCCCAGATATGGAGCAGTTGCCAGACGCCATTTTGCGTTGGCGTCAGCCTGCCAGTGTTTCAGCCACAGCATCCTTCTGGCTGTAATGTTGGCTGCAAGGGACCTAGATGCAAAGGTGCCCAACTGAAGCATCACGTCCGCAGCATACTCAGTGGCTGCCACCATTTTGCTTAGGTCCTGGTGAGTCCGAATGTCCTCAGCAGGGACTCTGGCCTGAAGCTGACAAAGCTATAATAGGGTGGTCCGCACAAAAAAGGATGCACAAGTGACTGTTTTGATTGCCCATGCTGCTGATTGATGGGTCTTCCAGAAAGTTTTGTCCCATTTTCTGTCGTCCGTTTTAAGCACCTCCGACATGTTCCCAGCAACTGCAGTCTGGGATACCAGAGGGGTCCAGGCTTCGTCTACCTTGGGAACCTCCAGGGCCTCACTGAGATCTGTGGAGGTGCTAAAAATCTTTCTATCAGTCCCGCTTACAGAAGGAAAGGAGGAAGGGGAGGCCCACTGTTTTTTGATCCCTTTAAGAAAAATAGAGGGACATGGAACGTGATGTTGTGCTGCCACCATTTCAAAAAATATCGGATTTGGACTGGAATCCAATGTTGCCTGTGGCAGAGGGAACTGATCAGACCCTATGTTGACCATTGATGTGGCCTTGCAAAGCAGGGGAAGAAATAGGGTTGAATTGAACAGGCCTCCCGATGGGGAGGGCTCAGGGGGAAGTTCCTCCTCCTCTGATAGATTAAATTCCGTCTGCTCATCACCTTGTGGGGATGAGTATCCAGTCATGGAGGAGTGTGCAGGAGATGTGGGTTCCTGAAGTATAGGAAATCCCTTAGGAGGGACATAAGGTGGCGTGCCCGACGTAGAAGCCCCCTGTCCGGATGGATGGAAGGACGGTTCTGCTAGAGCGCAGTCCACAACCCTGGATAGCAAGGCCTCAAGGCAGCCATCGGAGAAAATGTCTCTGATGTCTGGTCCCCTGAGCCCTGCGGCCATTGGTGTGAAGGTAGCCTCTGGAACTGAACCCAAGACAGTTGCTGTGTGTTGTGTCATTTCAGATGGGGAACTAAGTGTGGCAGGTGTCCCTGTGAGAGACCACACGCCCTGGGACAAGGTTGAAGGACCTAAAGGAAGGTCAAATTCCAGGGCCACCATTTGATCCGTCTCCAATCCGGCCTGTCTCTACACTCTAGAAAACTTCTTCTCCAGAGCCTGGTGCCTACGGCTGGCTTGCTTTTCTGCCAACTTGGAAGGCTTCTTCAGAGTGGTCTTAGCCTTAGATTTGGGCTTGCCTGCCACCTCCTGTTCAGAGGATTTGTGGCAGCTGTAACTGGAGGATAGAGAGACAGTACTCATGGGGTGAGGCATCGTGGAGTCCTCCATCCTGATTAAGCAGTATCAGGGAAACTGAGGCGAAGCTCTGGCAGGCAAGCAGTTGGCGGAAGCGAGATTGGAACAAATAACAAGACTGCTCCCCTGACCACCTAACCAGAAAAAAATTCTCTCTGGGCTTTGGTCACAGCAATTGAGTCAGATACCGAAGGCACAGTTGGGGACCCGCTCTGGGCTCCGCTCGGAGGCCTTAGGTGGCCAGTCAAAGTGCACCAGAAAAAAGCCCCAATGAAGGGCACAGAGGGCCTGAGATGAGGCCTGACAGAGGCAATGTGAATTCAAAATGACGGCTCCAAAACAATATGGTGGCCTGAGAATTTGGGCTTAGTCAATTAATTATTGGCTGTAAATAATGATACAGTTGATGAGGCCTAATGGTAGTTGCTGTGCAGGGCTAGAATGGTTTCTCAGCTGTGCTGAAAATTAATGGCCTGGAGTTCTGATGTAAAGACCCTGTAACATGTTGAGACCTTCAGTTAATAAATTGGCTGATGGCAATGCAAGGCCGACCGCATGGCGCGCCCAAAATGGCGGTTGTGGAAAATTCTGGTAAGGCTTCCTGAGATTGATTAGGGGACTGCTGTGAAAGCCCCTGTCTCGAAAAGCAGGACTCCAATTAAATTTGCTCAGAAAACTGATTGCAAAAGCAAAGGAAACCTCCGTTTGGATTTTGGGCTCGTCAGCCATCCAAAATGGTGGCCGTGACTTTCGGGCCATTTGAAACAGCCTCCAGAGGCTTGGGAAGGTAAGATTTAATCTGTGGGGGTAAGCTGACTGCAGCGCAAAGCGCTGTGCAGGGAAAGCAGGGCTCCAGTTAAATCTTGTCAAAAACTGATTGCAAAAGCAAAGGAAACCTCCGTTTGAGTTCTGAGCTCCTCAGCTGTCCAAAATGGTGGCCGCGACTTTCGGGCCGTTGGGAAACGGCCTCTGGAGGCTTGGAAATCAATATTTAAGCTGTGGGGGTGAGCTGACTGCAGCGCAAAGTGCTGTGCAGGGGAATTAACGGTGGAGCCGAGTTGAAGGGATTCCCCCCCCAGAGCCCTGGGGATAGAAAGGGAATTATTCTCCCCCCCTTCACCCCACAAGCCTCAAATCAGCCAATTTGAGGCAGGGCTGATCCCAGCATCCCTGAGGGAAATTGGATGGGAAGATCTTTTAAAGTGTAATCCTAATTGGGGGGAGTACAAATACCTGAATCAATACAAGGAGAATTCAACAATGGATCTCTGATCTGCTAACTGAATTGCAAAAACCTGAGAGCCAAACCTGATGCATCTTCAAGAGCTGAGACCAAGTCAAGACTAGATCTCCTAGCAAGAAGGGGTGTGTCAAGTTTGGCTACTTGGTCTCAAGAGCAGGCAGACAGAGAAAACCCATTGGTGGATTCTCCATCTCCTGTACTGGAGAAAACTAATCATCATCAGCACTTTTCAGCCAATAGCAATAACACTTAGACTTATATACCACTTCATAGTGCTTTACAGCCCTCTCTGAGTGGAGTAGAGTCAGCATATTGCCTCCAACAATCTGGGTCCTCATTTTACTGACCTTGAAAGGATGGAAGAATGAGTCAACTTTGAGCTGGTGGAGAACTGAACTCCTGGAAGTTGGCAGAATTAACCTGTAATTCTACTGCATTCTAACCACTGCATCACTGCGCAGTTTATTATTTGGGAAGGGGAGGAGGGAATCAGGCAAGATAACAAAGAGTAATACAAAAAACAGTAAGCTCACTGAAAAATGGTACAATCCCAAAAGATGTACCTGCTACAGCATTCAAATTGGAACACAGGAGTTAAACATTTAGACTTGTGTAAAGTGGCAGGCTTTCTGCCATATGTTACAGTAACTATAGAGTGAATTCTAATGAGGGCTTCTGCATAGGCCAAAACCCCCTAGGCTCAGGACCAAAATGAAGAATGAGGTTCCTCTAATCTAGATAATATCTGACAATTATCCATAGGCTCTGCTGCTGTTTTAGTTACATTAACTTTATTTGATGACCTCGTCCAAACTTCTTGTTAGTCCATCAGCAAAATTCATCTCTATTGATTGATTATGTAAAACATAAAGTTCTTCAGCCCTCCTTTGCCATATTTCACTCTCCATAATCCTTGAATCTTTGATCTTACACTCAGCTACCATCAATCTTCTCTACCTTCATAAATGATATTTGTGTATCATTAATTACATGTAACTGTCATGTATTTCCCAGCTGCTGCCCATTGCGTCTAGAAATGTATTTGACTATAGCATATTGCAAGAGGCTGCTATGTTCAGGACAATTATTTATGTTTTTTGGAAATCCATCTGCTCTCAGTATCTCCCCTCAGAAAACTGCCTGACAAATGTAAACAAAGCATACTGTATGGACAGGAAATTCAGGAAGTTATGTTATTCTTAATTGGTATTCTTTTTGTGAACAGGTGATTAAGTAATTTTTGTTGGTTTACAAATGAATGACTTTGAGATTAGGCTCAATATGTGGAAATAAAAGACATTCAGCTATTGGTCAGCTTGGCAGTAATTAGACTGAGCACTGACAGAGATGATCCCTGCAACTTCCAAATTTGCAAAAAGGTTTACAAGTCCATGATCAAATTGTAATCCTAACTGTAACACAAAGATATAAAACAATTCAAAAAATTCAAAAAGATTTAAGCTTGTGTTGTAAAGGTCTAGGGCAGGGGTCCTCAACCTTGGCAACTTTAAGACTTGTGGATTTCAACTCCCAGTTAAATGCTCTCATTCCTCTTAGAGGACATTTGTTAAGATTTGTTGTATTAAATTACCCTACCAAACTTTGCTGACACACTTTTGCTGTTTATATTTGTCCATTTAATAAGCTCAATACATGAAAATCATGTTTTATCTGTCTAGCTGCATTTTTGTGCTTGGAAAAACATCACTCTCTCACATACACACAAACACACACACAAACACACACACAGAGAGACACACAAACCCAAGTTCCATTGGCACCCTCAGCATGAGATATTTATTTGGCAAATCACTAATAGATTGAGTTGGGCTTATGTAAAGCACAATATAGGAGTCCAACCCTATAATATTGATACCATTGCCAAATTAACTTTTATGAGAAATCCAATATAGACCCATTTTTTGTCGGTGCTTAATTTTGCTGCAATGACCTTTAGAGGAGTGTTTTTTTTCTTCTTTCAACCAAATACAATTACTATACAAGTTGTCCTTTTCTGTGTACAGCCAAATAATTTAAATACATATATAGATACACATACAAATAGAAACTAAAAGGTACTCTATAATGATGCTAGTCCAGTTAGGAATACTGAAAAGAGTAGTATTTGTTCGGATGAAAACTAGAATTAGCAACCTTAAATGAGTTAAATTCCCACTGTACAAGAGATTTTATAGGAAAACTCTTCAAAACTGATTTGGTCATTGAATAAATAATGTGATTTGACTGACATGAAAATTTCAGTTTACTATTGAAATCATAGGGTACACTGCCCCCCCCAATAAAGCTGTCTTTTTCATATTTAGCACTCACATATTTACACTTCATTTCATATATACTCCCACTGCTGTTGTTTGTTATTTTATAATAGCAAATGGTGCAATTCTTACCATTTAGAAGATCTTCCATTTTTTCACCATGCATATTATATATATACTTGGCTGGTGAAATAAGGTTCAGTCGCATGGTACAAATATCTAAAAACTTAAAACAAAATCAAAATCAGAATCATTAATATTTAAATATTATTGGGGTTTTTTTAGAATGAAGCATAAATATATTTAGTTGTTCAAGGGGAAAATGGTATCTCAGCCATTTAGGATCATTTTCACTAAATCTGAAGATTCACGATATTCATCCAATCCATTTTTATTATTTAAATAATACAAGTATATTCATCTATAACAGTGCAACAATGCATTTATAACTGATTGGCTGAATAATAGAATAACAGGAAAAATAAGCTAGAATCTGTGAAATTCTAGCAATGAAATAAGGGAGGTTGACTCCCAATATTCCATTTTATGTTATTTATTTACTTGTTTTAGACAAATGATAGAAAACAACAATGAAGAAGAAGAAAAGGAATACAAGATTTCATGCTTTTGTTCCTTCTACCTATGGCTAATGAAATTATTTTTTTCCAGAATGGAAACAAAATTCTAATACAGGAGAAAATGTGTAGCTCTTGCTTAAACTATGGCATACTTGGTGATCCCTGAGCTTGATTGTTTGCTTGCAGACATTTCATTACCCAACTAGGTAACAACATCAGTATTGGTGAGTGTGAGGTTTGCTCCTTTTTAATTTACTGGCTTGCCATGTCAGTGTTGGCAGGGGTCATTTTCTCCTTGGTAATTTTTCTTGATTAAAGCATTAATTTCAGCTGGATAGTTTCTAAGGCACTACTTTAAGACCTCTGCTATGGATCATAAGAATGATGATCCCATGGGTATTCCTTTGGATGGGATGTAGGAAGATAGGGCAGTAAAGTTTACTCAGATGTAATGCAAACAATTATGCCACAGACCAGAGGAATACAGAAACAGAATTAATTCATAGCACAAACCATAATGCAGCATCTAGAAATTATAGCATGCTAACACATATAACTAAAAATATGAATCTAGTATGTGGATAAAGACACCTTTAAAGTAATAAAAATGGAACAACTAGAGAAGACACATGAAACAATCAAGAAGTTTAAAGGAATACCATTCACAAGGGAAGAAGAAAACATCAACACAACACCCTTCCTGTGTTTCAGCAGCAACAGAGGAAAAGATGCCAAATTAGAAACAATAATTTATCAAAAAAAAAAAACCTATCCAAACTAACCAAATGTTCCATTACCCAACCTTCCACAGCAGGAGCTATATAAGAACATTATTCAGATGAACTGAAATACACTACAACACCTGAAATACCACAAAAAGAAAACAGACCGTCTATCCAACTTAAGCAGACGAGTAACAGAACACATCCTTGAACACCAACTAGCCATCAGAAGAAACAATACAAACTTCTTAATCTCACAACATATAAAGAAAGTCAATTGCAATTTCAACTGGCATCTTACACTAAGCCAAATCCTAAAATACTAGGGAATTCCTGGAAGCTTGGCATTCAGACAAATCAGCCATCAATAGAATCATAGAAGTAAACCATATATACCAGTGGTTCTCAACCTTTTTCAGGTTGAGACCCCACTTGCCCCGCCCATGCATGGCGCGACACCGACCTGCACCGCGTGCACACGCGCAACAGGCCGATCTGCGCATGCGCGCACGACAGGCCGATCTGCGCATGTGCAGCGTGCGCGCAACGGGCCGATCTGTGCATGCGCGCACGACGGGCCGATCTGCGCATGCACGGCACGCACGACAGCCCGACCCGTGCATGCGCGCACGACGGGCCGATCTGCGCATGCACGGCGCGACGGCCCGAACCGCGCATGCGCGGTGCGACGGGCCGATCCGCGTATGTGCGGCGCACGCATGACGGCCGAACCACGCATGCGCGGCGCAACAGGCCAATCCGCGCATGCGCGGCGCGTGCGACGGGCCGATCCGCGCATGCGCAGCGCGTGCGCAACGGGCAAAACAAAAAACAAAATGGCAGACCGCGGTGTCCGGCGACCCCCGCGAAACAGTCGTTCGACCCCAAATGGGGTCACGACCCATAGGTTGAGAACCGCTGATATATACCATTCAAAAGAGACAACAAAAAGCTGAGAAGAAAACAAGACATGTCTCCTCCAGCAGCCAACAGCCAAATAAGCAGAGACACCAGACAAAGAATTAAGTGCAAAGGAAGGAGAAATCTATTGTATATGAACAGGGAGCAAATCCCACACTCAGCAGTAATGTTGATGTTACCTAACTGGGTAATGAAAAATCTGCAGACATAACAAAGAGAGTAGCAAGGATTCCATGGAAACAAAGTTGGATTGCATGGAGGGACTTAAGGGAATCAAAGACTCAATCCAAGATGGAACCTTTTACTCTATATTGTATTTTGAAATGCAGATTACTTTCATGATTTTTATCAGTCACTTCCTTTTATCTTACTCAATACTACTTTTGCTTTATTGGAATTGGGTATGTCTAGTTTAACAAAGAGAAGGATGAGGGGGGACATGATAGCAGTGTTCCAATATCTCAGGGGCTGCCACAAAGAAGAGGGAGTCAAGCTATTCTCCAAGGCGCCTGAAGGCAGGATGAGAAGCAACGGATGGAAACTGATCAAGGAGAGAAGCAACTTAGAACTAAGGAGAAACTTCCTGACAGTTAGAACAATTAACCAATGGAACAACCTGCCTCCAGAAGCGGTGAATGCTCCAACACTGAAAGTTTTTAAGAAGAGACTGAACAGCCATTTGTCTGAAATGGTGTATGGTTCCTGCCTGAGCAGGGGGTTGGACTTGATGACCTCCAAGGTCCCTTCCAACTTTATTATTATTATTATTATTATTATTATTATTATTATTATTATTATTATTATTATTATTATTATTATTATTATTATTATTATTATTATTATTATTGATCATCGCACAGTCAGCCAGATGTTCAGACTGGATTTGGCATTTTGTCTACCTATCGAGTCCTTACCAAGGACCTGTGATAGGCAGATGTGGATGTTTGATGGTATTACAGACATCGTCGCAAGATGGAAGCAGTTCCTAGTAAGGCCGCCTTTTGCAATTGACCAATGGCAAATTTGTCAATGCCAATGGTGTTTAAGTGGTGCTCCAGTTGTTTTGGGATTGCACCCAAGGCGCCTATTACTATTGGTACTACCCTTGCTTGCTTTTGCCACAGTCTTTCTATTTCTATTTGTAGGTTTTTGTATTTTGTTATCTTCTCCAGTTCTTTCTCGTTTATTCTGTGCGATCTTCTTGCAGCAGCTTACCAGGTGGTCCACTGTTTCTTCAGCTTCTTTGCATAGGCGGCACTTACTGTCTGTTGCCGTCTTCTCAATTTTGACTTTATATGCATTTGTCCTTAAGGCTTGGTTTTGTGCAGCCAGAATTAGTCCCTCAGTCTCTTTCTTCAATTTTCCTGTTCTTAGCCATTGCCAGGTCTTTTTTTATCTGCTTTCCCAGCTATTTTTTTAATGTACTGGCCATGTAGTGCTTTGTCTTCCCATGCCTCTATTCTGTTCTTCATTTGGTCTTTCTTGTAGATCAGTTTGGTCTCTCCAGTAGTCAGTAAGCCTTCCTGATATACTAATTTCAGTGCATCTTCATCACTGTCCTTCAGATAGTCTTCCAAAGCTATTTTTTTTCATTCATTTGATGTACTTGCAACATTCCATGCCTACCTATTTGCCTTGGTAGATAAAGTCTGTCAATGTCACTGCATGGATGAAGGGCATGATTCATTGTCATTATTTTTCTGGTCTTCCTATCCATTGCTTTTAGTTCTGCTTGAGTCCAGTCCACTATTCCAGCTGTGTATCTAATGACTGGAATTGCCCAGGTGTTGATTGCCTTCATGGTATTTCCTCCATTGAGTTTGGACTTTAAGATCTTCTTCACTCTCTTGATGTATTCACTTCTAAACTTTTTCTTGACTTCAGTGTGCTTGATGTTGTCGGCTTGACGGATACCCAAGTATTTGTAGTAATCTTCCTCATCCAGACTCTTAATGTTATTTTCATGGGGCATCCTTGATTCCTTCAGTTTTCACTGTTTTTCCTTGTTTGATAGTAAGTGTGGCTCACTTGTCCAAGCCAAACTCCATTGCAATATCTTGGCTATATATATGGACAGTGCTGAGTAGCGATTCTATTTCAGATGATGTTTTTCCATACAGCTTCAGATCATCCATGTAAAGGAGGTGGGATAGTCTGGCAGATGTTTTTGATGTTTAATAGCCATGTCCTGAGTTATTCAGTATGGTTGACAGAGAAAACAGTGCAATAACAAATAGTAATGGTGATAATGAATCTCCTTGAAATATTCCTCTCTTGATATTAACCTCTCCCAGTCTCTTACCATTGATCTGCAACTATGTCTTCCATTGTGCCATTGATCTTTGCACAAATTTTCTGATGTTTCTACTGACTCCTGTTATTTCTAGGCACTTGATTATCCAGTCATGTGGCAGAGAGTCAAATGCCTTTTTGTAGTCAACCCATGCCACATTCAGGTTGGTCTTCCTTTTCTTGCAGTTTTCCAAGATCATTTTGTCTATTAGCAGTTGATCTTTTGTTCCTCTGCTATTGGGGTGGTTTCCTTTCTGCTCAGGTGGAAATAGATAGTTTTCAACTAGATGCTGTTGTACTGCATCAGCTACCACATCAGTTAGTAATTTGAAAGTTGTTGATAAGCAAGTAATTGGCCTATAGTTGCCTGGTGTTGCCTCTTTTGCTGGATTTTTCATTATTAGGTAGGTTTTCCCAGTTGTTAGCCCCTTTTCAATTTCTCCTCCTTGTAGTATATTGTTGAACTGCTTGGCAATGAGTGGGTGTATAACAGTTAGATGTTTCAGCCAAAACCCATGCAGTTCATCTTCACCTGGTACTGACCAATTTTTTATTTTCCTTGCTCTTTTTTCTACCATTTTTGTTGTTATTACTAGTTCTTTCATTTCAACTTCTGTTTTATTTGCATCCACCTTTTTTAACCAAGCCGCATCCTTGTTGTATTTCTTTGGGTTATCCCATATCTGCTTCCAGAACTGCACTGTTGCTTCCTTGTCAGGTACTGACTGATTCATTGCAGTTTCTCCATTGATGGATTGGTAGAAACGTTTCTGATTGGATTGAAATTGGAGGTTCTGCCTATAGTTTGCAATTCGAGCTTCATATCTACTGATTTTCCTGGCTATAGCTGTTATTTGTTGCTTTATTATTTCCAGTGCTTCCTTGATCTTCCTTGTTTCTAAGTGGTATTTCTTGATTAGATATTCTTTGGTATTCTCATTCTTCAGCTTCTTTTCTTTCAATCTGTTCTAGCTTGCTTGCATGTGATCTTAACTTGCTGATCTTATTTTCTAGTCTAACCTTCCATTTTTGTGGTGCACTATTTGTTTGTTTTTCTTCTTTGTTGATTTTGCATCCCAGGTATTCAGTTATAACTGCAGCTGTGCTGTACATTAGTTGGTTTGTTTCTTGCAGTGAATTGGTGCTTATACTTGATATTGCAGTATTTGCATCTTTTAATACTTGTGCTAGCTGTTTCTTTGGAACAAGCTTCAATGCAGACAGCCTTATTGTGTTGTTTTTGTGCTGTTCTAGATGCTCAGTTATTTTTTGTTTCAATTCTTTTATTTCTTTAGTTAGAGAATTTTGTTCTTCCTGAGGAAGAGGTGCCTGGTTTCCAAATGAGAACAGTTGCATATCTCTGCTGGATTCCTTCACTGCCAACTCCCCCTGGTTTGCCTCTACATTCTGAATTACTTCTGACAAGGCTTTGATTTCTTTGCCCTGGGTAAACCTTTGCAGTTCGTCCAATTCTGTTTCTGTGAATACTTTATTTTGTATTATAAATCGGTGTTGATCTGCTAGTCTCTGTTCTGTTATTTCTGATTCTGGATGTTGTTCTTTCCAGAACTGGTGCATTCGTTTTAAATATCTTCTTCTTGTTGGACTTGATCTGTAGTAACAGATCATTATTTCCTTGTTTTCAATCACTGTGTATGTTCAACGGGTAAACACCTTTTCTTCCAGTAGTTGTGCAGCTGCTCGCCCTGGTTGCTCAGCCAACAGTCCTGAGTCCTGTAACCCATTTTTCACCAGATATCCAGGAACTCCAATATCTAGCGCGGACCTTGTTAACCCAGGCGACATCCGAGCCGATATGGCATTCTGAAATTTACGTCTCACCATATTTTTTATGGGAGAGATACTCTTTGCCTGACTTCTCTGATGAGACCTGTCCAGTATGGTTGAACCTCTGGCATAGCTCTCATCTTCCACAGAGTACACAAGCCCCACAACCATGTCAAGGTAATGCCTCACTTATTATTATTATTATTATTATTATTATTATTATTATTATTATTATTATTATTATTATCATTATTTGAACTATAGAGTGTACATATGTTCTTAGAATGACATATTTATTTTTGATATTGGAATTTCACATCTCATTTTACAATCAATTAAAATAATTGTTTAAAGACCCAATAGCATCAAAGACCAGATCTAAAATTTCTGGTTGTTCTGATAACAAAACATCCAGGGCATCAGTTCTAAAATATTATTTAGTACAGTGCTGGTTTAAGAAAAACAGTGATGCAGTTTGTCAATCCAAATGCAATTAAAGGAATATGAAATAGAACATGAAATAGAATCACTATACTGGAATTACCATATATACTTACAAATAAACTAGAATTTTAAGTGCCAAAATGAATTGCAAAAATTGAGTTTGGCTTATTCATGGATGGGCTTATCTGTATATATGGTAATACTTTTTAAATATACCCATATATACCCATATATCCTATATATACTTACACATAAGCCATTAGCAGGTAAAATGACATTTGAATGTTTAACAAGATACCATGAAAAATGGATAATCTGTGGATCACCCATGGATGAGACAATTGTGAAAATTAAAACATATAAACATTTTGTGGATCACCTTAGCTACAGGTGACATATTTTACATGTATTTTGATTAAAAATTCAAGAGTTGGTTTATCCGTGGACAAGTTTATTCATGAGTATATATGGCATCATAATTACTGTAACTCCGACCCTTTGGTCCTGAATGGAGATAATACTGCACTGTTTTGTGGGACTGCTATTTTAAGCAGGTATATAATAAAAATAGCTATTATCTGCATGTTTTGGAAACAGCATTTTTAAAATATTTTAGAATTGATCAGCTTTTTTAAATAAAAGAGTTAGAAATGTCTTAACCCATTCCTTTTACTTTTACTTTTACCTTTTTGGGGGTTGCAAAATACAAACATTATTACCCAATCTTAGCTACCTCAAATTCTAAAATTCTGAATTATAATTTCAATAAATTTGATATTTTATACGAAATTATAGCAAACACTTCTCAACATGAAACAAAGCTGCAAATGTCACCATCTCCAGTATGTTAATTATTGCTATGTCTATTCATTCATTAATTGAAAATACTTTGAAGCAGGAAGAGACCTTTTTCTATAAAATAGATATGTTTAAGTGAAAGCTGGGAATAGAGAAATTAGACCTATCTGAAGGAAAGAAGTGGCCAGTCAAGACACATTTTTAATTTACTTGCTCCAAACACCATTTATTAACCATCTATGTCCCTTTCTTTTTGTGTCCAATCCTGTAATGCTCATCTTCTTCATATTTGTTTTCTTCTTTTTCTTCTTCCAGAATTTAAACATGAATTATAAAACAAACTTAAATACTTACAAAAAACTCAGTAAATCAATTCTGGTTCTACACGTACAAATGTTAATGGAATTGCATGAACCTGAGTCTCTAACCCAAATCTAAATCCAAACGATTGGATTTAATGGTCCAGTAAAGCGTCCAAACAAAACATGACAATGCATAATGGAATCTATTCAATTATCTATGGGAGGTGCACCTACAATTTTGTTATAACCTCCACAACTGAATTGTATCTACTCTAATCATACATCTAAATGGACCAATTATGAATAATAAAAACAAAAGTGAAAACATTCTTCATATACATGCCACATCGCAATATACCTTTTCAATTTGGTTTGGAGATGCTGCTATTTCATAACCATCCTGTCCCATGCAGTTCTTAAACACCAAAAGTCTGATCATAGGTTTTTCTATAAGTTTCTTCATACGTTTGGAAAGTACAGGGTCAGCTTTTGTTCTCTTGACATCTCTAGGAAAAATGAGACCATTCAGTGTCCAAGTCGCATTCTTCATTAACAACAGATGGTCTGGAAGAAAAGAAGTAAAGTAAATATTTAGTTTCTGAATTAAAAGCGAACATATCATGCTCCCTTTCGCCTATTACCTTAATAACACACTGGCTGCTATCCACATAAAAGCTGATATTTTTGGAAATACGGCCCCATCTTTCTGCAAACCGTGACATAAGCTGTAGCAAGCTGTCTCTATTGATAGCCTGCATAAATCATCATTCCTGAAGGGAACAGATGTTCAGGGTATGAAAGAGTAATACCACAATTTAGTCATAATTAAAATTCACCTTAGCATGCCTCTGTAGCTGATCAGAAAGCAACATTTTACTTCTCATCTGCAAAACACTTTTCTTCACCTTTGCTTCATAAAATGAAAGATACTTGTTTCTGAGCCTTGACCTACATTTGCCTAGATTTAAAATGCTCATAAAGTCTCATACAAATGATCCATTTAACAGCTGGCTTCTTAAATCTTCTAAAATAATGACCCCATGCATAATATCTTAGTAGAGAAACTCAAATTCAAAAGGGTATATGCTTGATAATTTTTCTTTGCTATCTTGGCTATCAATCCATTTTTGCAAGGTTAGGAAGATAGAAATTAAATATTTTTTACCAAGGAAAAACCTTAGAGACATTTCTAGACAAAATGAGAACATTGATTAAAAATCTCTGTTCATAATTTCCTTATATACCGGTAGTTTATCTAATGCCTTTCTATCCAGAGTAATCATTTAGTAGGTCCATCCAGAATGTCTCAAAATCATGAATGCTTTTGAATTATCAGGTTGAAGAGAAGGAGAAAAATCTATTTTACTTTTGTCTACTAGTTACAAAAGAATATCAAGACAAAAAAAAACTTAGCCTCATTAGATGCAAAACTATATAACATCTTAATAGTATTTTATTCTATTTAAGTACTAATGGCAACTCCCAGTTCCTACAAGATAGCAAAAAGCATAGTAAATATGATTTTTCCATTACAAAATTGGAGATTAATTTTAGGTGATACATTGTATAGATACAATATTTTAGGAAATTTCTGTTTGTAAATTACATATAGTAAATAATATAAAGTATAAAAACTTTATTTATCCTGAGAAAACCAGATCACTTTTACTTTTTAAAATATTACAACAGAGATTTATACAAACCAGAAAAGTTATGGAGATCTTAGAAATGTTAACTTGAACATCCCATTTTCTCCATTATATTTGTTACTAAAATCCAGTGTACTCAATCTCTTCTCTCTTCTATACACAAATATAGAAGTTGCTTTTCAAATTACTGTAAGTATATGCAGTTATTTACAGCTAAAATGTTAAACTGTAAACCATTAGTAAAGCATAACAGAATAACAAAGTTGGAAGGGATCTTGGAGGTCTTCTAGTTCAACGCCCTGTTCAGGCAGGAAACCCTATACCATTTCAAACAAATGGTAGTCTAATCTCTTCTTTAAAACTTCCAGTGTTGGAGCATTCACAACTTCTGGAGGCAAATTGTTCCATTGATTAATTATTCTAACTGTCAGGAATTATTATTTTTTAGTTCTAGGTTGCTTCTCTCCTTGATTAGTTTTCCTCCATAGCTTCTTGTCCTGCCTGCAGGTGGTTTGGAGATTAGGTTGACTTCCTCTTCTTCATGGCAACCCCTCAAATATTGGAACACTGCTATCATGTTACCTGTAGTTTAAGGTAATACATATACATAGTCCATAATTTAAGGTAGTACAAATTATTTAATTATTGATTTGGTAATCCTCAGTTTATGACAAGTGGGATTTTTTTCTCCTTTCCCCTACACTTTTTTCTGTCTCCATTTCCCTTCCCCACTTTCCCACTATTTTCATTTTCATGTTATACTTTGATAAGTTTAATAACATTATAAAGTGTATGTTAAAAAAGGAAATCACAGCTAACAAGTGAAGATAGCATAATCCTTTATGTTGTTTAGGAAATCACTAAAAACTTGGTTGTTCTCCCAGGCGTTGGGCGCAGGGTAAATGTGAAGGCACCTTTTCTTTGTTTTGTTTTGTTTCTTTGGTCTGACTTGTTTTAATTTTATCTTGCTATTTTACACTTCCAGTCAATTATATCAGGTCTTTTTTGTATGCTATTTTTTTTAGTTGTAAGAGTTATTTGGAACTTATAAATGAAATCAATCAGTCTTCATATTAAAACTACATGTGCATTCAACCAGCACACTTCTAACATTACTACAAGAATTCCTTATGCACTTAAGCAAAGATATATTAAACAAGGGGAGATAACACATCTTTGTACGAGGCTAATTGTTGAATCAATTTGAATTCAAATCTATTCAGTTTATCAAAAACTTTTTTTCTAAATCAACCAATATGCAGTACACTCTCATATTCATACATTTCTTAATAATTATTAAAGAACAGAAAGGTCTGTACATTCTTTGCTTATGTGATGCCATACTGCACTTTCCAGATTTTGTTCACTGTCAACTTTTTTATTCTTTCAATCAGAATTCTGCAAAATGTATTTCCAGCATATTCAGTATATTTAACCTCAGTAATATTTGCATTCACTTTTGTTATCTTTCCTTTTTTGGGGGGGGGAGGAACAATAATAGAGTTCTTCCAACTGTAAGGCACAGATGCTATCTTCATACACATATTAAAGAAATTACACAGAAACTCCATAAAGGAAGAAATGGAATCCAATATTTTAGCCATTATATCAGTTACATATATAACTGTTACATCATTCATACTTTCAGCCTTACCTTTTTTCAACACCTTTATAATATTTAGTATTTTTTGTTATTTTTTTCTAATTTCTGGAGTATAGGAGTATAATTTCTGGAGTATAGGAGGGAGGGCAAATAGCCTTTCTGGATCCTTAATGTAATAGCTTATATCAATGACGTATATCATTCCAGTCTGTTTCTGAGCATAGCCTATTACAAAGTGCTGTCAAAAGTACATTAGCACAAACAGTAGTATACATACAGTAAGTGCATTATTTAGGTATAAGACCTCATGGGAGGGAACACATGGGTGGATGAAGGAAATAGGTAACTCCTCTTTGAGAGAGGGAGTGGTCCCACCAGCTCTTAAAGAGATGGTGATATGCCCCCTCCTCAAAGGACCATTGCTTGACCTGGACAGAGATTATCTAGACCCCTTTCAGTCAGGGTTCAGACCAGGATTTGGGACTGCGATAGCATTGATTGCATTAATGGATGACCTCTGGTAGGAGTGGGATGGGGATAGTGCATCCATCCTGGCTCTCTTTGATCTCTCAGCAGCATTCAATACCAATGCCCAAGGTATCCTTCTGGGCCAGCTCCAGGAATAGAGGATGGGTGGCAGTTCTTTCTCTGGGGCTGGTTCCAATTAATGTTGCTAAAGAAAGAGAGAGATCTAGCCTGCACCCACTACTTTGTGGAATGTCTCAGGATAGTGTTCTTTATCCCCTTCTATTTAACATTTGCTTAAGGCTGTGGGGTGAGGTGATCCATTGGTCTGAGGTGAAAGATCAATGAAATGCAAACAATAGCCAGATTTATATCTCTACATGTCCCATTAATGGTGCTGAGGATGTCCTATCCTAATGTCTGTAGGCTGTTAGGGACTGGATTCAATCCTAGCAAGACAGAGTGACTATGGGTATTCCAACCCATCCACCCCCTGCAGAGGCAATGTTCTTCTATCTATGGTTCTGGGTCAAATTGCACTACTCCAGACAGACCCAATGCACAATCTGGGTGTCCTTCTGGACTTGCAGTTCCTGTTTAAAGAGAAGGTGGTAGCCATGGCTAGAAGGGCCTTTGCACACCTTTGGGTGGTGTACCAGTTGCACCCATACCTGAACTGGGAGGTCCTGCTCCTAGTAACTCATGCTTTTGTAACCTCCAGCTTAGACTACTGTAACATCCTCTACATGGGGCTGCCCCTGGAGACCATTCAGATACTCTAACTGGTGTAGAATGCAACTGTGTTAGTAGCAAATAGTGCCAAATATATGGCACACATAATACAACTCTTGTGTGAGCTGCACTGATTACTAGTATGTAACTCAAGCACCAAGTTTTAACTTTAAAAAACAATTTTATAAATACCATCTATAAATAGGTTGGGGAAAATAAAACAATAGATTAATGAACTCAATAAGTTACATGCCATAGAAAATTAAAGAAAATCTAAAAGAAAAAAATTAAAGTCTGAAAGAAATGTGTATTCTTATCACAAATTTGGTAAGTTGATTTATCTCAAAACATGTCCTTCTAGTAAGTTGGACTCCTTAAAATGTTCATTAAAAAAAACTATACAAGGAAAAATGTACTCAACATACTTCTACTGCATGCTGAGAAGAGATAATATACAATAAAGTAAAATTACTATATTGCATCTGAATGTCCCAAACATTTCACTTTGCTAGATAGATCTGTCATTTTCCTTCCATTTTGAGTTTAAGTAGTACTTGAAAATAAATCCATTATAATAGAGTTTTTATATTGAGATCATTATTTAAAGTGCATTCGTTTATTACATTTTTATTCTGCTTTTCTCTAACAGCTCAGTACAGTTTATATCAGGATTTCCTTGAATTTTATCCCAAAGAACAATGCCAGAAGATAGATTGGATTGAGAGAGAATGGTTGACCCAAAGTCAATCAGCAAAGTCATCTGAACTTGGAATTTGACTGACTCTCTCCAGTCTAACACTTTAGTAACTATAAGATTCTCATACTGCACAACATAACTAGTATCAATAAAGGAGAATATTTGTAGCTCAGGGTTGAAATGAGGGGTCCATGGTGCTCTCTGAGCCGGGTTATTTTCTTGCAGATGTTTCATCACCCAAACAAGATAACATCTTCAGTGCTAGTGATGATGTTACCTAGTTTGGGTAATGAAATGTCTGCAAGAAAACAACCAATCTTGGAGAGCTCCAAGGACCTCTTATAACTACTAACTTTTATGTAAATGGAATCCAGGTGCACAATGGTCCATCTTTTTAAAAAGAAAATGTGTTAGGCTCTCTATGTAAACCAGATCACTGGAAGATTAGAACTATACTTTATTGAGAAATTCTTGCATATTTCTGTCAATATCATCTCTTTTATTTTACAGATTGGCATCCTCCTCATTATCCCAAAAGTACTGGAGGAAGAAAGCCAGAACTTAACAGCTTTGAATTGCCTATATACGTTCCACATCTGACAGCAACTCTTTTTGCTCAAATATTATATTTTATTTCAGACCTTTTTCTTAAAGAATTTTATTAATCTGAGCTCAGATAGGCTTATTCCTTGGCTGTTTTTCTCAGGTCATATAGAGAATTAAAGATAAATTAAAGATGGAAAAGGAATTTAGCAAAATGTGAATTAAACTTGAAAAAGAAGAGAATATTGGAAAGATAAAATGGCTTTGCCATAATTCTCTGATACAAGAAGGAGAGAAATAAATAGTCAAGCTTGTTACTCTAACTTATGTCAATAAATTAGAGTTCTATTATTTATGAACTCTGTTTCTTGACCTAGTCCATCTTGAAGGGTTGACAAGAGATCTGAAAACAGTGACATTATACTAGGTTTCAGAAATATTGTTAGTTTTTAAAATCCTACAGTTTATTATTTTGTCATGTTTCAGCTGGTTGCTTTTCAAATATTGCTCTGAATATTATTTATGATTAATGATATTAATTATAAATAAATGAATAATCCCAAATATAGCTGGTTGCGGCCACACCTCACACCTGACTCATCAGTGAATCACAATTCTTGACACTTAGTTCATTTTCTTGGGTTAATTTGGCAAAAGACACCCAAATATGACTCAAATAAATTAGAACTTTTGCTGCAGACAAGAGTAAAGCATTAAACACAATTGTTGACTGACCACTTAAGTCTAAATACATAAAGATTTTATGCCTCCACGTTGCTTTAAATTTGAGAGGTTTCTCCCAAATCATTTCATACTTTATGTGGCAATTGGTGGCCTTGAAGTCTCCTCACCTTGTTAGATTCAAACATTAGACAAAGTATCTTCAGTTTTATGTCTTTTCTCTAAAATTGTCAAAGATAAGAGCCCAATCCCTGAATGAGTACCTGAATGCAGTGACAGGCAGTATTAAGAACAATAAGCTGAAATTAAATCAAAATTAATTACTAAAGTATAAAATGATTTGTTCTCATCTGCAGATACCAACTAAAAACAAGCACTTAAACATGCATGCATTCTCCAATAATCAGAAAGAACTAATGAGAAGGGCCAAGGAAAAAAATGAGAAGGGGTAGTTGCACTAGAAAGAAAGGAAAATAAAGGCAGGAAAGAAAACTGGAAGGAGATGATGCAAGGAAAAAACTAAGAGAACAGGACAGAAATGAAAATATGGAGAAATCATAATCAGATATTACAATAATGGTCAAATTTTCTTTTCTTTTTTTTATCCAAGTTTTTTATTAATTTTCCAATATTGCATTTACATATTTGAAAAGTAGCATGGCGGTTGAGCATCGTGATTCCATTACGTTTAAATATCATCAGTACAAATCTCAAAGTATTTCAACAACAAAATTCCCTCTCTTTCCCCCATAAGATCTACTGTCATATTCAGATCAATACAATTCTTATTCTATCAATCAAACAAAAATACCTTTATAATATTCATTAATAATCTTCAGTCTATACATATCTTGATTAATTTGACATTCCATCTTTTAGACAATAACCTAATAAGTTTTTCTTAAGTTTAATTTTGCATTAATATTTAAATTTAACGTTTAATCTTTATCATTTCCAGATTTTAAATGATCCCAGATTCTCACTTCTCTCTCATATTTACGGCTAATAATTTTCTTTTCCTTTTTTCTACTTCTTTCCTTTCTTCCTTTCCAGAAAAAGAGAAAGCTAATATACAAATTTAATTATTAGTATTTATACTTCTAAGTTTTATTTAACCTGTATCTCAACTCATGACAATATCTTAAATTCAAATCTTAATTATCTATAAACATTCAAACTTTTAGCAGATCAGTAACCTGGTAATTGATTTTCCCTTAATATTTTAATTTAACATTTAATATTTATTTTTTCCCAAATTTTAATTAAACACAATTCCTTTGTCAAATTCCACATATGATCTAATATTTAAAATACAGACCTTATATGTAAAATCTATCATATATCTTAACAAACTAATAAGACAATATAATATTCTTATTTCGATATTTATATTTCTAAATTTTATGAAACCAATTTTTTTATCTCAAATCATTACAATATCTTATATTCAAAATACATATTCTATCCATTTAAGTATATTCTATTTTAAATCTCATATATAGATTAAAACCCCAATCCCTTTCAGTCTAAGTCTAGCTTTTTTCCTCTGCCAAATCGTCTTTCGTATCTTCGCTTTTAAATCATCAAAAAGATCTCTTTGTATTGTTGTAACTATTGTTTGATATTGATAAAGGTGTTCAGTTGCTGTTTTCTTAAGAGGGCTAGCTGGTTTGACAGGTCGTCTCTTTATTTTTCCAGTTCAATGCAGTTGTCCCAAAGTATTTATCTTATCTTTCATCTGTTTTTCTTTTTTGTCTTCAAATTTCTTCTGGTTTATAAGAAAAGTCCTTTCCTTGTTCTCTATTATCAGTTTCCTTCCCATGTTTTCCACAGTTTGTATTTGTTGAGTATCTAAGTCTTCTGTCATAACATTTGATTGTTTCCCCTTTTCTATAGAATTCTGTATAGATGATTCTTTAGTTGAAGTCATAGTTTGAGCTTGCATACGGAGAGTTTGGATAATTGCTTTTAACATATAAAGAGTTTGTTCCTGTACCTCCTCTGTGTGAGAAATCCATTCCTGTTCTTCTTCCATTGTCATATATTAGACTAAACAAAGAACTTACAATCAGAAAGTCCACCAAGTAAAAAGCTGAGCTGAGTTTCTTCCAGCTGGTGCTTCAAGGTCACTTTGAATCTTATCTGTTTTTAAGGTAATCAACAAAGCTTTCTTTAAGAATAGCAGGTTACAGTCTCAAATTTAGCCAGCAAATGTCATTCAGTTAGTTGAATCTTTTCAGTTTTCTTTTCCCCCTCTATTGTAAGGAGAAGAAAAAGAACCCAAATCTTCAATAATAGTTAGAGTAAAAATCAGAGAAGAAGAAAAAATAGAGAACATAAAGTTACAAATCTTATAATCCACCAGTTTTAAAAAATAGAATTCCAATTAGGATCCCAGTATTTTTCCCAACATTTTAAACTCCCAAGTGGTTGATAGCCGCTGTTTCTGGAGGGAGGGCTAAAATCCCCCTTCCCTCACCACAGGGGGGGAAAGTATTTTAGCAGCTTATGCAGGTAATTAAGTAATTAGGATGTAAGAGAGGCAGATCTCACCCAATCCTTTCCACACTGCTTTGAAGTTACCAGATGTTAATGTGACTTCGGCTGTTAGTAGCCTAGGGACGAGCCATATTTCTATGGCCGATCCTTTTGTCCCCCGGTTTGGAGGAAAAATGCCAGGTCTTCAGGAAAGTTGCTGCTCTCCTTCGATCCAGCAAAAGCCCCTCCTTGCTGGTCGCCTCTCCGGGGCGATTTTTGGCCCTTTTCAGGGCCCCCCAGCGATGCAAAACTGAACGGTGGAGAAAGAGCAGAACTCCCAACCGTCCATGGCGGCTGCGTGACGAAACCCCAAATTTTCTTAAAGTAGTAACCTTCCCTCAGCAACCATTAATTTTCTAAAGCAGCCATTTGTCTCCTGCCTATTCACTTCCTTTCAGTAATGTCTTTATTTTTCTCTGTAAATGTAAAATTTCTGTACACATACATACACGCACACATGCATACACACACAAACACACAAACAAAAATATATTTGTTTTCTGAGGTTTTCGCGGGTGTTTGTATGTAGGTCTTTGGTTCTTCGGGTTTTCTCCCACGTAGAATTTGAAGTGTCTGGGCGACGTTTCGATGAAGTCTCATTCATCATCTTCAGGCTGGTGCTTTTGGCTTCTGCTTCTAGGAGCAATGTGTGGTCTAAGCTGTTTTTTCCTTTTAACTGCCAGTGGGGGTTTGAACTGATTGGCTGGGAGCTTGGCTATGTTCTGATTGGTTAGGGGCTTGGCTGTGCTCTGATTGGCTGGGGGGTTGGCTGTGTTCTGATTGGCTGGGGGAGTGTTCTGGTTGGGTGGGGGCTTTGTAGTGCTGGAGGGGTTCAAAGTGGCCAATGATGCAGCTCTGGTCTGGCTCCTGGTCTGTGGTCTTGCCTCATCATCGGTGTGGGTTTGGGTATATATACTGGAACCCAGTCCCTGCCACTTTCCCCCCCAAAATTAGGGGGCTCAATATACAGCATCTGAACAAGCCCTCAGTTAAAATGGCTACATAGGTAGAAACAGAGAGAGTTAATGACAGTCACTATACAATAGAAACCAACAGTCAAAAAGTAGCTAACATATTGAAAATACATTTTTAGTATGACTAGCAACTGAACTGAAATCAAAATGTTAAAACTGAAGAAGATAATGGCCTATAACATTTCTATGTAATATTCTTAAATATTTAGAAATTCAGCCTTGGTTCAGCTATTTACTAAGAAATTATTTGGGGGGGTTCTTCAAAATTTAAGGTTTGTAAAATTAAAATGATAATATGAAATAATGTGTCTCCTTTATTAATCTTGAAGGAACATTATTAAGTAAATGTTATCAGTTAATTGTAACAAGAATTATTATTTTTAAGTGCATTTTTGCAGTGTTGTGAGAATGAAAGTATTGGGAGCAAAAAGTCTAGAAAATTCATTTTGAACACTTACTTTTAAAATCCTAAAAAAACAGTTTCAAATATTATACCATAACAGTGAAAAATGAAGCAACGATGGTATTTAGCAAAAGATCTAGAAGGAAATTAGACTAATAAGTAAATCTGAAAGCTTAATTGCCAGAAAACTTTGACTGATGTGCAGATAAATGACAAAACATATAAAAGAACAATGAAAAAGAGAAGAGCAGTTGCAGTGGTATGACAGAATTCATACAACCCCATTTTTTGTTGTTGAGGAGAAAATTCTAATAGCAACTTGTCATACATTTCCTTCAAACTGAGGTAATCACAGTGGGCCAACTGTGAGCCAGGAGTCAATTTCAAAATAGAATTACAACCATAATTTGAAACACTTTTTTCCCATTGAAACTGTTGCTAGAATGAAAAATATGATAGCCATTTAGTTCAGCAATGTTTAAATTGTATTTTAAAAAAATATAATTGCATTGGCTGACTTAAAACCAAGTTCTTTCAAGACATGGAATAATTCTTTGGGAAATCCTAATCTGTGGTTCAAATCCAGGGAAAGTAGGCATGAAATCTATTCAGGTGGAAAAAAATCACTGATGTTTACATTCTATTGTAATATTTTTATCCACTGATATGGAACAATATCAGAGGTTCTTTAAAAGAAGGCTCAAAGATTATGGGAAAGATTATGACCATGGAAAGAAGACTCATATTGCCAGTATCTTGCTTGTTAACTACTAGACGCTGCTAGTGGGGAAGTGGGTAGAAAATGGAAAATAGTAGAAGCAGTACATATTGAATGTCTTGCATAATTTAAAATTTACACATACAATAAGGAACCAGAAGCACACCTTTTATTTTCATAGGTCTATAAACTATTATAATTATGATACAATTTTAAATCTTTTAAAAACATATTTTAATTAAGATATCATTTGCTATTAGGTGTTCAGTTTTCAATCAGCTTCTGAAAAATTCAGGACCAGGTTAAGCTTCCTACGTTCTCACCAACATGAATGAGATGAGCATTTATTGCCATTCATTGGATTGGGACAATAGCAAACATAAATTCTAAATTCCATTAATTTCAAGAATATAGATTCCCTTCAAGCAGAGAATTACCTTCAGAACAATGTTCCCTCCTCCTAGTTTAAGGAAATATTTGTATAAATTTTAATTGTAACTAATACTAAGCAGGGTTTCCTATAATATAGGATATAACCATGATGTTTGAAGCTACATAACAATTATGTAGTTCCATAATTTTATTTGCAGTCAGACAAACATCATCTCACAGACACCTAAATAAAAATGTCCCATCCCTTGTAATCCAGGATAAACAAGTTCCCTTTGCTACTTCCAGGAGGAAGGGGGGAAAAAAACAAGAGAGATGCTTATGCTGCAAAAAGCAGGAAAGCTTTTCTTCTGGAGATATATTCTGATTAAGCTGACCAGAAAGTATACAAGTAATGATTGTAGAAGGAGGAGCTACTTAAAGCAGCTGAGAGTTGCATAGTCTTTGTTATATATGCTCATGATAAGCCATGATAAACCAGTTTGTTCAGGGCAGGCTATTTCTATGAGCTGAGCAATAGTCCTCTGAAATTTACTTTCCAGAACCATGAAAAATGTACAGTTTCAGATCATGATTAAGACATTAAGATGCAGTCAGCATCTTAATGCATTCCCTCTCTCATCAAGCAAAAATGAAAAGCTTTACCAATTATTGGAAGAGAGTGGATGGCAATTTATTTTTAGCATTCACATTTTTTTTATTATATAAGAAAGTCTTCTGAAGAAATAGAAGAGAGATCAAAGCCTTGGGCACAGGTTAATAGGACTCAAATGTAAACAAAAGAATGAAGTTAATTAAAGAAGTTGATAGCATAGAAAACATAATGCAAGAACTTCTATCCAGTGTAGTGCATGTATACCTTGGTGTATAATAAAACAAAGTGGCAAGGAAATATTGGATAGTGCTAATATAATTTCTAAACTTATTTTTGATATATAAATATATCTAAACCACATAGTATAAAATGCCAATTTCCTTATAAAGAATAATGTGTTTCAAATAGATGTTATATATTTGTGTTTAGGCTTGGATAAAACTTTCTGCATAGTGAACATTCCTATGATGCATACATGATTATTTCATTAGTCACAAGCCTTTACTTTTTAAAAAAATCTTTATTTTCAGCTAAAACATATGTATATTTCTCTTTCTGCTTACTTAGAGTTTACTACAACCACACCAGTGAAATATCACTACAGAGTTAATCTAATGACCCATCTTTCTTGACCAATATTGAAAAGCATAGTAAAGTAATATTTATGCTTTTATATTATTTAAACATATAAATATTTTCTATTGACAATTAATAGAAAAGAGTTTTTAATGCATACTATCAAATAGCATTTTAAAAATGACAACTGAAATGTCCAAGTATGTTTTCAACAAACATCAGTAAATATCAGCATTTCTACTCACTTACAAACATATTTACTTTATAGATGAGATTTTATATTTTAATAGAAATTGTAAGCTGCATTTTTCAACTACTGTACTTATATCTCATTTGAATAATATTTTCAACACTTCCTGATATAAAAACTGCTTTTGGGTGTTCATGAACCTTTGTAAAATATATGATGATGTATTTTTTTCCAAAGAGGTTTTCCTTCCTGACACAAATGCTAGCAAAAGTAACACAGAATATAATAAAGATGTTATGAAGAATGGACTTGTCTATATATTAATGGTAGCCAAATTATATATATTTTGCAATACTGGTATAATAGTCAGTTAAAATTCAATGTACATTCTTCAGAATGAATACTAGAGTAATAGCCTTGTTAAAATTGTACATAAATATTTGTGTGTGTGTGTGTGTGTGTGTGTGTGTGTGTGTGTGTGTGTATGGATGACGCTATTGACAACATTTATAGAAAGCTTTCCAATGCATTGTGGTGAATGCACAATCCTATTAAATGAACAAATCAGCCTGGAAAACCTAGGGGATGATTTTGGTGCTTCTTCAATGTTTATCAGTGACTTTTTTAGAATAATACTTACTCTTGCAGAGGCCTCTTAATGGACCCTCAATATACTATGCTGTGCCCAACCTCACCTACTCTTTCTTTTCTCAAAAGACAAGGCACATCTGCCACCTGCTCTACTCTGCGTCCCAGAAACAACTGTCGAGCAGCAAAAAGATTGATTATCAGTCAAATAGTATTCCAGTACACCAGATTTTGGTAGGTTAAGCTTGCTGATCCAGCAAGAGTTGGTGTGAAATTTTCAGCAATGTGTGCCAATATTTTGGTGCGAAAGGAACAGCAGTGCATGTCATGATGAAACACAGCCAAAAGATGCAGACAAAGCAGAGAAGTTTTTGTTGAGTGCAAGTGAAGCAGAGATCAAGAAAGAACAAAATGCTTCTTTGGATCGGGAAATCTCAGTGGCCAATAATATATTTAGAAAAGTTGCACATTGTTCAAAAACTACTCTACTATCCTCCTGCTTATTTATGAAAAGGATAGCAACATTAGGCTCAGCTGAACTTAAGGTGTAATGCAAAGGTAATACTGATTATTATGATAAATAGAAAGACAATTCATTACAAGAATTTTAAAAATGAGAAAGGATATTTGTTTAATTTGCATCTTCTTATTGAGTTAATGTATTAAAACACATTCAGCAGATTATTTGGATTCTATTCAGGAAAACTGTCACATCATCTATAATATGGCACTACATGAATAATTCATGAGCAATGGACTACTTATTACAGACATAATATTTTCAAAAATACTAAAGATATACAGATATATTGTTCACCAAGTAGATTTAAATTAAATATTTCAGTCATTCTAAACATAATAAACACATATCTTTTGTTTAACAAGGTGTTATTAAGCATTTCAGGGATGTTTTGGGGCAGCTTTTCTGCCTATTTTGAAGCATAATTTGCTGCTTACATGGTACTCAATTTCTTTAAAACACACTCAAGAATTTTTTCCCATTCGAGATTTTCAGCATCAGTGTAAAAGTTTTAAGAAAAAGGAGTCTGATAATATGCTTAATACAACGTTCATTTTAGAACACTTATATGTTGATGTCATAAATGTTTTCATCAGTATTAAACATAATCTTTTACAGAAAGTCTGAAAAGATATAATGAAAACTACTTGTACCTCAGTTTAAAATTTTGGCTTACCTTCTAAAAATATTATTCATATAAAAATTAATTCAGCTGCAATATTTTCAATTATGAGTCATTATCATTGTTTTTATTTTGTTAATGGTATGATATTAAAATTGTTGCTTTTCTCATTCCAGCTTAACATGGTGTTTTCATTTGGCTAATGGTTTTGTTCCTTAATATTTTAAATCCCGACTATGTGCTATAACCTAATAACAATTTCTAACATTATAGAGCATTTTGTGTTGAAATTTCCTAATCATTCAATCCAGAACACAGCTCACATTAAAAAGTATTTGCAATGAATGAGGCAATTGTATGGTATATTATTCTACATTTTATTGTTGAATTCCCCAGAAACCCTATTACAAAATTAATTACAAGAGACAATGGCTACTGATATTAAATATTTTTTAAAAATGCTTTAAATTTCAAAATGCAATGGTAGCTACACAAATAAATTTATATATAAATTTAGGCTGAATATTACACATTCCTGCATAAAATATCTGATAATTATTTTAATGCTTTGTCTTAATAAAGGTCAAATGACTAAATTAATAAAGCACTCACACTCTGAACTATTATTTTTGCTGGTGTAATAAGCTTAATGAATTGTGTCTGTAAGATGTCAGTGAAACTAAATAGTAAATTCAATAATCTCTGATTTAATTTATTATATTTTCACCATTTAACCTCCTGCAGGCTCCCTAATGTCTATTCAAATCTATATTAAATTAAGCACCAATGCTAATGAAGGGCAATGAACGTGGCTGTCAGTAGATTTTTCTTTCATTAAGCACATTATCCTCTTACTGAGCTGTAAATGAGTAAACATTAGTTTTGTTAAACCATGCAAAAAGATAGGATGAAAATCGTTTTTAATTGCACCCCTTAATCCACTAACTGTAGCATTTTTTTACCTTTGATTTTTTTGAATGGATTTGAAAAGGGCTCTCCAGTTGAAATATAAACGTCAGCATCATGGGGTATGTCTATAGCACTCAGTACTTCAGTGCCGTCTGCCAAGAAGATTCGTCGGGCAGCCATATTCAGCTTCAGCTTTTCAGTGCATTCCTCCAACAGCTAAATGAACAGAATAAGGTAAGAAAAATTAATAACAGAAATATATTTCTGTGGTATGCTACTAATCAAGAATCAAAACTTAGAAAGTAGTGTTTCTGCTACCTTGCGAAATATACAATATGTAGAGTCAGTTGCCAAGCAAGCTGTCAATGTTGCTATTGTCATCATTATATGAACCATGAAGAGAGATTTCACATTCTACATTATTTAGGTGGCTTGGTGTTTTGTTTTTTTTATAAAATTTAACATAAAGAAAAATCACAGTGTTTACACTAACAGCTGTGAACTGTTTCATTTAAAAAAAATAAAATCCTTATCTTTTTTGAGTTTGAGAAGCATATCCAAATAAATAATAGAGATACTTACCAATTTAATAGAAAGTGGCACAGTAACTTTAGCAAATATATTTATTGCACCATTTTTATAAGCAGTTACTCTGAGTATCTGTGGTTTCTGTTTAAAAATCTGGGATATCTCAGAGGCCTTCCGGGTAAAGTACAGTTTTGAGGAAGAAAATTGTTGACATCTGTTGCAAAATAATTCCAATTCAATTGAATAAGAAAGTAACTAGAACATATCATGCATCTATTCTAAAATTACATTTAATATTGTTTTTCTTAATAATTGTTTAGCTTATTACTTTTACATTTCAGACAAAGTTCAAGGTGACAAGTATTTTTCTAAGCTTTATGGAAAATTATGAACTATTGTTTCACATGTAGGTGTAACATCTAGAAATTCAAATATAAAATGGCTATTGTCAATTTTGGATCTGTCTTTATTAAAAGCATTTGAAGTCAGGATTCCACTGATTTTTGTCTTAATTTTTGTTATAATTACTGTTTAAATAGAAACAATTTTTAATTTCCGCATTTCAAATATTGTAATGTTTCATTAAAAATCTCTGTTTAAACAGTTGTAGTCAAATTACCATCATATGGATTTGAAAATATTTTTTTCTTCAGTAGCATTTATAACTGATGTAACTGTTTATAGGAATGCATTCTTAAGCCACATGAAATTCAAAAGTACAATTGAATGCCCAGTAACCATATAACTCATATTTTAAGTTATTTGAAAGAACAACCAAACAAAAAGGCTTAGATAAAAGTCTTTTTGCATAGATTTGTCATCAATAAAAGTATGCTATTAGGTAAGCTTAGAAAGTAAATATAGTCTTCTTACTTTTCCAAATTAATCTGCTGATTGCAAACAAAGGTTTGTACAATGCCAAAGCATTTAAGTACTCACTGTTTTAAATTTTAGATATAACAACAGTATCTCTTTGGTTTTGCGATACTTGTAAACACTGAGGACACTTCTATAGTTTCTCTCTGAAACTAATGTTTGTGGAAGGCTAACTAGATTTGCTTTCAAGGGGTTTTATGGATTATTTTTCTTTTTATAATAGGAGCAGAGGGTAATAGCAACATATCAGTACAGTTACACTTTATAACAAAGCAATGTTACTATTCATTTTGTGGGAAACAGATTTTTTACATTAATATCACAGGGGGATTATCTAATAAATATAGTTGAATAATATTCAGATGACATAGAAATGTTCATTACATAAAGCTCATTCCCCTTCTATATGGTGACCATATTCCAGTATTTCCAATGTATCTTCTATCCCTTCTCCTCTTCCATCTTAACCTACCCACTCCATTTTCTATTATCAAATAATGATCTTCCTGCATGTGATGCATTTTAATGAGGGGAAAAATTATATGGACTACATAGAGGGACAGTTGTATAACATTCATTAGATATGTGTTATAGAATAATGAAATTATCATATTTGGCTCTTGTTGGTATCAAAATTACTTTATACATAGTAATTTAAAAGAGAGTATGTATTTTTTCACTCATATGAAACCTTCCTATACAATATATTTGTGACATTGAAACAGTTTTTCAAAAGACTAAGATAGAAATCCTAAATACAAAATCCTACATCTTACAAGAAAATACTTACAGTGAATTCAGAGTAGCTTACTACTAATTGAAAATGAATAGAAATACCCAGTAATATTGTTACATACCAAAAATATAAATACATATTGCACTTTAACTATAATTTTGCCAATTATATCAACCTGACTTTGTTGAAAAGCAATAAAATAAGAACAAGCACAGTCATAGTTAAAAGGAACATGAAACAAATCTGATTACCTTAGCTGACCTGATGGAGCACTGATAGGTCTGTTTCTCTTATATGGCAATGTAAGGCAGAAATTGTTTGTACTATTTGATTCGTAGCTGGCTAGTTTTGATTTTCTATCATTTTTCTGAACTGGTTTTGTTTGATGTATGGAACCATCTTGAAATCCTGACCTTCTTGATATTACCAATGATTGGGGAGCACTCTTAGGGCCAAGTAGAGACTTTCTTTGCTTTTCTTCTGTTTTTTTAGCTTTCTTTGTAAAGGGCATGATTAATTTTCTGGAAGAAAGAAAAGATAGTAAAAAACAGATAGCTTGATAACACAGTAGAATAAAGGTAATATGGAAACACAGTTACACACACCCTAATTTGGAAATATTTAACACAAATAGTTCATCTCACCCCTAGAAGAGGAATAATTTAAAGATTAAGAAATTATAACTATTAAAGAGACAAATGCATACAAAACACTTTTGAGTTTTTAAGATGATAACAGCTTAGTTATATTTATTCATGTATTTAAATTTAAATACCACTTTTCAATGGCTTGGTAAGGCCACACTTGGAATACTGCATCCAGTTTTGGTCACCACAATGTAAAAAAGATGCTAAGACTCTAGAAAGAGTACAGAGAAGAGCCATAAAGATGATTAGGGGACTGGAGGCTAAAACATATAAGGAACGGTTGCTGGAATTGGGTATGTCTAGTTTAACAAAGAGAAGGACGAGGGGGGACATGATAGCAGTGTTCCAATATCTCAGGGGCTGCCACAAAGAAGAGGGAGTCAAGCTATTCTCCAAAGCGCCTGAAGGCAGAACAAGAAGCAACAGGTGGAAACTAAGCAAGGAGAGAAGCAACCTAGAACTAAGGAGAAACTAAGGGTTTCCTGCCTGAGCAGGGGGTTGAACTAGATGACCTCCAAGGTCCCTTCTAACATTATTATTATTATTATTATTATTATTATTATTATTATTATTATTATTATTATTATTATTATTATTATTATTATTATTATTATATTATTTATATGGCTGCACACAATAACAAGTAGACCAGACCAAGAAATTCATTGTGGTCTGTTATCAATTTATCTCTATGGCTTTTTCCCTGTACAAGTCATGCAAGCCCATTCTCAACTTTTGACCAAAGGAAAGCTGCGAGGTCTCTTATGGAAGGAACCTGAAATATGCATCCCTGCTAAATCCATTGGGCCCAGCAAAAACAATTGGAGATAAGCAATTTTGGAAAGAACCTACCTCTATATTTTAAAATTATTTATATATTATTATTATTATTATCTGTATTTTGATTTACTATACACTGCCATGAGTCTATTTGGAAACTTGCAATGTACAGTATGTAAAAACAGACAAACCAATAAAATGCCATTGTTCTTAAAACAGCTTTGCTGGCTGCCAATCAATTACTAACCATTACATAAACTGCAGGCTGTATTCTATAGCTTTCAGACTATGGATTGGTCTCCCTGGGGGGAGGGGGGAGAGAGCTTAGACGGGGATTCACTATTTTTTTCTTCATTCTGATTAGAACTGCACAAGCATGTGAGAGCATGGTCAAAACTTGCTCTGAAATCACTGTAACCTTTGCCTAAGTGAGTCAGCAGTGAACTAGATAAAATTAGAATAGTTTTGACGGGGGGGGGGGGTGCAAGCCCAATAGACAGTTGCACTTATACAAAGACTAGACCCCGTGAGATACACAGATTAACATATAATAATTAAAAGTAAATGATGCATTTATTTCCTGACCAACCCTAACTCAAATGAAATCAATAATTCTATTCATCAGAGACTATACAAATTCATTTATCATTTTACAGGGTTGTCATATTGAGAAGTTTGAGATTCTTTACATGAAACCTAAGTAGTTTAGCAGCCAAATATCTAAGAGATTGTATTTGCATATGAATGTACTTCAGATTCCTCTGTCTTCTAAGTCAGGGCTTTTCAACCTTTTCACAGATTGTACCACTTTTGGAATATGGCAATATTTAAGTACCACCTAGCAAGGCATCAAAAACTTGATGACCAAAAAAAAAAGGAAAAAAATGATAAAGTACAGGTAATCCTCAACTTACAACAGTTCACTTGGTGACTGTTTGAAGTTACAACAGCTTTAAAAAAGTGACTTATTACCATTTTTTACACTTATGACAGTTGCAGCATCCCCAGAGTCATGTAATTTGGCAACTGATTCATACTTATGACGGTCACAGTGTCCCAGGGTCATGTGAACACCTTTTGCAACTTTTTGACAAACAAAGTCAATGGCTGGGGAGGCATGGCCAGCTCAATGTCACTCAGGTCATGGGGAACCTATGGGGGTTGCAGGCAGGGCTGTGGGGGGATTTGGGGGTCTCTGGTGGAGAGGGATGGGACTGTGTTGGGCACTAGGAGCCATACTGTAGGAGCCTCTCTGTCCCTCTTGGGCCATGTGGGGGGACTCCCACCAGTGGCGTGGGCTGCCCAGAGCCTTGGGCAGTGGAGGGCAAGCACCCAGCCTGGCCCTTGAGCTCCCAGGGCACCAGGATCCTGCAGCCCAACCCACTCCAGCCCCACTTCCCCAAGGGGGCATCTGGCTTTGCTTACCTCCTCGTCAAGGCTACTGCTGCTGATGTGCCAACTCTCCTTGGCCAGGTTGCTCATGGTGGGTGCAGAAGGGCAAAGTGTGTGGATCAGAGGGAGGCCCACTTCCTCTCCATGTGAGGAGACCTGGCTTTGTAACCAAAGCATCCTTAGCAATAGGATGGGAGACCATCAAGATAGGTCAGGAGGAGGGGGCAAGGGGATGGTGAAAGGGCAACAGGGCTGCTGGAGGCCAAGTACCAAGGCAGGACTTCCCTCAGATCCACCCTCCCTCTCATTCCAATCTCCCTCCTTCCTTCCTTCCTTGCTCCCTCCATCCCTATCTACCCTCTTTCCCTGCCTCCCTGTTTCTCATTCCGATCTCCTTCCTTCCTTCCTTCCTTCCTTCCTTCCTTCCTTCCTTCCTTCCTTCCTTCCTTCCTTCCTTCCTTCTTGTGGCCATGGCTTGAAAGGCACTGTAAATTCCTGGACAAGAGCCACACAGCTTTAAGAGCAGAGTGGCAGGAAGATATTTGCAATGAGGGAGGGAAAGAAAAACAGGCAAGAAACGCCACTGGGGAAGGGTTGCCCTCTGGGAGGAATGAAGAATGGCAGCATCCCCTGAAGGAGACCAGCAAATGGCTCTCGCCCACTTCACACACTCATGGGCTCTAGGGGAGGAGACGCCACGAGCAGAGTGAGTTCACATTACCTGTGCTACACCACCCAGAACCCCCAGCCTGCCCATTTTCAGTAGGCAGCAGCACGCTTTCCTCACCACACAGAGAGGCTGGGCCAGGCAAGGTGAGCTGGTGAGAAGCCGAACCTGCCTGAGCGTATGCAGAGTGCACATGGTGTCAACGCTGCTAATATTGAATATTCTTGCTTTGACAAAATATGCAGAACTGTCTGGTACTTTTAGAGTTAATTCAGATGAGAATGAGAGAGGAGAGAAAAGCCCGCAGAAAGGAACGGAAGTGAATCTTTCCCCTCCAGGTTAATTGGAAGATGTGAATCATGACCCCAAAATAGGGGAGGGGAAACGCCTGGAATGTTATGTGCAAAGGAAGGGAAATTCAGATCTTGGCATTATCTTTTTTTTTTGTAAATTTTTTATTAATTTTTATAATTATAAATAACAAAAGAAAAAAAATCACATTAAAACATCTCAACTGAATAAAAACATTTACAACTTTTTCAATCACAAGAACAAAACATAAAAACTTAACTAAAATAGTTAAGTTAACTATGGGTATTGCTCTGCGGCACCCCCCCACCACATCCCCCTCCTCCTTTCTCCCTACCTCTACCCCTGTCCACCCACCATCTCTACCCCCACTCTCTCCTCCCCCTCATGTCACCTCCCTACTTCCCTCAACCTTCACTCCTCAGTCTCATCCCCTCCAGATGTGGTGCAAGGTGCCGCCGAGCAACCCATCCTTTATCAAATATCATGTTACAGTTGAGAAGATTATAGAAACCCCTCCACCCCCACCCCCACCCGACTTCCCAAAGTGAATACAGGGTAAAAAAAAACACAAGAAAACTCACTAAACTACACCAAGATATTATATAAATCCTATTAAAGATTTAACTACATTTTTCAGTCCAACATATAAATATTTAACTATATGCTAAATACAATTTCTTAAATTGATATTTCCTTTGTATATAATCTATCCATTTTTTCCAGTCCAACATATATTTTTCATTTGAATGATCCTTCAAATATGCGGATATTTTAGCCATTTCTGCCAAGTTAATAACTTTTAAAGTCCATTCTTCAATAGATGGTAATTCTGGCGTCTTCCAATATTGTCCCACCAACAGTCTTGCTGCTGTAATCAAGTTCAAAATATTAATATTTTGATATTAAGGATGATTTTGACTTGATAGACATATGGAGAGAAAGACATGGCAAGGAGCAAAAGTTTACTTTTTTTCTGATAGACATCAATCATTTTCTAGAATTGACTTTATATTAACTACAAGCGATTTTATTTTTAGACTAAAGAAGGTGAAAATCCTACCTAATGTTTTGTCAGATCATAATCCGGTTTGGATGGAACTAATGGTAGGTCAGACTCCTAGAAGATCTTGGAGAATTAATGAAAATTTGTTTAAATATGATACAAATGTGAATGAATGTAAAAATGTTATGAAGGAATTTTTTATGTTAAATTTGCATAAGGATATGACAATAGAAATGGTGTGGGATGCTAGTAAAGCTTATATGCGGGGGATTTTAATTGATATGAATAAAAGGCATAGACGTAAACAAGAGGAAAAAAGCAAGGAATTAGAAGAGGAAATAAGGAAGAAAGAGTTATTACTAATAAAGAGACCAGATGATAGAAAAATTAAAGAGGGGATTAAGATTTTACGGAAACAATTTGATTTGTTGATGACGGACCAAGTCGCAGGAATATACAATATGCAAAACATAATACATTTTTTAATTCCAATAAACCTGGCAGATGGTTGGCTTACATATTAAGGAAAAAACAAAAATCCCGTATAATTGAGAAAATAGAATATAAGGGGAAGGAAGTGTTTCAGCAAGAAATTATTTAAAAAGCTTTTTTAGAATTTTACTCCAAGTTGTACTCTGAAGAGAAGGTACAAGAGAACGAGATAGATACTTTTTTGCAAAATGAAAATGTATTGACAATTACTAAGGAACAAAGAGATAGATTAAATGCATTGATTACATCAGAAGAAATCATTTCAGTGATTAAACAATTGAAAGTGGGAAAATCTCCTGGGACGGATGGGTTAACGGCGACCTATTACAAGTATCTTCAAGAGGAGATGGTGGAACCTCTTAGAGAGTTATTTGTAAATATACAAGAGGGTGGTCAGGTTCCACCTTCATGGAAAACAGCCTATGTTTCTTTAATTCCCAAAGAGGGAAGAGATAACGTCCAGGTAGAAAATTTTAGACCTATCTCATTGTTAAATACGGATTATAAGATTTTTGCAAAATTTTTGGCTAATAGATTAATGACAGTTTTAAGACAAATAATTCATTCTGACCAAACTGGTTTCTTACAAGGGAGACAGATGAAAACTAATGTTAGACAACTCATTAATATATTGGAATATTTGGATAAGCATATTCAGGTCCCTGCAGTTCTTATGTTTTTGGATGCGGAGAAAGCTTTTGATAGACTGAATTGGTTGTTTTTGAAAAAATTAATTGTTAGGATGGGAATGGGCAATCAATTCCATATTAGCAGTTTATCAGAAACAAAAAGGTCAGATTATTGTGAATGGGCATTTAACAGATTTATTTAATATAGAGAAAGGTACTAGACAGGGATGTCCTTTATCCCCCTTGTTGTTTGTTTTAACCTTAGAAGTTTTATTGAATAGGATTAGAGCTTCTGATGATTTAAAAGGTATACAGATTAGACAACATGATTATAGATTATGTGCTTTTGCTGATGACTTGCTGGTGACATTGACTCAACCAATACAGTCGGCCCAGAGTTTAGAACATAAGAACATAAGAAGAGCCATGCTGAATCAGGCCAAAGCCCATCGAGTCCAGCATTCTGTGTCACACAGTGGCCCACCAAATGTACATGGGGATCTTGAGCAGAAAGAGAAGGCAAAACCCTCCCTTTCCCTTGACCCCCAAACAAATGGTACTCAAGGGAATCCTGCCTGCCTCAACCAACATAGAGGCGGCACATGGACATCTGTTTTAATAACCACCAATACACTTTGCATCCATGAATCTATCTAGCCCTGCCTTGAAGCTGTCAAGGCTGACAGCTGTCACGACCCCTTCAGGAAGTGAATTCCATAAATCAACGACCCTCTGGGTGAAGAAATATTTCCCTTTATTTGTCCTCACTTTCTTAGCTATGAGCTTTAGGGAGTGCCCCCTTGTCCTGGTATTGTGTGATAGAGAAAAGAATTTTTCTCTATCCACATTTTCTATCCCATGCATGATTTTATACACTTCGATCAAGTCACCCCTTAAACGCCGTCTTTCAAGGCTGAAGAGACCAAGGCGTTGCAATCTGGTTTCATAAGGGAGGCGCTCCGTTTCCTTGATCATTTTTGTTGCCCTTTTTTGCACCTTTTCCAGTTCCATTATATCCTTCTTGAGGTGTGGTGACCAGAACTGTACACAGTACTCCAAGTGTGGTCTCACCATCGATTTGTACAGAGGCAATACAACACTTGCTGACTTATTTTCGATTCCCTTCCTAATCATGCCAAGCATGGAATTTGCTTTTTTTTTTACTGCTGCTGCGCATTGGGTTGACATCTTCATCGAGCTGTCCACCAAAACCCCAAGATCCCTTTCTTGGGTTGTCTCAGAAAGTTTGGTCCCCATCAGTTGGTAAGTATAATTGGGGTTCTTTGCCCCGATGTGCATAACTTTGCACTTGTTTAGGTTAAAATGCATTTGCCACTTTGTTGCCCACTCACACAATTTTGAGAGATCCTACTGGAGCTCCCGACAATCAGTTTCACTTTTCACAACCCGGAACAATTTAGTGTCATCAGCAAACTTGGCTACCTCACTATTAACTTCTACATCCAGATCATTGATGAATAAATTAAAAAGTAAAGGCCCCAAAACTGAACCTTGGGGTACACCACTTCTCACTTCTTTCTATCCGGAGAATTGTCCATTTATTGCCACCCTTTGCTTCCTACAATTTAGCCAGTTACCAATCCAGGACAAGACCTGTCCTCTAATTCCGTGGCTGGAGAGCTTTTTTATGAGCCTTTGGTGAGGGACTTTGTCAAAAGCCTTTTGAAAGTCAAGATATACAATATCAACTGGGGCCCCTTTATCTATGTATTTATTTACACCCTCAAAGAATTCTAACAAGTTAGTAAGACATGATTTGCCTTTGCAGAAACCATGTTGATTTTCTTTCAGCAATGCCTGTTTTTCTATGTGCCCTGTAATTTTATCTTTAATAATGGTTTCCATCAGTTTGCCTGGAACTGAGGTTAGACTGACTGGTCTATAGTTTCCTGGATCACCTCTGGATCCTTTCTTGAAGATCGGGGTTATATTTGCTTCCCTCCAATCCTCCAGTACAGTGCCTGATCTTAGAGAAAGATTGTATATTTTAGCTAGAAGTTCAGCAATTTCACACTTGAATTCCTTGAGAATTCTAGGGTGGATGCCATCTGGACCCGGCGATTTGTTGACGTTTAGTTTAGAAAGGCATGCAAGAACATCTTCCTTGTTTATCTCTATCAGGTTTAATTCTTCTATTTCCCTCCCTGGGAAAACTAATTCAGTGGCAGGCAAATGTTCTCTATCCTCCTCGGTGAAAACGGAGGCAAAGAAGTCATTTAACCTCTCAGCAATCTCCTTGTCTTCTCTGATTATCCCCTTCTGACCATTGTTATCAAGTGGCCCAACTGATTTTCTGGTTGGGTTCCTGCTTCTGATGTACTTAAAAAAGGTTTTGTTATTATTTTTAATATTCTTGGCTATATGCTCCTCAAAGTCTCTCTTGGCTTTCATGACTATCGCCTTGCATTTGGTCTGCCAGAGTTTGTGATCCCTCCTGTTCTCCTCGGTAGGAAGAGCCTTCCATTTCTTAAATGAGTTTTTCTTCTTTCCAATAACCTCCTTTACCTCATTCGTAAGCCATACTGGTATCCTCTTGGACTTTCCAATCCTCTTTCTTCTTTTAGGAATGCATTTTATTTGAGCCTGCTGTAACATATTTTTAAACAGTTTCCAAGCATTTTGGAGGGATTTGACTTTTTTTACGGTTCCTTTTAGTTTCTTCTTTACTATTTTCCTCATTTTGTCAAAATTCCCTCTGTGAAAGTTTAAGGTCTCTGTGTTAGTTTTCACTGACAATTTGCTATCCATGGTTAAGTTGAAGGTTATTGTGTTGTGATCGCTGGTTCCTATGGGCTCGGTTACAAGGACATCATGAACCAAATCCTGTGTGTTAGTTAGAACCAAGTCCAGGATCCCCTTTCCCCTGGTAGGTTCCATGACCATCTGCTCAAGGGAATAATCGGCTAACATGTCGAGGAACCTTGTCTCTCTTTCATGTGTAGAACAAGAATTTACCCAATCTATTTGGGGATAGTTGAAGTCCCCCATTATGACTACCCTATTTCTTTTTGAGGCCTCCTTAAATTCATTTTCCAAATAGCAATCTGCCTCTGGAGTTTGGTTGGGAGGGCAATAGCAGATCCCTAACGTCAGATTAGTTTCCTGTCCTGGGATTTTTATCCACAATGTTTCTGTGGGTGAGTTTGAATTTTCTTGAATTTCGAGTTCATGAGATTCTAACTCCTCATTTATGTACAAGGCCACGCCACCACCATTTCTCCCTCTCCTGTCCATCCTATACAATTTGTAACCTGGAATCCTTGTGTCCCATTGGTTTTCATCTGTCCACCAGGTTTCTGTTATGCTGATAATATCAATATTATTTTCCTTCACCAAGCATTCCAATTCCCCTATTTTTGCTCGAATGCTTCTAGCATTTGTGTACAGACCTTTATATGTAATTTTCTGGTGCACTTTCAACTTTGACTGTGGATTTTGACTGTAGAATTTGGTTGTAGAATTTGTAGATGGTCTACCATGTCCTTCTGCTTGACTACTACAATTTAGTTTTCCTGTTGACTCACCAATGTGTGCATAACTTCCACCCTCCATATTAGGCAGTGCGCCTTCTCGAACCAGAAGCTGCCCAGCTCCTGTCGACTTGCCCCTATGAATCAGTTTAAAAGCTGCTCTGAAACCTTTTTAATATTAATCGCCAACAGTCTGGTTCCATTATGGTTCAAATGTAACCCGTCCCTTCTGTACAGGTGTGTTTGATGGAGATAATTCAAAATTATGGTAGGGTATCAGGTTTTAAATTAAATATATCTAAGACAAAGATGTTAGTTAAAAATTTAGATAATAATTCAAAACAAGATTTGGAAAGGGTTGTGAGATAGTTAAGAAAGTTAAATACCTAGGAATTTATATTGAAGCTTCTAATGGGAAGCTATATAAGAATAATTATGAAGTTTTGTGGAATAAGACACAAATAGAATTAGATAAATGGAAAAAATTACAATTATCTATGTTGGGTAGGATAGCTGCAGTTAAAATGAATGTATTGCCAAAATTTTTATTTTTGTTTCAAATGTTACCTATACTTAAAAAGGATGCGAATTTGGAGGAGTGGCAGAAAGGTATTAATAGATTTGTTTGGAATGGCAAGAAACCGAGGGTTAAACTGAAAATTATTCAGGATACAAGGAAAAGAGGTGGTTTGAAAATGCCCAATTTCAAGTTATATTACTATGCTGCTGTTTTAATAGTGATAAGTGACTGGGTTAATTTAACTAAGGATAGAATATTGAATATAGAAGGGTACAGTTTACTATATGGTGTGCATGCATATTTAGTTTATGATAAAAAGGTGGATAGGAGCTTCAAAGAGCACCTACTGAGAAGTGCTCTGCTGCATGTCTGGAAAAAGTTTTACTACAAGTTAAACGAAAAGATTCCTCTTTGGATAGTTCCCAGGCACGCAATAGAGAGTATAAATAAACAACAAATTCAAGATGTGGTGTCTTATGAGAAACTCATAATTAAAGAAGGGAATTTGTTATTACTGAAATCACTGAATATTTTAAAGGAAGAAGGAATATTTCATACTTGGTTTCCATATGCACAACTGCAGACTAGATGGCAAAAAGATCTTAAGATAGGCTTTTCTTTAACAGATGAAAATTTAATTAAACAAGTTAGAGATCAAAGGCCTATGCATATTAAAAGACTATATAATGCATTAATTGAAATTGATTCTGAAACCGAATTAGTTAAGGACTGTATGATTAAGTGGGGACATAATTTTGGACAACCAATTATGATGGAAACATGGGAGAGGATCTGGGTGAAAAATGTAAGATTTACACAAGCGCAACATCTAAGAGAAAAATTTTATAAAATGTTTTATAGATGGCATTTAGATCCGAAAAAATTATCATCTATGTACCCGGATATACAACCTACGTGTTGGAGATGTGAATCTATGGACGCTACTTATTTTCATGTATGGTGGACTTGTAGAAAAATCAAGGCTTTCTGGATAAAAATATGGTGGATACTTCAAACATATTGAAAAAGCGTATCGAATTTCTACCACAGTTGTTTTTGTTAGGTATTATAAAAGACTGTACCACCATAGAGATGAATTTAATTTAGATCTTGGCATTATCCATGCCGTGCTGACACTCCTCTACACTAATAAAGGCTTTTTAGGTTAAACCATGCCTGAAAGTTCTTTGAAGTGTTTCATTAGTCAGACATATGACATCATGCCAAGATCATGACACATGGGGCCTGGTGTCCCGGGAGAAAGGGAAGCATTCAGAATGCGGTCAGCCTGTGGGGCAAAACAATCACAGTTGCTATCTATCCCCTGATGCTAATGAAAGATATATTGCCCCACCTAGAAAAGGGGAAAATATTCTCAAAATTAGACCTAAGGGAAGCATATTATCGGGTTAGGATTAAAGAAGGAGACGAATGGAAGACAGCATTTAACTGCTCCATGAGCTGCTTCCAATTTAGAATACTCCCATTTGGACTGCAGAGAGTACCAGGAGTCTTCATGCAGCTAATTAACAAAGTCCTCTAGGAGCACCTCTACAATGACTTCTCATGTACCTGGTGACATCTTAATTTTCACTGAAACAAGGGAGGAGCATGTAAAACTGGTCAGGGCGGTACTGAATAAATTGCAGGCTGCTCAACTTTACAACAAGCTATCAAAGTGTGCATTCTATAACAAAAAATTGACTATTTAGGATACCGCATATCTCATAATGGGACAGAAATGGATCTGGAAAAGGTCAGGGCAGTGCTGAAGTGGGCATCACCATGCACAAGGAAACAATTGCAAAGCTTCCTGGAGTTCTCTAATTTCTACCACCAATTCATCCCTTCTTTTGCTCTGTCTCTTGCTCTATCTTCTTTGATGTGTCTCTAATGGGGTGAGAATGGAATGTACCTCTGGCCAACTGCCTTATCTCCAAGCGCGGAAGAAACAGCGCAGACACCTAACAGCCTTGGAAGTGGTGCCTTATCACTCTGTTCCCACGGCGTTTTCACACCTGCGGATTGGCCTGTTTGAACCTTCCGGATGGACAGTTAGGGTGGGGTTACTATGGACACTTTTAATTACTTGATTCATGCAGGAAACCCTCAGATCCTGCCTTCTATTCCTGCTGTCAACACCTCCCAATAAAAGTTCCTTTTGAAATGATGCCATTTCAGGAGTTCTGCTTTTTTGGGATAACTGATTGAGACAGGTCGTTACACTATTTTTTTATCCTCTCCTCTCTTACCCTTCCTCCTCCTTTTCCTTTTGGTTCAGTTCCAGCTGACTCTTCCTCCTCCTCCCAAGGCTGCATCTTTTTTTTCTCTTCCTCTCCCGTCCAAATTGCCTCCTTTTATATCCCTTCCTGTCTTTACCCCCCTCCTCCTCTTTTCTCTTCCGGGTGTGCCTGAAGTGCCAATCCTGGGGCTTTTGCCTCGCCCCCACAGCCCTGCAGCTCCCGAGGACTCTCTCATGGCAAGTTCTGTGCTGCCCTGCTTTGGCTCATTCCCTCCCCCTCTATACTTGGCTGGGCTGGGCATGGCTGCGTATCACCTGCCACGTGCCAATGTATCACTGGTTGAAAAGCCCTGTTCTAGGTGACACAAGCTGGAGTTTGGATGGGATTTGTAAGTGGTAGTATTCTATTGCTAGAAGTGTTTCATAATGGGAAGAAACCTGAGGTAGATTTGTTGGTTTACTTATTTATTGATTTACCTACCCATCTCTTACACAGACCTTTAACTTTCAATCTCTTATTGATTCCTATTGTACTTGCATTATTCTCTTTTCTACTTTAAGGCAATATTTTTAAATTTTTGATAAGTTTTCCTGAGTATTATACCTGCACCTTGGGTATGCTATATATTTTACTAAGCATGATTACCATCTTAGGCAATGTTGATGTTCTTTTAAAAAAAATCTATTGAATTTTCCAGCTTATTTTGTATCAAACACAGGGGGGAAAAACAGGTAAAAGCAAGAAGATTTAAAAAAATAGAACAAGTAAACCAATTTCACCAATTTTTAGAAAAAAATAATCTAAGAGACGAATCAGTTTCTTACTGCCTCAAAATTCCCAAGAACTGTTTCATTATTCCAAGGTACTAGAAATGCTGAAACTAAGGTGGATATTGCTAGCCCAAACTCTCTTTTAAAAGCATACAAAATTAAAGGTACAAATGTGGACATTATAATTATGAAAACAGGTGTGAATGATGAGAGATGTAAGATAGGATGCTAGATAGGATAACAAGCTCAAAACTACATGGATTAGATTCCATGGCACTTGAAGGAACTAGTGGAGGTGATGACGGATTTATTCTTGGTAAACTCTGAGCACTACTGGAGGACTGGTGAGGTGCCAGAAGACTGGAAGAGAACAAATGTCATCTCTATCTTGAGAAAAGGGAAAAGAAAGACTGAGAAAATATAGATCTCTCAACAATATCAATAATAGGTAAACAGCCTATTATGCAGCATAGTTGTAAATATTTATATAGACATGCTTCAATTACCAGAAGCCAGCACAGGTTTGTTACAAACAAATCATGCCAGACTAAACTTACCTTCCTGTTTGATGAAATTATTAACTTAGAAAATTAGAGGAATGCCGCAGATAGTTTACCTGGATTTTTTTCAGTATGATAACCCTTTTCATAAAATGAAAAAAAAATATGGGCTAGATATTTTTTAAACATCATATGTGTTCCATAAATAATTGAGGGACTGCCTTTCCCCAATTACAAGCACCCATCCCCTTTGGGGCCTGTCTATTTTGGATTGCTTTCTTGCAGGGGCCAGGAAGAGAGTCTTTTCTGTTTTGGCACCAGCCTTTTGAAACATCACCAATGCAGAGATCAGATTGGCACCAATTCTACTGTATTTTCCTAAGGCCTTAAAATATGTGGTATTGAAAACAGCATGTCAAAGTATATTTAGTCTTTTCTTCAATTATACTTGAGGAAACTATACTCACATACTTTTCAATCCCTGTAGCCTCTACATTTATTAGTTGTGAAGACCAAGATGAAGATGAAACAAAGCAATTTCTTTCTGAAGTTTCGGACCGGGGAATGTAAAATGAGTCATCATTTTCTGTTTCATTACCGGTACTTTCCATTTCCTGCTTAATAAATAATGAAGCATGAGGTTACATTTCAAATACAAATTTCTCTAAATTGCTAAAACTAACCTGAATTAAATCAAAGTACTCTTATATATTACTTCTAGTAAATAAGATTAGATTCACTCTGTATAAATGTAGCAAATACATAATATAAATTACACAGATTTAAAAATAAATACATAATATAAATTACACAGATTTAAAAACAATCAAATCCCTGTAGATCATTTTACAGTAATGGGATATTTTGGTGCAGATGCAATAACCATCTAATAGTAAAGTCATGAAATAAGACTCTTAACACATTCTGAGCCCCAGACAATACAGAGATGTTTTTAAAGTCTTGTGAAAGGCCAACAGGGTTGGGCTATTCTAATGTCTAAGAGAAGAACATTCCACAAAGCAGGGCCTACTCTAAAGAGTTTCTGCCAGTTGACATTCTTTGGCTAACAGGATCTGCAGCAGGCCCAATCTACTGGATTGAATTAGACAGGTAGAGACTCTTGGAAAAAGAGTCACCTATATAGGGCTTTAAAGATGACAATCAGCATCATGAATTGTACCTAGAAATATAGTGATAGTCAATGCAGCTCATGCAGTAGTAGAGTTACACATGTATGTATTTGGCACCATTCACTAACTGTGCAGCTGCATTCTGTAACAGCTGAACTTTCAAATGCTCTTCAAGGACAGTTCCATGTAGGGCATGTCACAGTAATCTAAGTGAGAGATTGCAAGGGGGTGTGTGTTACAGTGAGCAGAGCCTCCTTATCCAGGAATGGGATACAACTGGTGCATCAGCCAAAGGTCTGGAAAGGCTCTCCTAATCACCATTGCCACCTGTTCTTTGAGCAGGAGCCATGAGTCTAGAAGGACCCCCAGATTGCACACCAGACCTGTCTGGGTTAGTGTCATCCTATAAATTAACATAAATCTAAGATAAGATTAATTAAATAAGTTTTTTAAAAATAACTTAATATAAACATAACATAGTTAACTTAAATCTTAATGTTTAGAGAACCAGTAAGATTCTTAATGTACATAATATACACTGATTTTTTATGGGTTCACATTTTTAAATTAGCACAAGGTGGGGGATTTGCAAAGTGGCACCCCAATATTGTTCTTTTCCCTTGAAAATAGTTTCCCTTGAAAACTATTTTACTAAAATAATTTGAACTGACAGAATCAAAATATGAAACTATCAAAAGAAAATATCAAAATATATTTTCCCTTTTAAAAAAAACTATCAAATACATTTTCAATTCAATACAGTATAGCAAAATCTGTTATCCTCTGTGTGATAGTGGAAGATTATGTTGATAAAGATAAATTACATAGGACATGTCTGTACTCAAATGAAATATGTGTTACAACTTGACTAAGTGGAGTTTGTGTCCAGACTCAACCATACGAACAATCCATGTTTTATTTTCAACAAATCAGACTTTGAAAGAATGGCTCTTTGCTAGTTCATTCAAAAAGTAGCTTGTTGTTACAATCGAGAATTATAGTTACAGTTCAAGTGTTTCTATACTATTCCAAAATAGAAAGCCTCATTCAATTTCATTAAGAGCTTTCCATTTGCTCTTAGCCAAACTCTAATCACCTAAAGCATGGGTGTCAAACCTGCCACATCACGTGGCGTGGCGTGGCGTGACATATTGCGACTTTTTTTGCATTGCCGGAGCTGGGGTGGGCATGGCCTCCACATGATGCAACCGGCCCATGGGCCGGCAGTTTGACACCTCTGACCTAAAGGATTGGCCCAGTGTCAAAATCCTCTCACAATACTTGATAATGCAGAAACCACTTGATTCACTAGGGAGGCAAGATTTTGAACTCTGTAAATGACTGGGATGGTTTAATGCAAAGCAAAAAATGGACGAAATAAAGATTGTTGTTTTATTACCTATCATGGGAAAATTAAGAAGAGCTACTAATTTCTTCAAAGTCAGAATATTTTCAGGAATATTAGACTATTGTGAGTGATATTGCACTTAAATTCCAAAAAAATAAAAATTAATGTTTCAAATTATGTTCTTAAGATCCATTGATTTTTTTAAAAATTAAATTTAGGCAAGAAAAAACAAATGCACAGGTATAGGTGCTACCTGGCTCAACAGTACTGGACACTTAAATATGATCCAGCAGTGTGTTTCAGCTGCCAAAAAAGCCAACACAGCCCTAGGCTGCATTAACAAGATGATCTGAAGTGTTAATATCACTTTATAAAACCTTGGTAAGACCAAACTTGGAATATTGCATCCAGTTTTGGTTGCTGCAATATAAAAAGATATTGAGATTCTAGAAAGAGTGCAGAGTGCAGAGAAGAGCAACAAAGATAATTAGGGGGGTTGGAGGCTAAAACATATGAAGAATGGTTGCAGGAATTGGCTATGTCCAGTATCTAAGGGGCTGCCACAAAGGCACCTGAAAGTATAACAAGAAGTAATGAATGGAAACTAATCAAGGAGAGAATCAACCTAGAACTAAGGAGAAATTTCTTGACAATTAGAACAATTAACCAATGGAACAACATGTCTCCGGAAGTTATGGGTGTTCCAGCACTGGAGATTTTAAGAAGAGATTGGACAACCATTTGTCTGAGCAGGAAGTTGGATTAGAAACATTTTCCTATGGTGAGGAATATCTAAGACTGATAGGTTACTTTATGCATGGTGAATAATAATAACAATAACATTTTCTGAATGTGGTAATGTTGGTGCTTGGGGTATAAATAGATGCATAACATTGTCTTCTCAGCTATCTAAAGCAGTTCATAAAACATCATCATATAATTTCTAGGGATAAGAGATAAGATAAAACTGAAGTGAAAAGAATTATAAAGTAATTGGTGTAATTAATACTGGTATGACAGATTCCATGGAAGAATTGTTAGCTACAGAATCAATATTTCCCTGAGTCCCCTTTACAGACTGCTGTTTTACATGAACAAAAATTTTCCACCTTATTTTTGACATAGCTACCATAGTGCTACCCTGGAATTCCAGAGAAATGGATCTGCTTAAAGAATCTCATGATCACAATTGATTCAGATTGTCCACTTCATCCAACTAAATAAAAACTGATTCCAATTTATTCTGGTCTGCCCCAGAATTGGATTTTGCTATATCAAATGCACAATTCAAGTTGTTCTTTTGAAAGAATCCAGAATTTGCTTCTAGGTTTTTCCTAAATTAGACATATATTTAAGAGAAAATAATATACATAAAATACTATCTACAGGATTATATATTTCATTACTTATGAAGCGACTTTTCTTTCATAAGGGATACAAATAAATCTACTGCACAATGAGGACAGTGGTGCCTCTGCCTCTGTTCCTGAACTTCATATTTTCTATCTTAAAGGAGATATTTCACATTAATACCCAGCTCATGATTACAAAACTACCATATTATTTCCAAATAATTTTTTCCCAGAGACTCTTCTAAAGTTCCTCCCCCTTTGTAAAGATGGCATCTGGTTATTGTTTCTTACGCAGAGTTTTTGATAGCCTATAGTTTTAAGGCAGACATGTCAAACACAAGGCCCGGGGGCCAGATGCAGCCCACGACGTGGTTTCATGTGGCCCGCAAAGCCATCCTCGAAATAGTGAGGGAATGGCTCCCACTGCCATGGCCCCAGCCCTCGCCGCCCGGGAGCCAATGTACAATTTTGTGGTGGCCATCTATGCTGAAACGCATTAAGTTTTAACTCCACAAGGTCATCTGGAAACAGTAAGGGACCAGCCCCTGCCGCGTTGGCCCTGCCCCCTGGGTGCATGCTGGGGAGGTGTCACCCTTTGTGAAGAATGAAGAAATGCACCATCACCTGGAAGTGGCCAGCAAATGGCCCTCGCCTACTTCACATATCTGGCTTGATGGGCTCCGGGGGAGGGGTTTCAGCAGGCTCTTCCAGTGGACCATGCCTTGGCACTTGCCCTGTCCAACCCCCTTCTGTCCCACTCCTGCCCAGGCCCCCACAGACACCCTGGACATGAACAATGTAGAGCTAGCCATGCCCACCCAGTAGGCCACACCCACTCCAGCCACACCCACCCAGTAGGTCGTGCCCACCCTGGCCACACACACCCAGCCCGAGGACAACCGCAATGCTGATGCGGTCCTCAGTGAAATTGAGTTTGACACCCCTGTTTTAAGGTGATGACATTGGCAGGTTAATGAAGATCACTTGGTATATTTACAATGTTTTGATTGAACCCCAACCCAATTTCCTGTAACTAATGATAGACATTTTAATTTGGATGGGACTAATATCAGGGCAGTAAAGTTAAACAAATTGGTAAAATTTAAATTAAATTCTGGAGGCCTAGGTTGTGGTGATGTGCTAGGGTGAGCCATCTCTATTCATCAACTGCAGCAACTGTGGGTGTAGTTGCTGTAGAATTCTGTTGGCTGGAGGAAATGTGGTTGCAAATAAACATTGATACCAAGTAGTAGCTATCATTAGTGGGACAGCCAACCAGGAAAAAAATGGAATGAAGTCTGGAGGTCTTGAGTAAGGATTTCTCTTGGACTCCTAGCCCTTCACAATGAATTTGCATTGAAGTCCAACTCTCTTCACCTGTGTGGCTCAATCTGGTTTCCAGGTTACTGTTGGAGTCTCCTTGTTTTCTGTTTGGAATTACTTCAACTTCCAAAATCTGGAGGTTAGGTTGAAAAGTATTCAGGAAGTTCATGGCAACCAAGGGCTTCACCCAAATAATCCTGGGTTCAAAAAATATACCTTGGACATGAGGATTCAACAGGTGTTTATAATACTTCCATTGTGCTACCAGAAATATAACGGAATGGAAATGCTATGGAAAACAAATTTGAGGAAATACAATAAATGAGTATCAGAATCGAATTGTGCTTTTATGACAACCCCATCTTCCTGGATCAACAGGAACACCTTGTCCCCCATAAGAAGGACACCATCTGTTTTCATTGATAACATATCCAAACTTCCAGGTGCTTGTCTGTCCCCAATGTTAACATATATTGCCACAAGAAGGTCTAAAACGATGACAAAGAAAATACAGCAGACATATAAATGTTCTCTGAATTCTAGGAATTTGTCAGCACATGAGGGAAGTCGTTCTGCATCCTATTCACAATAAAAGCCAGTAGAAGAACAATCGAGCAATAGCAAATTTCTTTCCAGGCCATTAAGACTGCCACAGCAACCAAAGGCAACTGTGCAAAATTCACTAGTTCACGTATCTCAGTACTTCTCAAAGCCTTATTCCTGGAGTAGCTTGAAGGAATGATGCTCAATTTAGATAACTGTCAAATACAACAACCTGATGAACCTACCCGCCTGATGACATTAATTCAGAGCAGCATGGAGATATGCATGAGTCACTGCATGTGGAGACAACACTTCAATAATGGCAGGTTAGAGGTGGCATATAAGGTTTGTGTTATTTAACTTTTCATATTTTATATAGAGGGATCTGCAGAATGAATTACTCACAAAAGGAGAATTTATTTATAGAGTTTATTTCTAATCTGTTCTTGGGAGAAGGAGTTCAATTTGGCACAGATTGAAGAATTAGATTTCAAAAATTGTTTTAAAAATTGCTTACTTCCGAAATGTAGGTTGCATTTGAAGTGGCTGGTAGGTTGCATTTAAGTTCTAAATGAACTTAAGTTCTAAATGAACTTAAAAATGGGAGGATTGTGGGAAATTCTGAGCAGAATAGCAATATATGAATTGTAAAACTTCAACAAGTATTTTCTCATATTAACATAATAAAATTTTTGTGCTACTGAATCTACATTTTTACATCAGTTTACATCCAATTGAAATGAATAATTTTTGCTATACACAAAGAACTGACATAAAGTTTCACTTTTATATTGCCTTGACCTAGGTTTTTATATTGGAAACCAATGTTTTCACATAGGTATTTGCAAATAGTATAATTCTAAAACTTCTCTTTCTATGAAGAAATACAGAAAGAGCTTGGTTTACTGAACAAAAAGAGGGCAACAAGCTAAGGTTTCTCTGGATAGATAGCTAGAGTAAGAGACATCAGTAATTAACAGGTAAAGTGCAGACAATACCAAGAACAGTAGAGAGTAGCTTGCAGACAGCCTGAACAAGGTCACTCTTAAGGCTCAAGAAAGAATTTTGATATTATTCTCAGTGTCAATCTTACCGAACTACAAGTGCAGCAGGGCATAATTGTTGTTATGGGCTGATACCATACAGAATGAAGCATTAGGACAGGGGTAGGCAACCTTGGCTCTTTTATCAGGATATCCAGCAATATATGGTCACAGCAATGTGAGACTTCTTGCCTTTGAAAAATACAATCATGAATACACTATGGTTATACAAAGCAGACTACTACTTGATTGCAGCATTGCCCTTAAACCCTAGCAAACATTTCTTCCTGGTGTTTAGAACCTATAGCAGCCATGTCAAATTGCCGGATGCATCACACCAAAACCGCACCCACCCCATTGCCAGCAATGAGGAAAAAGTTGCGATACGTCGCGTGATGTCGCGTGATGTTGCAAGTTTGACATGCCTGACCTATAGTAATATATACTCATTCCCTACCAAATTCATAAATAAGAGCAGCAGTCCATTCAGTCTCAACCTCTTGTCATGCAGCTCCCAGTTATATATTCATTACCACAAACCACATTATCCAAACATTTTGTTACTATTATTACTAATCCAATTGCCTGAGACTAAAGTGTCCTCATCAATTATCTACTCTAACAGCAGCACCATGACTGTGCCTAATCCTAAACCCAGAAAACAGAGGGAGGGGTGAGTTATAATATTTGTGAAACCCAGGATAATAATGATGACCTAAAGCATAAATTAAGTTTTTGAGAAATTTGTTCTTCTGAAAGGTGGGATATAAATATTTGTAACAAATAAATAATAAAGCAGGAAACTTAACTGTTTTACCTGAGCAGCACCAGCAGCAGAGGGCACTGATGAGTACAAGAAAACATTACAATTTAAAATTGTTTAAGGTTAGGTAAAAAGTTAAAAACATTTAAAATTTAAATGTTGAAAAGTTAAAAATGGTTTCAACTGGCATAAGTCTGCATTACAGGTGACTCTTTTCTACTTCAATTGTCAATAATTGTAAGTATTACATGTAATAAAAATATGAGTTTTTTTTTCAAAACTACAAATATAGTGCTGTGCAGAACAAAGAAAAGTAAATTGCAGTGTGCGAGGATTTGCTTTGTAGAATGTGTCAACCTGATCAGTTCCTTTCTAACACTATGTATTAAAAGAACTTGAGAAACTATCCACTGAATATAGTCTGTATTTCTTTACTCTGGATGACACCCATCTTTTCCCAATGCAATGTATCATCATCTGAATACATCAGCTGACATGCCCAATATTTTCACTGACATATGCAATTTTAATCTCAGTGCTAATGAATTATTTGGGATGGAAAAGAATGCACATTTTCCCATGCAAATAGTTTTCTGTTGGTATTTTTTAAAAAAGAATGTTTCAGCTTAAACCCCAGTATTGTTATTGCTGCTGCAATAGCTGCAATCAATGTTTCATTCATTCATTCATTCATTCATTCATTCATTCATTCATTCATTCATTCATTCATTCATTCATTTATTTAATATTTTGTTTATGGCATCATTTTGCTACAAAAGAGAATTAGATGGGCAGTAGACCGAGACTTACATAAGGCCATGAGAACAAGTCATATAAGAATGTAGATGAAAACTTGCCATAGGTCTGCATCATGGATGACTTTGTTCTTCTTCAGTTATATCAGTATCACAAAGCTCTGTTTAAAGCTTTTGAACACTGACTTCAAAGGCTAGGTTCTTGAAAGAAAATGCTGCTGAGATCAATGTACCGGTATGTCCAAAAAATAAGCTTCAGGGGCAAATGACAAAAATATTCTCATATCCCATTCCTACCTATTGTTTGGTTTAAGACAACAAGTCTAATTCTATCTTGTACTTATTCAGCATAACCTGCAGCTTGATATTTAGGAAAGGTAATAACTGCCATCATTTAATTAGATCTTTAGTTTCTTCTAGCAATACTGTGGAATTTTCTCCTGACTGGAAAAAAAATTCCCATGTCCAGTGTCAAATAATAAGGGGAAATGATAATGATGGACATTCAGGGAACTGTAAATGACCTGCTATTTATATCTCATGAAGTGTGTTTATATTTTTAAAGAAACTACATCATAAGACAAATGTTAAGAATGTCAAAATTATTTCATATTTCCTTAAAAATACATATGAATCAAAGCCAATTAGCCCAATGCCCCCTTCTCACAAACATGTGGGAATAAAACCAATTATCTTGGAAAAAAGCCAATTAAAATTAAAGTGATAATCTTAATATCCAAACTTCTAATAACCTTTGGATAATTACTTTTCACACAAAGATGTTTTTAAGGTAAACTGTGAAATATTGTCCATCTACCATGCTTACAAGCAGCAACAATATCCTCAATGCTTTGTTATCTTTAAATGCTATAGTGTGGTTTATGTAACAAGTAATCATTGTGATACTAAACATGTTTATAATGCATGTCTTTACAGTTACTTTTAACATTCTCAAGAACAAATTCTTAATGTATTCTTTTATTTGCACTTCATGACAGAATAGATTAAAAACTTTACTGAGTTGCTACATTTTTACTGAAAATAGAATTATATTCATGATATGAAGGACAAAGTTTTTAACTTTTGCAATGACTACAATAATTATCAATTAGAAAATAGTGGAGTATAAGAGCAATAGCTCTTAGATTTATATACCACTACAGCACTATAGTAAAAGTCTTTCCACATAATGTTTATTTATTCAAAATAAGTGATATGATGTTGTTCACTTTCCTATTCTGTTTGTACATTTATGGCTGTCATGTTTTGAGAAATACATACAGTGATATCAGGATGTAACATGTTATAAACTGATGATAATGATTGTGGTTTTTGACAATAAATAAGGAGTGGGACTTCAAATTGAAGACTCAGCTCAAATTTCTGTTTGAAAAGTCCAGTTATTTACATAACAGTTTTACTCTTCATGTAATTAATGCTGCAGTAGGTACACATTTCATATTTGATTATTTTTACTCTCTTCCCACATAATTATATTAAGCATAAATAATAAAAATGAATAATTAAACTGAAGCATGGAATTAAATAATTTTCATTCCATGAGTAAACTAGTAAAATCCCTAGGAGCAGTAGCATACACTTTAAAAATCCAGAAGAATTTGACAGTTTCATAGGAAGAATGGAAAATATTTTGATTTGAATGTACTTAGTTGCTATTTGCTTTTGGTCTGCTTATTAGCCATATTATCTTTACATTGTCCATCCTACTCTATTTTCCTCCAATATAAAAATGTCACAATATACTTTCTCTCTTACAAATTCAAATGGATCTATAAAAATTCGTAAAAACAAGAAACTAGCGCTTCCTCTTTAAGACTCAACTGAATCTGCAGCTCATTTTCTGAAAAACAACAAACTTGTCATATTATTCTTTGATAAAACCCTCTTTTCCCTGGGTCAACAAGTTTCAAAAAGCAAATATCTCCTTAATGAAAGTGGTCTGTTCATTATTACTTATAATGGATTATTTAATACTTCTAGTACAACTCCCCAAAATATTAAAATATGCACATTCATCAGAATTTCAGAACAGTATATATTTATTTCCAAATCCATTAAAAATTGTCATTTCTATCAAAAATTTCCAGTTGTTTGTCAGGCTATGTGGCCAGTATGCTTAAAATGAAACTTAACATTAAAAAGCAACTACTAGGCTGGAATAGAATCTGAGATTACACTGTCCAGAACACTGAGTGGGTGTTCCATGGGTTTAAAAATATGTTGCAAATTAACATACAAAACATTATCTCAACATTCCATTCAGATAAACCTAAATTATAGCAAAGATGCATTTTTAAGGAACAGACTAAGTCTTTTTATAATTATGATAAACAATTAATTGGAATTTTAAAAATATATTACTAATGTAAATTCAGTCAAAATGTCCATTTTACAACAAATATAACACTGTAAAAATTCAAAGCTGATCATCTTTTATCTCTTGTGTTCTAAATTGGTAAACATTAGCAAATTATAAAACATTGCCAAGCTGATTATTTAATGATCAACATTTAATGATCAACTATATTTGATTTTTTTTCAGTTTAGCATACTAGGCACTAATTTTGTAATTACTTTTACCCACTGTAGAAAACAATAATGAATTATATTATTAATGCATATTATTGTAATTTTATTAGTATTTTATTAGTATTATAGTCAAAATTAATATTATCTCTGTTTAAGAAGATGAGCAATGTATTTTCTAAAACTGCATTAAAATAAATATTAAGTAAACACATTCCTTTCTTCTTATGTCTATATTCTGTTTTCTATAACTTGGTATAGAAAGTATAGAAACATACACAAACTCTCTCTCTTTCACACACACACACACACACAAACCTAAACTTTTTGAAAATAAACCCTTACTTACCTCATGACATGTTCATATTAAAAAACAATGTTTAAATATATTGGCTAATATTTTAAATTAGATGGATTTAAAGTCACAATCTTATCCCATTTGCTATGTTCCATTTACCTTTGTATACTTTCCAAAGCTGGTATCATTTTCCAACCTTCTAAAATAGTTTTAAAGTGGAAGGGAGATATATGTGGTGGAAATGTTCATTCTGTTTGTGAATACCATCGCATTACCAGATAAGAATCAACAGAATTTAAGACAGATTATAAAATTCCAATATTGTTTAATATCATTCGTACTTGAAAATTTGAAAACATATAATTAATGTAGCCTATCAGATGATTCCAAATTACTAGAAAATAGTTTTGTAATTTATTATTATTAAATAGAAAAGCTCTTTTTTCCCTCAGTATTTTGTATGATGCAACATCATTTTTATTTATATTTTAAAAGAAACATGTTTAAAACAATTTCAATAAAACAATAAAATAATAATGGCCTTGTACTGGAATGACTTATCTAATTAACATTGCATTTTGAAATCAGGTTAAGTAGTAGATATTTTAATGGAGAAAAGATACAGATAAATTGGTACTGCTGACAATGGCATAAACCAAATCATACTATCTTTCAAATTATCATATATGACTGAATTTCCTCCTTTTGCTCTTAATTCAACTGTAGCACATTAGACAAGGTAATAATTTATGATAATCATATGAAAATATACAATTAATATTCATCACCTCTAGTTTCTCATCACTTTAGATAATCAGTAATGCAGAGTGAAAATGCTGTCAGATTTCTAATTGCTTTGTAATGGGCCTGAAATAGGGAAATCATTAAAGACAAACAATCTGTCACTTGTCTGTTATTTTAACTATCTATCACTAAAAAAGAAACTCAGTAAAGAAATTGCTAATGAGCTACAGATGATTTCACTGAATGTGCCCTGCAATGTATTTTAAACAATACTGTGTTTGCCTAAGCAGTTCTCTAGACACAATGTATACAAGTGTATGGACTTCGAAAATTAGCATTACAGTACATTGCTTGATTTAATTGCACTAGTTACACCTAGTACTAAATACATTTAATTTGTACTGTAAATCAGTACAATACAGTACCAATTTTCAGTGGGGATCTCATCTGTGACATCTGTACTGTCTGAGATCCATGTATTCAGAAGCTTCCCATTTACCTACAGAGAAGGAATTGCTTCCTATGTCACTATGCAACTTATATTCACCAAATATTCCCTCCTTAAAACAGAGAATCTGAAATCTTGCATATATCGTAATAATACTGTAACATGTCCATGGAGATCCTTTAATGTTTACTGATATTTTGTATCCTTTTTCTTGTAAGCTAGTAGGTTCAAACAGGAAAAATAACCATGGATATTAAGTTGGGGGGACCTAAAATTTACTCCCCCCCCCAAAAAAAATCCCACAAGCTTTGGTGAAAAAAAGACTAAATATTATAGATCAACTTTTGTGGAAAGAGATAAAGAGAAGTAATATCCTGGAGAAACTACAGAACAACATGTGGTTGCACGTGTTACTTTTCTATATAATGGACAAAGTCACAAAAGTCACAAAACCTGAGAACATTCACATTTTAATAACAACTGATAAAGTTATAGAAAGAAAATTGGTAGTAGACGCATAAAAGAGTATCAGCTAAATGGTCTGGGAAAGGCATTTCTCATGTACAAATAATACAGAGAAAAATTGTTGCAATGGAAAAATTTCATGAATAGTAAAAATCATGATGGCCAGAAGGAACATGGAATAAGGCATGAAAGCAGGAGTGAGGCAGAAGAAATTTAATAGCATATGAACATGCATGAATAAATAAGTTATATAAAACCTTGGGGTTATAACTTTCAAGCAACTGCATTTAAGATTGCTCTACAAAATATTTAAAACATTGCTTACTTCATTTTCAACAGCTATATTTTATACAAACTTTTTAAAAAGCGTGAGAGTAAAACTGAGGCACTTGCCAAATTTATTTTCCAGGAATTAGTAATCCTTTAGAGAAGAATATTTGCATATTTAGAGTAAAGCACTTCCACATAGCTATTGGCTTTGTGTCTCTTATTCTCTGTAGAAATTTGTGCCACAGAACTAAGTGCAAGACAAGACCGGTGACTACCCTTCCTATTGCTTTTGAATTGGGAAAGGACTATGGCAAGTTGCTACAGTTTTAGAAGGGATGAGAATGGAGATCCAGTCAATAGGAATCCAGTCAACTGCTGCATAGCAGTAACATTGTGGAAAGGTTTTCATGACGTTTCTCCTACAGCAGTGGTAGAAGATGCTGCAGGTGATGTTTTAAGATGCTCTTCCTTTTATACTACCATTATCATATGTCTTTCACATTAATGCATAAAGTGATTTCCAGCCATCCAGTTGACAAAAAAATAAATAACTGGTGCCATAAAATTTGCTGTCCCACTGCTTGTAAATATTCTGCCTTTATCAAGTTTGCTTGGATTCACTGCTGAATCCTTTAGCCTTAACAGTGCTTTAAAAAAAAAAAAAAAGGTGCCGGAACTCACACATGTCATACAACCCACCTTGCCTACCCTACAAGGTTCCATCCAAAAAAGGTGTCGGAACTCCATTCTGGGCGTTCTATGACAAAAAAAGCCCTGAGCCTTAATGTCACTGTTCTAATAATTAAGTCATTATAGACAAGGTGACTAGATTTCTCCTATAGCTTTGTTGCCTTTTTTCTATATTTGGAAAACATTCACCATTCACCAGACTGCAGCATGAATGAGATAGACCTAAGGCTCCATATGAATTTCTCTACAAATTTGCCGGTTTCAACACCCGGTTGGATATTTCCCTGTTTAAAATTAGGTGAAATTATGTCGGAATAAAGTTAATGTGTAGTGGTGCAAATAAAATAGTGGAAGTGTGTTCTCTCCTCTTCCTGGTTGGAAGTCCAGAGAGAAATGCTCAGAAATAAAGAGGGAATGGATGAGGGATATGAGAGGTACTCAGGAAAGAAGCAGTACTTAAGTGGACTAGCATAAAATATAAATGGTGTACAGGAGGCTAGGTAGGGCTTAGAGGGGAGAGGGCATGCTCAGGGCTTCCAGCATCCCTACAGACTACACTACTAATTGTCTCTATGGTTCTTTCAGCACAGGCAAAGTCATTTCTATTCTTCTGAATTTAATAAAAAGAATATTTAACATTGTTTCAGATATTCTCTCATTAATCTTTTATTATTTATTTTTATTGTACGGCATTTTGCTAATTCTTTATTCCTTTAGAAACCTTTTAATTTTATTGTAAACCACTTTGGAGTTTTTAATTTTTTTTCTATAATCTATGACCATAATATTGAATAAAAGGGGGAGATTAGAGTTGTCAGGGCAGGATAATTCTGGAGTCAGGTGAAAGCCATACATGAGAAATGTTTGTGTGTGAGAGGATGAGCGGAAGCAATCTCAAGATCCCCATGTACAATTGGTGGGCCACTGTGTGACACAGAATGCTGGACTCGATGGGCTTTGGCCTGATTTAGCATGGCTCTTTTTATGTTCTTATGTTCTTGATGGCTGCTTAAGCTTCTGGAAATCCCTTTCAAGGAAAGCCAGACTACTTCCATCTTTGTATTCCTTCTGTCAGCAACAAAGCATTTTCAAACTGATATGTTTATTGAAATGTTGGTACCTTCATTTATTTTACATACCGTAAAAGATATGTTTATATATTCAATTTATGTGTGTTTCTATTTTAATGGTTATTTTGCATTTTCAGCACAATATTTAATAAAAGGAAGAAAGAGGAAAAAGAATATTTCTGACATAAAGATTGAGTTGGCAGATTTACAGCATCGTAGCGAGATAAATAATTTAAGGGTTATTAAAGACATGGCAGAAAAAAGCAGAACAATCTGACTACTTATCTCATTTAAAAATTAATGACTGGAGTTCTGATACGAAGTTAACTAATAAAAGATATTAAACATGCTCAACAGGCTTACTCTTCTTGGAAGGTACATAAACCTCGAAACATTTTGGTTAGATTGATGAATTCAAATATAAAAGACAAAATTATAAGAAAAACAGTGTACAGTGAACTGGAGATTAAATGGGACAGTGAGAGAATATTCTTTTTCTAAGATTTCAGCGTAGCTCCATTATTGCAAGAAAGAAATTCAAACCATTGACAGAAAAATGTATGCAGAATGAGATTCAATGCAAATGGAGTTTTCCTTTCAATGTTAATTGTTTTTATGTCACAAGGATGAAATATTCAGCTTTGAGATGCAGAGGGTGTTTTTTTTTTTTTTTTTGGCAGAATCCCCTAACAAGGATTGAAGGGAGCTATCTGTGTCTTGGAATGTGGAAAGCAGGCTCAGCTACAAGCAATAGAAAAGCACACTGCATCGAGCTGCAGAGTAGCAGAAATTATATTGACTGTTCTACTCTTTTTTAATCTTCAGGTTTAGAGCAAAGGGAAAAAGCAGGGAGTTAAATAAATAAGGGAAAAGAACTGTATCAAATAATAATGTAGGTAAAATTATGGCTAAGGAATTACTGTAATTAAAACTGAGAATTTATAGACTGATGAGGAAGAGAAAGAGTCTCAGTAATTCTCTTCCCCCTTAAGCCGTATGTGGGATACTCAGGGCTTTTTTTGTTATAGAACGCACAGAATGGAGTTCCAGCATCTTTTTTGGATGGAACCTTGTAGGATAGGCAAGGCGGATTGTATGACGTGTGTGAGTTCCGGCACCTTTTCTTTTTTCTTTCTTTCTTTCTTTTCATTTTTTTTACAAAAAAAGCACTGGGGATACTTAAAGAGCCTTTCTGATTTTTTTTTTCCACTACCGATCTAAGTGGGACTAGAGGGCAGGGAAGTTGGATATGGTAGTACAGTTTAGTGTGGGGATGGGGGGTAAGGGATAAAGGAGAGAGGGAGGGAGGTAATCGCCAAAGGGAGAAGGGAGACTGGGAGGAGGGTATCTATGTAGTAAGCAGAATACTAATGTTTTATATATGATTATTATAATATCAGATAATATGTTGATAGATTTTGCGAGTAATCAGCTTTTAAAAAGTCTTATATGTGTAAATATTTTTAATTGTATAAAGAAATTAGAGATACTTTTAGAAATGCAGGCAATAAGCAAAAAAATGTAAAATCATTTCTCTAAAATTCCCGAAAAGGAATTTTAATTAAATTAAATTATCTAAAACAGAAGTTCCCAACCCCCAGGCCACGGCCCACTACCAGCCCGTGCGAGCAGCTGACCAGCGCACATGTGCACATGCAACTCGACTTGCACATGGGGTAGGCTGGTGCCAATGTGCGCAGCTCAACTTGCACAAGTGGGCTGGTGCACACATGCACACACATATAGCTTGGCTTGCATGAACAGTGGGCCAATTCCACTCTCCCTCCCCACCGGGCCATCAAGCCATAAAGGTTTGGGACTGCTGATTTAAACTATATGCAATTATGTTATAAGAAATATATATAACAAATAGGTTGGATGAAAGGTATTATAATGAATAATTTTTTAAATTTCCTAAAAATAGACTTCTTTTTAAAGTTGGCATACATTTCAAGGTTCCAAAGGTTTAAAAGATAGGGATGATAGTTATCCATTTATAGAAGGGAAACCTGAGAATAAAACATTAATGCTAGTATCTATATATACTCCAAATCGAGATCAAATCAGTTCCTATTAAAGATTATGAATCAAAAAAGTAACATCTTGGAAGGCATATAATCTTTATAGACTGAAAGATTTTTATAGCAATAGTAAACCTCTCAATAAAGATCAGCTCGAGTAGGTGATAAGCTTTCATGGCTTTTTTGGCATCAATACAATCAATACAAATATTAGAGCTTCAGCAATATGGCCTTATACAACTTTGAGAATTTAATACATTATTTAGTATAGTCAAAAAAGAATAACTTCAAAAATGTATAGGCTATTAATCCAGTTAGAAATAGGAGATCCACCATATGGATTAATGAAAGCTTGGAATATAGATCATGGTAATCTGAGACAGAAAACAAATTGGCAGCAATTATAGAAACCAAACGGAAGATTATACATTGCTAACACACATGTATCAAAATTATTCTTCTAAGTCCAAAAAGGTCATTCTTTTCATTTGAGGGGTTTAGGTGCGGAGCTGGAAGAAAGCATAAAATGATGGACCTAGAACGCGCATCATATTTTCTAAGATTCCAAAATGTGGTAGAAGAGAGTGATGAGAACTTACTACTATTGATGACTGAATTATAGGCGGACTTGCTTGAAATGGAAATGGATCAAATTAAAAGAGAAGTTGATCAAGTCTATAGAGTGAATTTAAATTATGCAAGAAGAAATAGAGTGCCCAGGGAAGTTCATGTTAGATTCAGCAAAGAGCACTTTGGGATGAGATCCTGAGACTAGTGAGGGACCAACCTCTGAAATACAAAGATAAAGATTTGGTAGTTCTCAAACAGATCCCAAGAAGAATTAGAGAAGCTCGAAGAGAATACCAATTTTTAACGAGGAAATTGATCAGTAAAGGAGTGAACTTTAGATGGTTGGTCCCAGAAGGACTATTAATTTTTTGGGACACAAAAAGATACAGATTGAACACCCCACAACAAGCAGAGGATTTCTTTAATAATCATAGAGACTTCTTGGAGAGAGGTGAGGCGGAACCTAAGAAACCAGAAGAAATGACTGCAGGAACATCGAAACAAACAGAGGAAGACGCGCCTAAAAAGACTCAACCAGAGGAAGATGTGAGGCCTAAAGATCAGAGACAGATAAGCTCTCCTAGAAAATTGAGATCGTGACACAATTGAAACTATGGAGGAAATTGGAATTCTTTCAATAAATATAAATGGTCTTAACTCCCTATCAAAAAGGAGTAAAATATTTCATAGACTACAAAAGTTAAAAATAGATATAATTTGTCTCCAGGAGACACACATTAAGTTACAACATTCTAGAATACTTGAACAATTAAAACTTGGCAAACTTTATTTTTCCTTGACATCACAAAAGAAAAGAGAGATAGCTTTATATATAAAAGAAAAGATGAATCCAAAACAAATTTATGCTGATGAAGAGGGAAGAATACTGATGGTGGAGATTACATGGAATCAAAAACAAATATTGATGGTTGCGATATATGCTCCCAATGAGAAGCAAGATCATTTTTTTCAGCAATTTTATGATAAACTTATGGATTTAAACTACCATAGCTTGTGTATACTTGGAGACTTAATGCAATTGTTGATCCAGTACAGGGGGGGGGAGGAAGTAATGTCTTACCTAAATCCTTTCTAAGAATGAAAGATGAACTCTGTATACAGGACATTTGGAGAGAGATGTACCCAGAAAAAGCACAATATACCTTTTACTCTAACAGACATAAATCGTGGTCAAGAATTGACATGATATGGATTTCTTTGGACTTAAAGGCCATAATACAAGAAATTGAAATAGAATCTAACATTTGGGAAGACCATAATTCAGTGAAAATGACCTGGAAAGGACTTAAGAAAAGACCAAGATGGTCCTTGAATAAATCAATATTGAAAGAAAAGGAGTTTTTACAATTTGCAATAAAAGAAATGGAATTCTTTTTAAAAGTCAATACAAAAGAACAAACCTCTATTCAAATTGTATGGGACACGGCAAAAGCATATTTTAGAGGTTTGGCCATAACTTATTTTGCTAAAAAGAATAAGGAAAAGAAACTTGTTTAACATAGATTAAAAGAACAACTTAGTATGTTGGAAGCTGAATTACAATCAGACCCCCAAAAGAAAAAGTTGAAAATACAAATGGAACTATTAAAACATAAGTTAAACTTACTTGAGACAAATACAATGGCACAACAGATTAAAAGATCCAAACAGATTTTTTTTGAAAATGCCAATAAACCTGGGAGATGGTTGGCATATAGATTAAAAAAAGAAAGAGAAAAAAAGATTAATAAGTAAGCTACGGGATACGTATGGTGACCTACAATGTCACAATGACTTAATGAAAAAAATTACGAAGGAGTATTATGAGACACTGTATAAGGCAGAGATGGTTTCTAAAGATGTAATTCAGGCTTATTTAAAAGAAGCAAATCTCCCAAAAGTTCCTGAGAATATGCGTCAGAGGTTAAACGAGAATGTTTCAATGATGGAGATTACAGAGGCAATAAAAAAGCAAAAGAAAGATAAAACACCAGGACCTGATGGTCTTCCTGCTGAATTTTATGTAGCATTACAAGATACTATAACTCCAACCCTGAAAGACTTATGTAATGAAGTTTTTACACATACAAAAATACCGGATTCATGGACTGAAGCTAATATTACTTTGATACCTAAAGAAGATACTGATCATACACTAATTAAAAATTACAGACCAATATCGCTACTAAATGTGGATTACAAAATCTTTGCTGCAATAATGGCAGAAAGAATGAAAAATTTTTTGAATGAATTTATACACCCAGACCAAAATGGTTTCCTACCAAAAAGACAGATAAAGAATAATTTGAGGATTATTTTAAACATTCTGGAATACTATGAAATCCATCCAGGGAACCAGATGGCACTTATATTTCTTGATGCACAAAAAGCCTTTGATAACTTAAATTGGTAATTTATGTTTCAACAACTTCAAGAAATGGACTTTGGTGAACATTTTAACAAAGCAATTCAAGCAATTTATAAGAAACAAACAGCAAGAATACTTTTAAATGGAGATTACACAGATGGATTCGAGATTTAAAAAGGCACTAGACAGGGATGCCCATTGTCTCCTCTGTTGTTTATTCTTACATTAGAGGTTTTGGCAAGAAATATCAGACAAGACACAGAAATTAAAGGCCTGGAGATTAAAGACCAGAAATATAAACTACAGGCCTTTGCGGATGACTTGGTCTTCATTCTAGAGGAGCCATTGCAAACAGCTGATAAACTTGCAGAAAATTGAGAAATTTGGAGCAGTGGCTGGTCTGAAAATAAACAGGGAAAAGACTAAAGTAATAACAAAAAATGTAACAGACAAACAGAAAACTCAACTCACTAAAATGACAAATATTCAAATAGTTAAAAAAATTAAATATTTGGGTATTTATTTAATGGCGAAATATACTACATTAAAAGAAGATAATTATGAGAGTAATGAAACAAATAAAAATGGACTTGGAAAGATGGGGAAATCTTCAATTATCACTTTTAGGAAGAATAGCGAGGACAAGCAGACGACTTTGAAGTAAGAAATAAAGTAATTTTGGATGAAGGGTTGCAGCAACAACAGGAGGATAAGCAGACGGGAGAGACGGCACAAGGAGCAACAGCACAACCAGAACAGCAGCAGGAGAAAAGTGAACAAACAGGTGAAGGAGAAGGAACTGCCAGAGAACAAAGGACTACAAGATCGACTAGACCAGTGTTTCTCAACCTTGACCATTTTAAGGCATGTGGACTTCAACTCCCAGAATTCCACAGCCAGCATTGCTGGCTGTGGAATTCTGGGAGTTGAAGTCCACATGCCTTAAAATTGTCAAGGTTGAGAAACACTGGACTAGACCAAAATATAAGTAATGAAAGAGGAAATGGAGGGGGGGGGAAAGGAACTTTTTCGATAAACGTAAATGGACTAAATTCCCCAATAAAAAGAAATAATTTTTTTAGGAAACTTCATAAATTAAATATAGATATAATCTGTTTACAAGAGACACACATAAAAAACAACATTACAAATTCTTGGAATACCCAAAAATGGGGAAGCTTTATTATACATTAGCAGAACAAAAAAAATGAGGGGTGGCGATATACATTAAAGAGACAATAGATTCTAAATTAATATATTCAGATGAAGAAGGAAGAATTGTAATGGTTGAAATACATTTACATCAAAAACAAATATTGTTAGTGGCAATTTATGCCCCAAATGATAGTCAAGAACAATTTTATCAAAGATTACACAGGAAATTAATAGAAATGGAATACCAAAATATTTGTTTAATAGGAGACTTTAATGTGATAGTAGATATAACAATGGATTACAAAGTAGCAAAACAGGAAAACCCGTAAGAAGAAGATTACCCAAGACATTCTTTGATATGGCAGAAGAAATTGGAATTCAAGATGTCTGGAGAGAAATCAATCCTCAAAATCGACAATATACCTTTTACTCAAATAGCCATAAATGTTGGTCAAGAATTGATATGATTTGGATGACTCCTGAATTAAAGATAGATATACAGGAAATTGAGATAGAAATAGGCACATGGGCAGATCATAACCCTTTAAAAGCGACATGAAAAGGAATAAAAAAAACCACACCAAGATGGACTTTAAATCAATCTATACTAAAAGACAAAGAATTCATAGACTTGGCCAAAAGAGAAATGAAATTCTTCTTTAAAGAAAATAAAGAAGAAGACACATCACTACAAAACGTATGGGATACAGCTAAAGCGCATTTTAGAGGTATAGCTATAACGTATATGGCAAAGAAAAATAAACAGAGAGGACAGCAATATTTATTATTAAAAGAAAAATTTAGAAAGTTAGAGACAGAATTACAACAAAATCCACAGAAAAAGACTTCGAAAAGAGAAATGGAAATAATAAAACATAAGCTGAATTTGTTGGACTCAGAAAAATTAGCGGAACAAATAAAGAGAGCAAAACAAAATTTCTTTGAAAATGCCAACAAGCCAGGAAGATGGTTAGCTTATAAGCTCAAAAAACAGAAAGAGAAGAAAATAATACATAACTTAGTAGATGGGAAAGGTTGTTTACAATTTAAAAAGGAAGAAATAAAAAAGATAATTAAGAAATATTATAAGGAATTGTATTGCAAAGAGGAGGCTGCAAAAGAGAGAATTGCTCAATATTTAGAAGAAAGTAAATTGCCAAAGATTCCAGAGAAATTCAAAACTATGTTAGAAGAAAGAATAACAATGATGGAGACATTAGAGGCTATAAAACGACAAAAGAATGGGAAAACACCAGGCCCAGATGGGCTACTGGCGGAACTTTATAAAAATCTACAACATACATTAAGCGAACCACTGAAAGATGTTTGTAATGGATTATTGTTAGAGGCCAAACTTCCAAATACATGGATAGAAGCAAATATTACTTTGATACCAAAAGAAGATTCAGACTTGATGTATATTAAGAACTATAGACCGATTTCATTACTCAATGTGGATTACAAAATTTTTACTTCAATAATGGCAGAGAGATTAAAAAATATATTTAGTTGAGTTTATACATCCAGATCAAAATGGCTTTTTACCAAAGAGAAAAATTAAAAACAATTTAAGGGTGATAATGGATGTATTAGAATATTATGAATTACATCCAGGGAAACAATTAGCATTAGTGTTTTTAGACACTCAAAAAGCATTTGATAATGTTTCCTGGCAATTTATGGATCAACAATTACAAATAATGGATTTGGGAAAGAATTTTACAAATATGATAAAAACAATATATAGCAAACAGACAGCAAAAGTGATAGTGAATGGAGATTATACTGAGAGCTTTGAGATAAGAAAAGGTATGAGACAAGGGTGTCCACTATCTCCATTATTATTTATCTTTACTTTGGAAGTACTAAATAGAAGGATAAGACAGGACACAGAAATTAAAGGATTGAAAATAAAAGATGAAACATATAAGTTACAAGCATTTGCTGATGATTTAGTGTTTATCTTGGAAGAACCTTTAGAGATGATTCCTAAACTATGAGGTAAGATAGAAGAATATGGAGAAATGGCAGGACTAAAAATAAATAAAGAAAAAACCAAAGTAATAGTAAAGAACCTCACAGATAAACAAAAAAGGCAAATACTAGAGAAAACAGAGGTACAAATAATGAAAAAAGTTAAATATTTAGACATTCATCTTTCAGCTAAGTGTTTGTTAATAAAAGAAGACAATTATACAAAAATATTGAAACAAATAAAACTAGACTTGGAAAGATGGAAAAATCTGCATCTGTCAATATTAGGAAGAATTGCAACAGTAAAAATGAATGTGTTGCCGAAGATTTTATTTCTATTTCAAACGATTCCGATAAAACTTGAGAGAAAATTCTTTCAAGATTTAAATTCATTGGTTTTGAACTTTATTTGGCAGGGGGAAAAAGCTAGAATTAAGATGAAAACATTACAAGATGCTAAGGAAAATGGAGGTTTTGGGTTGCTGGAATGGACGTTGTATTACCAAGCATCTGTGTTAACATGGGTGAAAGAGTGGATAACACTCAGAAATAAAAGGTTATTGTTTAGAGGGACATGATTTATAATTGGGGTGGCATGCTTTCTTATGGTATGGGAAAAACAGAGTCCATAAGTACTTTCAAAATCATTTTATAAGAAATGCCTTGTCAACAGTATGGGAAAAAATTAAAGCTAAAATATATTTTAAAATTCCAGGATGGTTATCAACGATGGAGGCATTTATACATCTGAATCTGGTAGACTTTGTAAAAATATGGACATATAAAGATATTTTAGATATTGATGGGAAATTAAAACCTAAACAAGAATTGGAAAATCAGGGAATTAACCTGTCCTGGTGGGCACATTTACAGATACAAAGTAGATATGAAAAAGATGTAAAAATGTATGGATTCTACAAGGATCAAACTGTGTTTGATAAGATTTTGTTAATCTCAGATGAGAAATTAATCAAGAAAATGTATAACTTTTTGTTAATTTTAGATATGGAAAGTGAACAAGTGAAAGAAACAATGACAAGATGGGCAAAAAGTTTTGGCTACAATATAGAATTAGAAAAATGGCAAATGTTATGGGAGAGAAACTATAAATTAACAATGTCAACTTCATACAAAGAAAATTTGTATAAAATGTTTTATAGATGGCACCTACCGTCAGCAAGATTAGCAAAAATGTTTAAAAATATGTCAGATAGATGTTGAAAATGTAAACATAACATAGGCACGTATTATCACATTTGGTGGACATGTGATAAGGCAAAGGCTTATTGGAGAAAGATACATATGTGGTTAGAAAAAATATTGGGTGAAAAGTGGATTTTAAACCTGAACTTTTTTTACTAGGTATTATGCCTGAAAAGACTAATAAGCAGAAATTATATTTAATCTTACACATCATTACAGCAGCGAGAATAATTTTTGCACAATACTGGAAGAATGAAGGACTGCCATCAGAGGAAGAAATAATCAGGAAAATATTGGAATGTGCAGAGATGGACTATGAGGTTGAAATATAAAGAAGATACAGACTACTATCAAATTTGGAACTTATTTTATTCTTGGTTAGAGAAAAGAATGAAGGATTAGGAATTGAACATGTATTAGCATAGCAAATTCCAGACAACTTGTTGGCTGGAAAAATTAACATATGTTGATGGGGAAAAAACCAATAAAATTTTTATAAAAAATAATAATAAAAAAAGAATAGCGATGGTTAAGATGAACATTTTACCAAAGCTAATTTTCTTATTTCAAACAGTGCCTGTTAAACTTGCTAAAAAAATTTTTGATGATTTAAATGCAATGATTCTAAGATTTATATGGCAAAAAAAGAAAGCGAGAATCAAATGTAAGTTGTTACAAGAATCTAAGGATAGAGGGGGCTTTGGACTTCCAGAATGGAGACTTTACTATCAAGCGACTATTTTGCTTTGGCTAAAAGAATGGATTGTATTGAGAAACAAAAGATTGCTTTATTTAGAGGGACACGACCTTCAGGTTAGCATGCTTTTATATGGTATGAGATGCACATAAGTATTTTAAAAATCATGCGATAAGAAACGTACTACTTTCAGAATGGGAGAAAATTAAACATAAAATATATATGAAAATACCTGAGTGGCTTTCAACAATGGAAACATTTGCTTATCCAAATTTGATTAATTATGACAAACTGGTTAGTTATAAAGACATTTTAGACAAAGAGGGAAATCTTAAGGACAGGCAAACTTTAAAACTACAAGGTATTGACTTGACATGGTGGTCCTACTTGCAAATTCAAACAAGATACGAAAAAGATATAAAATCGACAGGTTTTTACAAAGAACAGACCCCATTGGATAAAATTTTGTTAAAAACAGATGAGAACTTGATTAGAAAAGTCTATAAATTTCTTTTAAACTGGAAGATGGAAGAAGAACAAGTGAAAGAAACAATGATAGTATGGGCAAAGAACTTTGGATACTCTATAGATTTGGAAGACTGGCAAAAACTTTGGGATAAAAACATTAAGCTTACAAAAGCGGTAGCATATAAAGAAAACTTATATAAGATGTTTTATACATGGCATATGACACCAGTTCGTTTAGCAAAAATGTTTTAAAATCTTTCGGATATTTATTGGAAATGTAAACAACAGCCAGGCATTTATTACCATGCCTGGTGGACATGCCCTATCGCTAGAAATATTGGGCTAAGATCCATAGATGATTGGAAAAGATGATGAAATTACAGATAGAATTTAAACCAGAATTGTTTTTATTAGGAATATTAAGACCTAATTATGGTAAAGAGAATGATTACTTGATATTGCATGTTTTAACTGCTGCAAGAATAGTATTTGCCCAATTTTGAAAAATTGAGAATTTACCATCTGACCAGACTATTATTACCAAAATTTTAGAGTGTGCAGAAATGGATAGACTAACATTAGAAATGAAAGAAAAAGATGATTCAATCTATTTTAGAACTTGGGAAAATTTTTATCAATGGTTAGAGACACGTTAGAACTTGAAAGATTCAATATTTTAGAATAGATGACTGATTTTTAATTGAGTTCTAACTAACATTTTGATGATATGATTACTTTTTCTGATTTACTGACCTTCATTTGTTTCTTTTGATTGTTAGGATTTTTTTTTGAGATTTTATTAGTAGTGTTTACTTAATAGATTAACATATTTGTTTACTATTTTTTTAATATGTTACAGTCTAAGCTTTGCTAAAAATGGTTGAATATGATATTCACTCATTATTATGATCTGGACAGTAGCTTGCTTGTTGAAATATGTGATTGTATCTAAACTTATTTTACCCTAATTCTTATTTCCTTCCCCTCCCCCTTCCCCTCCACTCTTTTCTTTACCATACCTGTATTGTTCCTATTTTTCCTCATCTATATAAACTTAATAAAATTTTGTTAAAAAAAAAGAAATAGGAGATCCACCATATGGATTAATGAAAGCTTGGGATACAGATCGTGGTAATCTGAGACAGAAAACAAATTGGCAGGAATTATAGAAACCAAATGGATTCATTTAAGTTTCAGGGCAAGAAATTCAGTGGAAGATTATACATTGCTAAAACACATGTATCAAAATTATTCTTCTAAGTCCAAAAAGGTCATTCTTTCATTTGAGGGGTTTATGTGATAAAGTTATAACCTTTTGACCAAAAAAACCCTTTAGAGAGATAAGTATTATCACTAAAAAAAATTGGATGCTCTCTTATTGCTTTTTTTACAGGACTAATCTGATCTGGTATACTTCTTGTATACAGTTAACTTTTCACATGTATAATATACCTGATTTTTTACTTATATGGAAGTAGATTTTTTTTGTATTTTCTTTTTTCCTCTCATATTCAAGTATCTTGGAATTATCCAGTCAGTTTTTGACTCCTAGAGATTATCTAGACCAGTGATGGTGAACCTTTTAGAGACCGAGTGCTCAAACTGCAACCCAAAACCCACTTATTTATCGCCAAGTGCCAGGTGGGCATGGCCCACTGGATGGCCATGGCTGTGGTCATGGCAGATTGGGTGGGTGTGGCCAAGGTGGGTGTGATCACCTCAATGTTGCTCATGGGGAGGGACTCCTGTGGGGCCAGGCAGGGTTGGGGGAGATCCAGGGGGTCTCTGACAGGTGGGGCAGTGGGCAGGAGGCTTGTCCTGCGGGGTGAGGTGAGGCAAGGTGAGGCAGGGTGGGGGTGCCATTGTCACAGGGCAAGGTGAGGTAGGGGCCGGGGCGGCTGCTGCCTGACACCATCAGCCCCTGGACATAGAGGCCAATGAGCGCATGGGTGCTGGGCTGCATCCAGCCATGTGGGACCTCGGCAAGTTAGCAGGCGGCTGGTTGAAGAGGGATGGTTGCTATCTCCGGGGCATGGCACGTGTGCCCACAGAGAGAGCTCTGAGTGCCACCTCTGGCACCCGTGCCATACGTTCGCCACCACTGATCTAGACAAATCCATACAGTTTTCTTGGCAAGATTTTTCAGAAGTGGTTTACCATTGGCTGCTTCCTAAAGCTAAATGAGAGTGACTGACCCAAGCTCACCCAACAGGTTTCATGGCTAGGGTGGGACTAGAATACATGGTCTCCCAGTTTCTAGCATGATGCCTTAACCACCTTTCCAAACTGGCTATCTTATTTAATACCATGTTTTCCTGAAAATAAGCCTTGGTCTTATATTTATTTTTGGTCAAAAAGACCCATTAGGGCTTATTTTCAGAGGGTGTCTTATTTTATTCACCACAAGGCCCAGCCCAGATGGTGCCCTGCCCCACCAGGCAACTCAAGTTTCCCTCGGTAGGGGAGGAAGGCTTTGGAAACTGCCTTTTCATTTACATTCATCATCAATATTGTAATCCATCCCTTTATTTTTTTTTAAAAAAATGATTTTTATTTACCATGATTAGCTTCCTTGATCGCCAACGGGAAGGTGCGGTGTGAATTCTGCTCATGAGCTGAAGAAATACAGACACTTGCACCCTCAAAGCTCATGCCGCTTCCTCACTTGAGGCGCATCACTGCTTTGCAGGCATGTTCAATTTTGTGGCTCAGCTAAACTCTTCAGCTGCGGCTGAGCCACAAAGTTGAACGCATCTGCAAAGCAGTGGTGCATCCTGAGCAAGGAAGTGGCGTGAGCTTTGAGGGTGCAATGGTCTGTATTTCCGCGGCTCATGCACAGAATTCACATCGCACCTTTCCATTGGCGATCAAGGAGACCTTTCCTTCAATGGGAAAACAGTCTCTCCTCAAGGTCTGCAGAGCGACAGTGGATCCAGCTGAAAGCTTCAAAGACAGCTTGAACAGGTAATAGGTAATAAATCAGCTCAGTTCAACTCCTGAAGAGACCTGACAGCAATGCAAACACTAGCCGTGTAAATAAATCAAATGGAAATATCCTTGCACCCAATGAAATCCTTTTGAAAATATTTATCTAACAAGAATTGTCTACTTCTGAAAATAAAGAAACATTATCAGCTTTGTTTGTACTACAACAAATGACTATTTGGCACATTTCTTTTTAATGTTACAGAGGGTAGTATTTTCTTTTCGAATTATAGCTCACATTTTTCACTTTTCAGACACATAAAGGCACCGCAATAGAAACATTGATTTCAGTTTTTAATGTGTTAGCCAAGTGTACTCCTCCACAGCAGAGTGAAGCACTTCATTAGTAACAAATCAGCTCAATGGTCCAGAACAGCCTTTCCCCCATCAACCTCTTTTTATTTTGAAAAGTGGAAAATTAAAGCCCGTGTTTTGGAGGCCAAGATTTGCCAGACAAATCTTATTGCATTCTTTGACCAAGTGACAAAGTTAGTGGATCAGAGGAATGCTGTGGACATAATTTACTTGGAGTTCAGTAAGGCATTTGATAAAGTAGATCACAACCTACTACTTGACAAGATAGAAAAATGTAGGGTAGACAGCACCACCACCAGATGGATCTGTAGCTGGCTGACCGGCCGTACTCAGCGTGTGGTCTTCAATGCAACCGCATCTACATGGAGGGAAGTGTGTAGTGGGGTGCCCCAGGGCTCTGTTCTGGGCCCAGTGCTCTTCAACATCTTTATCAACGATTTGGACGAGGGGATAGATGGGGAAATCATCAAATTTGCAGACAACACCAAGCTGGCAGGAATAGCCAACGCTCCAGAAGACAGGCTTAAGATACAGAAGGATCTGGACAGACTTGAACACTGGGCGCTATCTAACAAAATGAAATTCAATGGTGAAAACAGCAAGGTTCTACATTTAGGCAAGAAAAACCAAATGCACAGCTATAGCATAGGGGGTACCTTGCTCAATAGTAGTAACTGTGAGAGGGACCTCGGAGTCCTAGTGGACACTCGCCTAAATATGAGCCAGCAGTGTGCTGCAGCTGCCAAAAAGGCCAACACAGTGCTAGACTGCATTAACAGAGGGATAGAATCAAGATCACGCGAAGTGTTAATACCACTTTACAATGCCTTGGTAAGGCCACACTTGAAATACTGCATCCAGTTTTGGCCACCACGATGTAAAAAAGATGTTGAGACTCTAGAAAGAGTACAGAGAAGAGCAATAAAGATGATTAGGGGACTGGAGGCTAAAGCATATAAGGAACGGCTGCTGGAATTGAGTATGTCTAGTTTAATGAAGAGAAGGACGAGAACATAAGAACATAAGAACATAAGAAGAGCCATGCTGAATCAGGCCAAAGCCCATCGAGTCCAGCATTCTGTGTCACACAGTGGCCCACCAATTGTACATGGGGATCTTGAGCAGAAAGAGAAGGCAAAACCCTCCTTTTCCTTTGACCCCCAACAAATGGTACTCAAGGGAATCCTACCTGCCTCAACCAACATAGAGGCGGCACATGGACATCCGTTTTAATAACCACCGATACCAAGGGGCGACATGATAGCAGTGTTCCAATATCTCAGGGGCTGCCACAAACAAGAGGGTGTCAAGCTATTTTCCAAAGCACCTGAAGGCAGGACAAGAAGCAACAGGTGGAAACTAAGCAAGGAGAGAAGCAACCTATAGAACTAAGGAGAAACTTCCTGACAGTTAGAACAATTAATCAGTGGAACAACCTGCCTCCAGAAGCAGTGAATGCTCCAGCACTGGAGGTTTTTAAGAAGAGAGTGGACAGCCATTTTTCCGAAATGGTATAGGGTTTCCTGCCTGAGCAGTGGGTTGGACTAGATGACCTCCAAGGTCCCTTCCAACTTTACTATTATTATTATTATTATTATTATTATTATTATTATTATTATTATCATTATCATCATCATCATCATCATCATCATCATCAAATGAAATAAATCTTGCTGTACAATATAGTTAGACCATCCTAGAAGAAAATATGTTCAGCCCTCACTTTTGCAAAGGCTTCAACACATTTGCTGTATTTCCAACTTCAAAACAACAACAGGCTACAGAAATAAATAAGATTGTCTAGATAAGAGTTGAAAATTTCAGATAGGTGGACAGTACTAATCATACCAACATTACATTCGGGTTGTACACTTATTCAGATATTCAGTTTCAACACACTACCTGAATAAAGGCCTGGAATAAGCCCTCCTCTGCTCAATATCTACAGGGTAGAAGATAATTTCTTTCTGATCTCTTTCTCCTGTATAGCTGCCCAAATTTTAGCGAAACAAAGATTCGATACAATGAAAATTCTGAATATCTGAGAAAAGCAGGGTAGTACATATTTTGGGTTTGGGACTTCAATTGTTCCCAGAAGAGACTGCATCCATTAACAGGTAAGGTAAGGGAGACTTTCTTGGCAGAAAAGCTACTGGGAAGTTCAAGCTCTTACAGTTAATGAAAGTCTTATTTGACATAAATGAAAACTTGAATAATATGAAAAAAATAAAACACTTACTATCGTTTGCAGCGGCATGTCTGTTCTGAATGGTTTTTGGTTGCTATGGTGACAGCGTCTCTCCCTAGCTGGACTTGCTTTCCTGTGAGTGCAGTCAGTCTTTAGGGCCTGCTAGCAAACAGCAACCGAAGTTGGAATGTTCCTAGCAACAATGCTAGGAATGTTCCTAGCAACAATGCAGCGAGAAATGATTTAAACACTATGTATGCTTAGCGCTTTTTTTTCCTGTTTGCCTTGACAGCATCATCTGAAAGGCTGCATCATAATCCAATTTAACTTTTATAATCAATTGCTGCTCCATTCCATTTATAGTAGCCTCTTCTTAAAGGCTTTTTGTGGCCTCTGTTTATGTTGTTACTTCATAAAATGCCTCTTCTCAGGTACTGGGATTTTTTTTTTCATTTGTTTTGTTGGTTATGGAGTATACAGTACATATCAATGTTGCTAGAAGTTGGAGAAAATACATGTCTTTGCAATCATTTCAGTAGTCCTCTCATTCTTATTTCTGTCAGTACTTGCTCCAATATCACTTTTGTTTTGCAAGTTGGATGAAGAAAAACACTGTTCCTTAAGGAACCTAGTTTCCCTTGCTTGTATGAAATATGTTACTACATTTTAACGTTAAAATTAAGTCTCTTTAGAAAGGTGCATTGGACTGCACAAAATATTACATGCTAAATGTATTTATGGTTCCTTGCCATAGTAAAACTAATATAATCAGTAATAGCTTCTTGGGTAATTCCCTCTAGAACAGACATGTCAAACTTGCAACATTGTGTGACGTTGCGTGACATATCAGAGCTTTTTCTCCATTGCCGGCAATGGGGTGGGTGCGGTTTCGTGACGCGTCCAGCCGTGGGCCGGCAGTTTGACAGCCCTGCTCTAGAGCACGGGTGTCAAACTCGTGACGTCACGTGATGTTTCGTGACGTATCGAGACTTTTTTCCCATTGCTGACAATGGGATGGGCACAGTTTTGGCGGAACGCATCCAGCCTGTAGCCCGGCAGTTTGACATCTCTGCTCTAGAGCTAACTGGGCCTGAACAACTATTCCACAATGAGAAATTTGTCGCTTATAGACCATTGTTCATTATGGCATGCCAGGTGTCTAGGAATGTCACACTGCAGAGATGCACATAGAGAATTGAAAGAACGTCATGTATGAAATTGCTATGTAATGGTTTCTAAGTTACACTTTACTCTAGAATCTTTCAAGAATTCTCAAGAATACAACAACTTTTTTGAGAACAAATAAAACCCCTATTTGGGGTAATGGCATAATATACTGTTACCTCTGTTTCCCTTAAGCTCCTAGGTAGCAGCTTAAAGGAAAGTGGACCATAATAGAGGTTTAAGAACATAGGCACTGATATTGCAGCGAACATATATGCTTGGCATCACTGAGTAGTAAAATAAAATGATCTTCCACTTATAAAGAAGTGTTCAGTGCATCCTTACATCAGTGTTGGTGATCACTGATTTCTGTGAATGAAATCAGATGATGATACAAAATAAGTCTCCACCATTTAAAATCATGCTGGATATATAAAATCACAACTCTACTACCCTAGCATCTTTTGCAGTATGAGTTCACTTCTCTGCCACATAAATGAACATATGATAGTATGAGACTAAAGAGTTCACTGTATAAACTCATTGCAAGTTAAACCAGTGTTACAAGACCCCTCACGCATTCCTGCAAGATGCTGAAAAAGGAGAACCATGTTATTCTATGATGACATAAAAATCAGGAATCTGGTACCGCATTTTTTTCACTAATAAATTTTATTAAAAGACATTAACTTTCATAAGCTGCAGTTCACTTCATCAGAAGTTTAGAATGGCTAAAGTCAGTCTGATGCAGGATTTAAATTAGGGCGAGGTGGGGAAGAAGAGAGAGAGGATTGGTTGATTATGGAAATACAGGTTACATGTGAAACAGATTACAAATACTTTATCAAATAACAATCAATTGAACAATTTTAACAATCGTCGTTTAAAAAAAAACTACTTGTATTTGTTGAGACTTTCTGAGATGGCTTGAAAACTTTTGATGCCAGTTGAACAAAGATAAAGCCTTGAAATAAAATTTGCCACTCCGAAAAGTTGTACTGCTTTCTTGACGTCTCTGCAATCTAAGCAAGATTTGGCAATACCATCTCTCAAATCTCAGCCTCTTTAATTAGGACGGTTAGCGTGAAATGACAGGTTGTAGATCTACGTGAGGGTCATATAAAATCCCAAGCCTCGTTCTTTGCGATATTTAAATCGGCAGTTTACAGCAGCCAGAGCTTGCAATATAAAACCGCCAATCTCATTAAAAATCCGCCTTAGTAGTAGAAAAACAAAAAAAAACAAAAAACAAAACAAAACACAGTCCTTCTCTGCGCCTATGAACGCGCCCGTCTTCTCCTCCGAACCCGAAATGTTCCTTTCCTCGCGTTAAGGACCCACAGCTCATCGTAGGCGATCCTTGCTTGCCCCGCCTCTTCTCCTTGCTGGGCCAATCGGGTGGGAGTGGAGGCAGGACCTCCCTGCGAGAGAGCGCTGCCGGGAAGTGCCGCCTTGTCCCTTCTGTTTTGCTGCTGGTCTTTTTGCTGTCGGAGGCCCCCCCCCCTGCCCAAAAGGGGACCGTTTCGGGATTTTATTTTATTTCTTCGTCCGGGCCACAGAGAGAGCGGGAGTACGGTGAAAGCTGGACGGACGTTTGGTCACCCGGAGGAAGAGGTATAGTGGCCAAGTTTGGCGGTTTAAACTACAATAGAGGCTGACTTGTATCTCCAGAAGAGGCCTAGTTCTCCTTACCTCTTGTTCCTTTCGGTGGGAGGAAGCGGCGAAGTTTCCGAGAGGAAATATAGTATGCATTTATACCATAATGTAGAATCCTGGATTTCGCCTTCAATAGCTTCTTCCGAGAGTTTCAAGTCTTTGGCGTACCTGTTGCTCAAAATTTGCGAAAGCCTCGCTTCATTAGCTCAATTGCTATAAAAGCTTTGCTTCAAGTCCCCCTTTACCACCGCCGATCAAATCATTTCTCTTAATTCATATACCGGAGCGTTTTGCCCCCAGACCCTTCATTAGACCTGACTCACAAAATATGCACATATATAATGAGGCCTGTTTAGTTGTATCACAGCTTGTATCACTCTCACACACACACCTTGTAATTTGTAAACCATCTCGTGTTGGGTGTTTTATTTACTAAAGTATGGTTAAAGAAATCATGCCCTAAAAGAACAAACTGGTGTCTAAAAATCAGAGTCAAAAAATCTAAAACCTAGAAGCTAAAAAGTAGGTTCACAAATTGAAATAAACAAAATTGTTTCTCATGATATTTATAACTCTACATTTCCAGGTATTCTTTTTATATAACTTTTTCCTGCACTCTTTTCTTCGTCTTCTATAAGCCATTACAATGCTTTCTTTTAATTTCACTTGCAAACTTACAGATCATTCAAACATATTTCTTAGATAAGATAGATAAGATAACCTTTATTGTCATTTTTATACTGTGGGCACAATGGCACACATCAAAAATGAAATTTAGTTGGCTGCTCTCAAAGTGAAACACATACATGACACACACCTAAACATACTATGAACAACATATGTATAGACCCACATCCCTACATATACGTAGCAAATAAATATTAAATATTGTCCATCTTGAATATATAATGGAAGGAGGAAGCTTGAGAGTTCGCAAGGTTAATGCTGTATGGAATGAAACTGTGGCTGAATCTGGATGTTCTGCTACGGAAGCCTCCTCCCAGATGGTAACAAGGAAAACAGGTCGTGAAGAGGATGTGTAGTGTCCCAGATAATCTTACGGACCCTGCTCAAGCAGCGCTTCTGTGCTATGTCCTGGATGGGAGGGAGGGAACTGCCAATGATCTTTTTGGCCATTCTCACCACTCTCTGCACCGCTTTCCTGTCTGAAGCAGTGATGCCTCCAAACCAGACTGTGATGCTGTATGACAGGATGCTCTCGATTGTCCCCCTGTAGAAAGTGGTCAGGACAGGGGAAGGAAGATGTGCTTTTCTCATGTGGCGCATGAAATGCTTAATACGGTATATTGTGTAAAGTGAGGAATGATCTAATCCTGAGTCTTTGAAAACTCTTGAATTAGAACCACTGAAAACCTTTGCAATCAGAAGTACCTGTGTTTGCCTCTTAAGTGTGAATTTCAGAATCTGTCTAGATATTTTTCCATCCCATTGTTAAAAATATCCTGTGCAAGTTAATTTCCTATTAAGATATGTGACCTTGGCCTCTCTGCTTAACAGAATAGTAGCTGATTGCCTGTGACATTCCAAGATGTATGTATGCACATGGGTTGTACACAATTCATATTTAAGAAAAAATATTTGGCTAGATAATTTTTTTATGGTGCTGGGGAAAACAAAAATGTAACACCTACATTGGATCACACACAAAATCAATCTAATCTAGCATTGTTTTGATTACAGTAGACAGCTATCAAGTTCTTTTAGGGAATCTAAAAGCACAGCAGATAGATATAATTGCACCTGTCCATTTCTATAATAGCCATACTAGTAGTCATTGATAGCATTTCATTACATGTCTCAGATTCTAGTACAATATGCTGTGAGCCGCCCTGAGTTCCCGGAATAGGGCGGCATGGAAATTTAATAAATAAATAATAATAATAATATAAGAATGAATTTTTTTCTTAGTCTGCATTTTACATCTATAACAATAGTTTATAGCCTGTTCAAGGGATGTTAATGTTTCACAAGGATGGATGGGGACTGTACGATAAAATGTTTCATGACATTACAGGTTTTTATTTTCTCCCCCCTAAAGTCCATGTGTTGAAAGTTTGATTTTCTTGCCAAAATTTCATAGAATTTAGGATAAAATAATACCTCCTACCCATTTACTAAGTAACAGATATCATCATTTACTACAGTGCTTTCTCCTTTGTTATGGTGTGCTGGAATTGTACATTTCACTTCATAAATTATGAGTTCCAAACAGCAACAATTATGATCATATGTCTGAGAATGTAGCTACTATGTCTGCTTTAGTGTACAGAACATTACTACTTCCATACTGCTTAAATCCTTTTTACAAAGCATACTTATAGAGATACCTATATATTTCTCCAAGCCACCAGATTTCCATGATGCCCACTATTATTGGTTCTAATAGCAAACCAGATTTAAAAAGGAAAAATAATGATTTTGGAGCATGGAAAAATGTTCCATGTACTTGTTGACAATCTCTTAAAGAAACTGCATTTTTTCTGGTCCATACTGCTACCCAATGCTTAGAAAATAAGTGTTTGCTTTAAGGAACTGCTGAAAGGTGTCACATGTATCCATTCATTTAGTTTCAATTTATTTCATTTCATATGGCTGCCTACTCCAGAAGACTTTGGGCAGCTTGCAAAATTCACAAGCCACATGAAAAAGTCAACCCAGATTAAGATAACAAAACAAAGAGTTTTTTTAAAAAAATCATCTTTTCCCCTTCAAATTTGACTGGCTGCTGACCCATAGTATGTTGTACTAGGCCATAAGTCAAATTGAAAGGGTGTAAATGCACCTATTTTTCTTTGTTCCCATTACTCTCCCATTCCAGAATCTGAACATTTGAGATGTACCTTGTGGTTGCATCATGGCTCTCTGTGCAGATGTGTGAACGGACACACACTCTCATGCACACACACTCATATACATATTTATATAAAGAGCAGTCTCTGGAGTACTCATTCCAGCTGTAAAGTGACTTTGTAATTGCTTTGGCAATTCATCTTGCAACAATATCTTTCCTGGCAACAAATATCTGGGAGTTGAAGTCCACGTGTCATAAAAGAGCCAAGGTTGCCTACCCCTGAGCTATACTATAGTATAATTGCTTCAGTCATATGGGCTTCTTATCCTCTTGGAAATCCCAAAGTCAACCTGAGACTGAGAAAAACTATATTAAATCCATGTGTTTCCCAGCCTTGGTTCAAAGCTTCAAGAATTCTATCCCTTGCATTAAAGCACGGTTCAGCTTGGAAACTTCTCCCTTTTCCCTCAGCATGGCTGGCTCAGGAATTCTGGGAGTTGAAGTCCATGAGTCGTAAAAGAGCCAAGGTTGCCTACCCCTGGTCTAGAATAATCCTATTCTGTACACTCAATGAATGCATCTTCCCTTGTGGAAAATGTATATTGACAGCGATATTAAGTATAATTGTCCTTCATGGAAATGAAGGCTTAAAATGCTTTGTGTTCTTGGAAACATTTTGAATCTAATATAATTTTGTTGGTTTGAAAACACGCTTGAGGTTTAAAACACTTGTGGAATGGTATGTGGAAATGAATTTGAGGGAGGAGGAGAAGAGATACTACCTAGGGGGAGCCTGCAACTGCTTAACCAGCAAAGAAATTTTTTTAAAAAAGATCCGCGTAACATATCAGACTGTTAAAAGTGACAATGGGAGATTTGTATTTTCAGACTTGCAAGGTTCTGTTAATGTAACCTTATAATAAAGTAGAATAAGCTCATGTGATCATTTTTCATGTTTGGTTTATTTGGGAGAGTGATCAAAAGCCAGAATTGTCTATTTCGAATTTCAGAACATTTCTAACGTATATATACACCAGATCTCAGTTCTGGCACATATTATTGTCAGATCTAGGTTCTATAGAACTGGGGATCACAGCACCAACCTTTCTTTCTGGACTCCATATTGCCACAGTCCAATTTCTCTGGATAACAGCATAAAGTAAAATAACACATAGAATGTATGGATGTACTTCTGGGGTCCAAGGCTGAATTGCTAAGCGTATAGAGGTAGTCCTTGTTTACCGACTGCTCGTTCATTAACCATTCAAAGTTACAGTGGCTCTGAAAAACTTATGACCAGTCTCCAAACTTGGCGGTACTCAGTGTCCCCATTGTCATGTGATTGTGATTTAGTTGATTAGCAACCAGAGTACATTTATGATGGCTGCAGCATCTTGTGATCTCATGATCACCATTTTCAACTTTACAGATGTCTTCTGACAAGCAAAATGGGAAAGTTACAACTCGCAGTCATGTAACATGCTTAACGACTGCACATGATTTGCTTAACTGCAGCTGGAACTGACAGCATAGGTGGGCACAGTCACATGATGTTTCACTCTACAATCTCATCACTTAGCAATGGAGTTCCTGGTCCCAATTGCAATTGGGAGGACAACTGTATTCTTTTGCTATATTATAACCTTCTTTTGAATGCAGCCATTACTAATTCTGAAATAGAAGATGATCTAAAGCTCAAATTCTTCTCTATTAGTATATATGAGTGGGGAGTAGTCCTAGATAAATATTATCTATGGAAACAAGATGGGACAAAAATAGTGGAAATTCATGGCTTAGATGGAGCTGAAAGTTCAGTGGTTAATACGGATCCTACAAGATCCTACAAGTTCTGGTTGAACTCTGCGTGTGTTTGATAGAGATAATAGCAGTTTCTTAAGTCTTATGTGATTCTAATTCCTTACCAAAGACTTTTCAAACTCTTTTCTTATTCCTAAGTGGACTTTGTAAAAGTGGACTTTTTTTAGCATTTTGGATAAGCACTGTCAAATGGAGGAAGTGGCTTCCATGAGTAACACGAAGAGCTTTCATTGTGTTAAGAGTTATGGATATTTGTTCTTCAAGAGTTCAGTTCCTTGTGTAATTGTCTCCCTGGCCCCAGTGGCTAATGAGATGCTGTCATGATTGCTTCACATTTAAAGCCCTTTTTCTTTCTTTGCTGTTCATTAATGTAATGAGCTCTTAGCCAGTGCCTGACATGAATTGTATTATGTATTTTACTACTTCAAGTCCTTGGGATTGCCTTTTTTCCTCAGTATGGTTGATTCAAAGTTAGCACTTTTTCAGGTTGGTATTTTTCTCTCCATTTTTAATCTTAAAAATAGTTTTATAAAAGTTTATGTATTTTTAAGGCATCATAAAAAAATGTGCTAACAGTAAACAAGGCTGCAGTCCTTTTTATCTTTCTATGGGGTAAATCGGTGGGATTAATATACTTTGTAATACACACCATCTTGAGTGTTTATTCAAAGAAACTTTCAATAGCTGGAATCCAAAGAACTGGCTATAGACACTTCTAGTGCTAGTCTACTTGAAAGTGCCTATCAGTTTCGAAGTGCCTTCACTTTTAAAAATGCTATTCAGAGTTATTGTGGCAAAAATCAAACAAAAAGCTCCTTTAAGCACAAGAAATCAATTATATAATTTTATTGAATCCTGTCAAAAATACTCAGAAAAATATTTTCTAAAACCTCCTTTTATTTCACTCTATACATTTGAACTTTAATTTTCAGCTTTTGCTGGCTTAAAGTCATTGTGTTGTAATATATATATATTTACCTTTTGTAAAAAGGTATTAATTTTATTGATTCATTTTGGCCTGCATAATATTTTTGTCAATTTAATGGGCATTTTTCCTGTTATTTTAACATACTTTTAATACTATTTTTACTATTCCTCTCACTAATTTCAGTATGAGCATTCTCCATAATAATTTGACATGTTGCTCATAAGATGGCAATTACAATTTCAACATGTCCTCATTGGAGAAATCGGAGCTTGTTGGTTTTCAGAATATATATACAGGAATATATAAGTTGGAAAAAAGTAATCCCTCCCTTTGTAATAATTTGACCTCTCTGTTGATTTAAAGATATCAGAAATACCTTGCTTAATTTTTTTGAGTCATGCTTAGAAACATTAGTTTTTTTGTCATTTTAAACTAACACTTTCCTTACTTTGTTCTAATAATTAAACAGATACTGGAAATACCTAGTCATGCAATGGCTTTTGAAAACATAGCACCCAAAAAGGACTGGTATAGCATCTTGGGTGCAGAACCCTCAGATAGTTTAAAAGAATTGAAAAGGAAATATCAAAGACTAATATTGTTGGTAAGTAAATTTTATGTCCTTGAAAGGCAAAGTAATTACAAATACTTGATTGATAAATATTGTATAAAGAGAACAATTATAGCAAGTACTGGTTATATTATACACATACCTAATGTATGTTACTAAGTGTAACTGAAATTATTATTTCTCCCTCTAACCCCAAGGAAAACCATGATGTTCTATAACTTTCTCTACATTCTAAAAATGTACAAGAAATTAATTGCTGTTTTTTTAATCATGTGAAAGGAAAATGAGATGAAAGAACTGTGTTCAGACTTATAAATAATTCTTTATCTTAATTAAAGAAAATGCCTGACCTTCCTTTCTGAATTGTGGCAGCATGAAATGAATCAATCAGTGTTTGTGACTTTACAATTTGCTACCATGGAAGCAATTATAATGTCACTAGTACTAGATTGGCATCACTGGATAAATTAAGCATAAGGCACTGACTGAAAAACAAATGACCCCCCTCCCATGCCTAAAAGTGTATTGTTCAACTGCAATAATATGATTCAAAAACAAGTGGGTAAAGTTTTCTTAAGCGTGTTATCTATTTATAGAACTTATATCAATGAAATGTGAGTTTTTGTATTTATTCAGTATAAAGTGTACCACTATATCATAGCATAGATTGATTTATATGTTGCTATAAAGTAGGACAGACTGATGTTATGGGAGTGAAGTTAAATTACACTACCGGTTTGCATGGTTCTGTCATATCTAAAGATACAACTTGATAATGATTCATTGCTATAATAGTGTTTTCTCTTAAATTCCTTATGGGCATTAAATATTAAAATTGACCCTAAATCTATGAAACTATTCTGTTTCTTCAAGCCCTGTTAAAAATATTTCTTTACTTTCTTTTGCCCAACCCCAATTGTTAGCTAACAATCCCATCATAAAATAAAAGCCTCTACAGACTCGACAGCTTTCCTAAAATCCAGTTGAACATAAAGTTCAGCTCAAAATGCTTGGAATTGAATTACTTGCTCTGTTGAGATCAATTAAATATATTGGTTAACACAATATGAGGAAAACCTGATGCTCCTACTAGTAATTAACAATTTTCAATATTTTCTGAGTAAGACATAATGCTGAAGATGTTTATTTTAAAGAAAGTATTGACAATGATTATAATGCATTTAAATTAATTCCTCTGATATAAAAAAATCACTTGTGATTGTCAACAGAATAGGAATATTGAAAACATTGGATACATTTGAGAATAATTCATAAAATATGAATTTTAAAAGTTTAAAAGGACAATCTCTTTCGAATGAACAAAAACAACAGCCCAGTGAGAATGGACCATATTCAGTGTCTACAGTGTCTAAAAAAACAAAATAGCCAAGAAGAAAGTAAAAAGTAGGTTATTCCAATTAAGGGATTGGCTGGGCCTAGAAATAGGGCATTCATATGGTAACATTTTGTAGCTCCCATTTACCAGTATATGAAGTTTTTAAGAGATCGTGGCATTTTTATGTATATAACTTATTTGCTTTTATATTCTAGCTTTTCTCTTGAGATTTCAGTGAAGAGGTTGATAGGTGTCTTCCTCTCATTCTCACCTCACAGCAATAATTCTGTGAAATAGGCCGGAGTAAAACAGAATTAATGGCTCAAAGTTACCCAATGAGTTTCCTATTAATTGGAGGCTTGAGCCTATCTCGTACAATATGTTAATTGAACTTACAGGTATATATGCATGAGTATTTAAGAATAGATACCGAGGAGGCAACATGATTTAGATATTAAACTATGTTTGAAGGTACAATTGCATCTGGTTCAGGGGTAGGATTGAGCTGGTTCACACCACTTTAGCACAACCAGTAGCTAATTTTTTGTTGCCCAGGCCCAGAATGGGCTTCCGGAAATGGCATCTATACAGAGAACCGGTTGTTCACATATTTGAATTCCACCACTGATCTGGTTACTTTTTTCTTTCTTGATAATCCCCATCTTTTTCTAAGCAAGTGGCTGTTAAAATTTAAATTGCTGTAATGGCCAGTTCTGAAATTACAAAGTCAGAGTACTTGAGTCTTCCTAAAACCAGGGGTCTATCTGACAGCCGAATTGTTGTTCATGTTGATAGCCTGTCTACTTGAAAGTAATAGACAGGCAGAGTTTAGGGTGGTAAAATCACACATCCAAGTATCTTATCACAGCTGGTTGATCTAAATTTAAGTCAGTAAATGCTTCTACTAGTTAATGCCATGGAGCGTCTCTTATCATAAGTTTAATCAAATCTAATATTCATATTCTTCAACATGTTACTGGGTTTATGATTGTAATGAGTAGATCTGAGGAATGGGTAAGGAGAAACCTGGGAGAAAAAAGGAGTTATATGCTTGTTCAGTAGGTTTGCATAATATATCTACTAGAGTACTCTAAATGGTGCATTGTTTTGGAGCACCTGTCGCAAAGTATCTTTAGCACATTTGATTTTGATTTTTAAATCTGTCCATAGTATTCAAAATTACATCTAAATACAGTGCTTGTTGTGTGATGGTTTGCAAATATCTCTTGGCAAACAACTGTTGCCAAGAAATAATTTGAACCAATAAACTGGACATCTGCAGCCAACTTATTCTATAGCAATTCACACATGCACACAATTACTGATCATGTATACTGTATATAATATATATTAATATACTTATTACTAGGTGATGGTATATTTATCTCTTGATGGTATAATTCAGAGCCACTTAATCTTTGGTTTTGAATAGACTGAATCAACTAACTACTAGTTCTGTATATTTCCTGTATATATTTTTTTTCTTTCTCACTTCCATATATTTGCATAGGAATACAAATCTAATATTTGTGGAAAAGACGAGGCCACTTACATGGGGGTAGAAAATCAGCTTCCATAGGGAAAAAATGAAATATATACCATGCTTACTATCAAAGTATAGATGCATTTGGATTTAAATACTTTGCATTTCTATAATAGATAGAGGAATTGCGTTCTGTAATGTAGATTATGTAAAATGTTCATGCTATATATTTGGAATAGAAGAACTTATTTTTAAAAGTGTTTTAGACACTATAAAAGAAAATATTTCATAGAAGTCATTTTCAGTGCTCACACAAATTTAAATCTAATCTATAGGGGAAAAGAGGAGAATGGGTGACACAAGCATTGTGGTTGAGAATTGTTTTTTTCTGAAATTTTTCATTTTCCATTTTTTTCCTCACTCTTCCATATCGCTATAAAAGATTTTTTTTCCTGTGGACTTTTTAATCAGTAGCGTATGGATCAATGTTCTTTTTAATAGTTTAGTATAACTAAAATTTACATGACTATAGTTTTCAATTTCTGACCATAGGTTTGCCACCACAGGTATAGGATTTCCTGCCTGAGCAGGGAGTTGGACTAGATGACCTCCAAGGACCCTTCCATTATTATTATTATTATTATTATTATTATTGCCTTCCATTTCCTTTTTTCCAGTATTTTTATTTTATTCACAGTGATAAAATACAAACTCAGGAGAAGAACATCCATTTCTTAATTAAAAGATAACATCACAAATAACTGTGGCCTGTTTATCATGAGATTACTTTTTCGTAGTAATTTTCCCTTGAGTCGTATCTAAGAGGTGACTGTTTTGTGGTCACTACAATATAGAGATAAGTGACAATTATTCTTGGGTAAGTGAATGCTTAACTGGTGGCAGCCATTCTCTGAACAGAAAATTGTGGGGTGATTTCTCATAAAATATTTAGTTTTATTATTGCTCCAATTTTACATCTTCTGCTACCTTCCCAAAAAGATAATACTAAGATATGATGATATTAGCAAAAATTAAAACATATGTAAATGATAGAATTAATGGGTTTAAATTAATAGCTTTGAACAGCAGCTTGAAGTGCCTTTGTTCCTATGTCAGAAATCAGAGCTAAAACAAAAGTCAGAAACTTGGACCCTCCCACTGTTGTTGAACTATAATTCTCAACACCCTATGTTATTAGTTATGCTAGTTAAAGCTGCTGGGTATTATAATTCAGCAATATTTCAAGGGCAACAGGTTCCCATCCCTGATAGAAATCAGCTGCTCTCAATAAAATGTTGCTATAACCTCATTTTGTTTCTGTCTTGTAACATTAAAAAACAATGTTACACACTCATACATCACACATTAAAAAGATAGGTTTCCTTTTTTAAAATCTGACAATGTCGCTTTTGTGAAGAAAAAAGTTTTATCTACTTTCTTACTTCATGCGTTAGGAGAGGGCTGAAAAATTATAGTAGTTATTATATAACGCCTTTTTTATAGAATTCAAGTTGTGTTCTTATAATTGGTATGACGATTATACAGTACAGTATTGAGTGAAGCCATCGTTTTATGGAATTTTGATTTATTGAACAAACCACAATTAGATAGGATGATACAACACGTTAATCCACTATTGAGCAAGCCACATAATAGCTTAATGCAATATGTGAACTAATTTACTGAATAATCTAAGATTCTTCAGCTAGTTTTATGGGTTTTATTTAATCTAAAATCAGATCTTCCCAAACCTAACCTGGCATTTCAATAACAATATATAACTGAATTTCTGGTAGGGATCATGGTGTAAACTACAGGACCATTTTCGGGGCTGATTTTAAAAATATTCTAGATATCTGACAAATAAAGTCTCTCAAATATGCTTTGAGTTAGATGGTGACTGGAAAAATCCTCTCAATGTGTTAGTAACAAAGTATTGTGTGATTAACTGGAATCAGTGTGCGCCTGTCTGAGGAGATTGACAAGATCCTTGGGAATGTTAACTCGACCTGTTCATTAAATCCATGTTATTTATTAATAAATGGTAATCTTGCTGCTTTGAAGGAGGCAGTGAGCACTTCAGTGGCCACAACAGTACTAGATAATTTTCAGCCTTTTAGGGGAGGCTGTTGAAAACCTAGTTGGCTGTTGCAGATACAGAGCAACCTAAAAGGATAGATCCCTTTCATTCAGGTTTCAGGCCAACACTAAGATAGCAGTGGTCCTACTTGTTAATGACTTCTGGCAAAACTGGGATAGGTTACTGGCAAAACTGGGATAGGTTAACCCCAGCAGCTTTCAGTAGCATTACTCATTGTATCCTTCTGGCTACTTGTGGGACTTAGAAGAGGTTATTATAATATATATCTCTTTCTCTAAGGTTGAGTCCAGTTGGTGCTGAGAGCAAGGCGAGATCAACTCTAAACCTCTTAATGTGTAGGGCAGGGGTAGGCAAGCTATGCTGACTCAGCAATTCTGGGCATTGAAGTCCACGAGTCATAAAAGAGCCAAGGTTGCCTACCCCTGGTGTAGGGTATCTCAGGTCTAAATAGCACTTACCCTCTTCTCTTTAACAATTCCATGAGAGTACTAAATGCGGTAAACTGTTAGTTTGAGGTCAAGTAGCATTAATATGGGGATGATATCCTGAAGCAGTAACTGTTCCATAATGCAGTGGGCAATTATGGGTATGTTGTATACATTGGTTACCTATAGATTTCCAGTTGCGATTCAAGATGTCAGCCTATTTATCTAAGGGACTGTCTGTCTTCAATAGTTTGTCTTCCCTGTATTATCACATATAGTTGCCATGCTCCTGGTCCTCTCCATTAAGGAATGTCATTTGATGGATCCTAGGAAGCGCAATAATATTCCCCCTCAGATCCATCTGATCCCCCTCCCCAAATATGTTTAGGAGAACTTTGAACTCTTGGTTCCTTTCCCATGCTTTAGTATATACTGGCTGATCCTCTTTACTGCATTGTTTTTAGATTGGATGATTTTCTTCTGGATGCCTGCAGGGTTTTTTACCTTTTTATTGTATTGTTTTTATTTTATATCATCCGAAGTTGTGGAGTTCAAAGGCCTTATAAATTTAATAAATTTTTTATTATTATTATTATTATTATTATTATTATTATTATTATTATTATTATTATTATTATTATTAGACTTCTATGCCACCCTATTCCGGAGAACTCAGGGTGGCTCACAACATAATAGAAATCAACATTTAAAAATACATGTATATAAAACCCCTTAATTTAAAAAAACCAATCATTCAACATACACACAGACATACACTGGCTTGGGGCAAGATGTTAACTGCCCCCAGGCCTGCCGGCAGAGGTGTGTTTTAAGTATCTTAGTGTTTTACGAAAGGCGGAGAGGGTGGGGGCGACACGGATCTCCGGGGGAAGTTGGTTCCAGAGGGCTGGGGCCGCAACAGAGAAGGCTCTTCCCCTAGGCCCCGCCAGGCGACACTGTCTGGCTGACGGGACCTGGAGAAGGCCGACTCTGTGGGCCCTAACCGGCCGCTGGGATTCATGGGGCAGCAGACGGTCCTGTAAGTAACCTGGTCCGACTCATTAATATTTCAGCTGAAGTATAAGAAGTAGCCTAAACCTGCAGATGTGCATATGAAGCAGCCTGTCCAATATGGTTATATTTTATTTAGCTATGAATCATCAAGGTGGTCAGATTTAACAGTTTTCAAGCCTAGGATGACACAGAGCTCCAAAGCACCTGAAGCAGATGACAAATTTAGAAGTTTTGCAAATTTAAAGAGTATGTTTATAATAGTAAGTTTTTTTTAGTTACTCAGTCATCAAGAATTGGATGATATACAAGTTTAATAAATTGTTATTAAATTTGCAGCTCAAAAAATAACCACTGAACAAGGATAGCTGTGGTTAGTCTGGTAAGGGTGCTGGTTTCACTTCCTCTTATATAGCAGAAAAAGCCACTGAACTGCAGATCCTTAGATAAAAGATAGATAGGAGTTTTTGCTGTATGATAGACTTTGCCATCTTTATTTATAATGAACTCTTCCATTGCTTTAGCTCTGCAGAAAAGTACTTGCAAGCATTACATGGCAAGGTTGCTGGAAGTTTTATGCAACACATTAATATTGTTTCAGTACCCCTTCTGTCAAATTAATATTCACTCTTCCCTATTGATCTAGTTAGATTTTCCATTCCTTTTTAATGTTGTGATTAACTCCTGTAGTTCTAAGCAGTCAGTTGAGAGAACAGAGAACAAAGTTGTTTCTTAATACCTCTTAAGAAGAAAGTATATAAATCCATAATTCATAAAAATGCTAGATGCTAGTACTATATTGGTCTGTGGAGTAGCATGAACTTTCAGTGCAGAGCAGCCAGCAAATATCATTGTGGAAAGTGGCAGTGTTGAATTGATGTAGCAATTAAAGCAAAACTTTAAATGAGGAATTACTGCAGTAATTTGTAATTAACTTTTTTTTCAAAAAAAACCACCTTTTTTATCGATTCAAAAATATGGATTTAAAAATTGCCTCAATATTGTTCAGCTTGGATTTTATTTAGGTTCTTGAATATATTTGCATTATTGCCCTTGTAAATATTTAGTTCTGTTTCCTTTGACATTGAATGTACCAGTTATTTTAAAAGCAATCACGTTAAACAGTCTTTTCCATAAAAATTTATGTGTTCAACCAAAAAAGTCCAAGATGTGGATTGGTAATATTTGACTAAAGTTAATGCTAGCATGTTCAGTTTTTAAAATGCATAGCTATCTTGAAGATACAACTTGAAGTTTTATGTTCAGATCCTATTTTTATTTTAAAACATATGGATAAAATACCCCAGGATTTCCTATGACTTTTTATTTAAGCATTTAGAGAATATATTGGAAGGAAAGCTCACATTTAACTTTATATTTTGCTCTGCTGATATTCCTGGTGCCCAAACTGGCATTTATTAATAGTAATATTTTATTTTTGCTCTTAAAGATGTTGGTTTACCATTTTAAGTTTAGAAAGCCATTGTTAAAAGTTGAATTAGTATATTGATGCAGTGAATACAACTTGTCTGATGATATAAAACTTGGATAGTGTAACAAAGTTGAATCCAATAAAAAGGATATAGGTTTATATTTGCAATTTATATAAATTGCAATCAATATTTGCAGGCCCCAGAGCATGAATAGAAAATAATAGTAGTAGTAGTAGTAGTAGTAGTAGTAGTAGTAGTAGTAGTAGTAGTAGTAGTAGTAAAGTTGGAAGGGACCTTGGAGGTCATCTAGTCCAACCCCCTGCTCAGGCAGGAAACCCTATACCATTTCGGACAAATGGCTGTCCAGTCTCTTCTTAAAAACTTCCAGTGTTGGAGCATTCACTGCTTCTGGAGGTAAAGGGAAATCTTTCCATGGAGCAAAGAGATTCTAAATTGGGAAGCTTAGGATGTATTAGACAGCATAGATGGAAGAGATGAACATGGGACCTCAGGGAAAAAAAAGGAGTTTCCATTCTGGATATAGCTTCCACAGAATCACTATGGATGATTATTTATTTATTTATTTATTTATTTCTTAAATTTCTATACCGCCCCTCTCCCGTAGGACTCGGGGCAGTTTACAGCCCAATTAAAACAGATAATAATAATTATTTAAAAATAAATTAAATTAATACATGGCTGTTACTACAACCTGTTAAAATCCCAATTCTAAAACCCGAACAACCTTGTTTAAAAAATTTACATAGAGATTTACATAAAACCCGAGGAGGTCTAGGCCAGGCCGGCTTGACTGAAGAGATGAGTCTTCAATTCTCTTCTGAGCAATTAAGCCAATGTACCTATTGGTATCAGCAAAGTTGCTTTACCAAATCTTTATGCTGCATTGTAGTCTTCGTTATTATTTTTAAATTTTATTTATAATTGGGAATTATCATATTTCTTAATGCAAAACTGATTTATTGAAAGAAGCGTAAAGGATGTGTATCCATACAGTGTTTATAAAAATAATTGAATCTCATTTTACCAGTAAGGTAAAATGTTTTGTGCTAGAGTTTTTGGAAAAAAATAGGCATACAAGTTGCAAATTAAAACAGTTAATTGATCTGTCGTTTGGGGTCTTTTCTTCCTAGATTGGAGTTTGAAAAGGAATTATGCACACAATAATGAAAAATAGTAAAAATCATTACAGATCATCAATATTTTTTAAACAGTGTGAAGAAAACTCAGTCTTTGAATGTAGTATTTCAGAATACATTAGGTGGCAGTAGTGTGCTATATTTGTTACTAGTCCTTTATCTTTGATATTTTACTTTTTTTCTTAATGCAATTTAAAAATGGATGAACCGTATCTTTTAATTATTTGTAATCTTGTGTTTATTATATCACTTAAAGATTTAATTGCAAAGTTTATAAACAGTTATGCAACTTTTTTGCATTAAATAAGTTAAACATAGTATAATAAAAACAAAATAACTTTTAAATATTTGCAAGTTGAATATATGTAAGGGCAGTGTATAGTAACACTTTTTAAATATGCATTGAATAACTGCTTGTAGCATTTTTTTTGATGTGTGTCTTTTTTTTGCTTTTAAAGTAGCAACTTGAAGAAATTCTATTCTTTCCCCTGAGACTAAATGTAAAAATTTCACATATATGTGTAAACTTCTCTTATTAAACAACTGGGATAGGTGATTGTGCCCTGCTAATTAGAACTGTGTCACACTTAGGGTTAATTTCCTTTTTAATTAATCAGAGCTTAATATAATCTATCTTTCCCACTTTTTTTCCTCTTCTACTCTCTTAAGAATTTTCCACTCTTGGACTTTCTTAGGCTTGAGAGAATGTCTTAGTTTTTAAGCCATTAGCATTAAATCTTTACTTTCATAAATACGTGCCTCTTATTTATCCATTATGATTATAACCATTGCTCATAATTTTATCAGTTTCATGTTTTGATACAATGTGGGGTTATTTTGAGAATACAAGTTTTTTTAGTATCAAATAAATGATGATTCAAAGTAGATACAATCAAGCTTTTAGCGTGGTCTTTTTAATGTTGTGTTGAAATATTGAACAAGAGCAGATAACTTGGGATCTTTTGACATTTTTCTTTGCTTCTATGTATTTTACAGGTAAAAGGGCTGGGGGAATTCAAAACTGGTACAGCATGTCATTAATTTGGCAGAAAGATCAATTAATAGAAAAGCATTGAAGTGTTGACAGAGCATGCTATCTAATTAGTACCTGATGAACCATGTAGGCCACAGAGCAAAGAGCTAGCTGTTGTACAAGACCTTTTATGTGCAAGTCATTAAGTCTGTATAGTAACCAAACTAAAAGATCTTAAATGGATGAGGGTTTTTTCATCAAAGAACTATCCTCTGATGTGTTGAGGATCTCCCATAGATTTTGTTAGAAGTAAAATTAGGAGCAGGTGTTTAGATCATGTGCTCCATCAGTTACCTCCATTACCTTCCAGGGAACAGTTACTTACCTGATATTCTGCCTTTTCCATTTCACCAGTTACATTTTATCTGTAATTATTTTATAAAGAGTTGTTTACACACACATGCACACACAAACACACACACTCTCTTCATGCTTGTTGTGAACACACCAGTGTTCCATCTTCTTAACAATGGACTTCCCAAGGTCTGCAGCTGTTTTGCTCAACAACAGAAAGAATCCCATGTACACCATTAAAGACCTGCTTGGATTCCCCCCAAATTGCCAACAAATTAGATTCCTTGGATTTCCCATGCTGTAGGACAGACATGTGACATCACGTGACATATCGGGACTGTTTTGCCATTGCTGGCAATGGGGTGGGCCTGGCTTCCACATGATGTGTCTGGCCCATGGGCCCGGCAGTTTGACACCCTGCTGTAGGATGAGAAACTCAAGTTGAAGATTTCAACTTCTATAGAAATCATTGCTTTCTCATTATTTGGGTTTCTTTTTCTTGTAAAGTTTAGGTTTAGTGATCCTTGCATAAATGCTTGATTATTTCTCCTCAGAGTTATGCTCTGTTCTACTGAATTTTCCACAACAAAGTTTTGTTTATAATTATCTTGAGCCTTTACAAAATACAGGACAAAACCTCAAATGAAGAATTTGACTTGAATTCAGAAATCCTATGAATAGAATTATTCTCTCAGATTTAATAATCATAGAGGTAAGGACTTTCAGCTCTAAAGTACTGGGCGCATATTCATGAAAAAGTAGATGATGCAGAAAACTGAACAGGAATTGGGAAAATCATATATTCAGTCCGTCAGTCAGTCATTCCCGCTGTTTCTTTTCTTTACTCAAGGTGAACATATCCAGCACACCTTCCTTCTCCTATTTTTCCCATAACAGCATATCTGTGGAATGAGTTGGGCTGAAAAAGAGTGACTGGTCTAAGGTCACCCAGTTGGCTTTCATGGTTATGGCAGGCCTAGAATTCACAGTCTCCCACTTATAGCCTGGTTCTCAATCCTTACATCCTTCCCTTTTTTTTGGAGCAAAATAAAATCCTTTGAATTCTGTTCAGAAGTTCCCTGCATGTAATTCCTTTCTCTTGGCCCTTCTGGGAACTTGTGTTGTGTATAGCAACACTCTGATTTCAGTTTATGGGCACAAATACAATGAACAAAATGTCATGTGATGTGGATCTTGATCAGTAGAGGTTTCCATATGAAAGAAACGGTTCTTTTTCATTCAGTGTTTATATGTATCTTTTGTGGGGGGAGCCGTGCATATTCACATTTCTTTGTTTGTCCAGTCAGTTTATATTTGCTTTCCTTGGTAAAAGTAAACATCTGATTTCTAACTGATGTGCAGTTCTTTTAACTTTATTATATCCTCTGGACTCATATCATTTTAGTTAATAATTGTATGGCATTAGCAGGAAATGACTAAATCTTTGGTCCTAGAGGAATTATTATTTAATAATAACCAATTTATTAATTATCAATTATTAATTATCAATTATTCTTAGCTAACAAAGGTCAGTTGTTTCTGCACGAGGCACATAAATCTAAGAGCAGATTTTCTTAGTCTGGACTGATTAAGTAGCCAGTTTTTTAATCTTTTTAATCTTTAACTTCACCTAATTTTATGTCATCTGGAAACTTTTGATACTTTGACTTGTATATTTACTTAGATTTAAGTATTGAAGCTTGGCTATGAAGTATTTTCTTATTTACTCATTGAATCTCAATATGAAAGGATTGCTTGTTGTATGTTAAAAATGTTTAGAGATCTTTTTGAATCTTTGAGCTAAGTGCCAAAGTCTCTATGATTTTTTATTTCATAATGCAAAAAACAAAGAAACAAAAATAGAAACTAGGAAAACAACTATTGTATTGAAAGAATTATATTTTAATCCAAAACAGTGGCACTTCTGCTTATCCTCTCTTTTCATTTTCATCCTATCCCGTTGAACTCTAGAAGGTCAAGGATCTAGGTCTCATACATAGTATGGGAATGATGGGCTGGGAATGATGAAATCTGAACTCTTCCCCCAACTAGCTGACTGAGTCTCCGGAGAGGAGCGGCATACAAATCAAATCAAATAAATAAATAAATAAATTTTCTGGCTGAATATCTGGGTGCCCAAGACCAGGGCTTTTCAACCAGTGGTATGGGTACCACCTGTGGTACACTGGCACCTGGCAGATGGTACGCGACCATCCTAGAAAAGTGGTAGCGGGGCAGGGGAATGAGCTGAACCGGTGGCAGCACTGCACAAGCCTGAGCGAGAGATGGCTGGAGCTACAGGGCTGTCAGGGCTCAGCGGAAGCGCCAGGATCAGTGCCGCTTTCCGGCTGATCGACGCTTCTTCGGGGCTGTCAGGGCTCAGCGGAAGCGCCAGGATCAGTGCCACTTTCCGGCTGATCGACGCTTCTTCGGGGCTGTCAGGGCTCAGCGGAAGTGCCAGGATCAGTGCCAGGCTCCAGCTGGAGCGCTGCGCTGATCCTGGTGCTTCTGCTGAGCCCTGAAGAAGCACCAATCAGCTGGAAAGCAGCATTGATCCTGGCACTTCTGCTGAGCCCAGAAGAAGCGCCCATCAGCTGGAATGTTGCAGCATCTCCAGGGTCTTATGATTTACATTCAGATGCTTGGCAATTGATTCATATTTATGACGGTCACAGTGTCCCAGAATCATGTGAAGTGACCAAAACCTGCTGCAACCACCCAGCAGACTGGGGGGGGGGGAATAAAAACCAAACACCCCTCCCACCCCATCCCTGCTGCCAATCCTCAACAGAAATGCTCACAACAATGAAAACCTTGGACAGGAGGAAGAGCGCAGCCGGGTGGGCGGGCAGGTGTCTTGCTCGGCTGTAGCTTGGGGGGCACTTTTTTCAGTGCCATTGTAACTTTGAACAGTCACTAAGCGAACTGTTGTAAGTTGAGGACTACCTGTACTTTATCACTTTTTTCCTTTTGGGGTGGGTCATCAAGTTTTTAACACCTTGCTAAGCGACTGGTGGTACTTGGATGTTGCCATATCCTAAAAGTGGTGCAATGGCTGAAAAGGTTGAAAAGCCCTGTTCTAGTCCAATCCTCTGCCCAAGGCAGGAGACCTTACTGTGAGGACCCACCTCGTCTAACCACCCAAGAAAGCAGAACTCTTGAAACAGGCATTGTCTCAAAAGGAACTTTTATTAGGGGCCAGTGACAGTAGGGAAGTCAAGGCCTCTCACCGTTGAACTGCATCTTGTTGGATAGGGCTCAATGTTCAAATTAAATGAGAGTGGATAATAATTGATGATTTAAAAAAAAGGATTGTTTTTATTTAAATTGGATTTTTTTTTGTTTTTTATCAAATTTATTTTAATAAAATGCTTTTGGAGTAAAAATCTATCTAAATATAGTTTTCTATTTAAGATAATTTAGTTTATTCAGCATGAAATGAAACTTGGTTATATAGCATGAGGCTAAATATTCTGCAATATTTATATTTTTTGGTAAACTCATTCAATGAATCCAAGCTCTGCAAGTGAGATAACATGCACTGCATTGTTGCGTTCATACAATTTCACAGTAACCATGAGATAAATCATAAAAACAAAGTTCAGAATGTTCCTTTATCCCATTTTTTAAAAAATCTTATGTACACTACAAACTCTTATGATTTTTTTTAAGAGAAAGGCATCTGTACCAGGCTCTAAGTGTTTTAATTAAAAGAATTTGAGTAGTTCTCTATGTGTGATTAACCTATTAACCTAAAATCGGTTCTGATATCGCTGTTTTACTAATCTGACAGCTTATTATTCTAAATAGGAAACCTTCATTTTGTTTGCAAATAATAATATTAAAGATTCTAACTCCCAGCAAGAATGAGTCCTTACATTTAAAGAGCACCTTTAATTTCAGATCCATCATGGCAGCGCCTGTTAGCGGGCATCCACTCACCTGCTGCCTGCCACGTCCCTCACGTTGTGTCACTGCAGCATCACCAGACGTCCCATTAAGGTGAGTGGGACTGTCGGTGAGTCAACAACGGGTCAGAGGAGGAGCTGCTGCAGGACAGGGATGACAGTTGTTCTTTAAAAATTATGATTTAAATTGAGTTGATTTAAATTAAGCCTTTTTACTAGTGATTTAAGTCATGATTTAAATCAAATCCACCCTGAATTAAATTCAATTAAAATCTGAATTTTATCTATGTTACATGTAGTCCTCAACTTATGACCACAATTGGGACCAGAAGTTTGCTTACTAAGTGATGTGGTCGTTAAACGAGTCATCCCATGACAGAACTGGATTTTACAGCCATTCTTATTGTGGTCATTAAGCAAATCCTGCTTCCCTAATTGGCTTTGCTTCTTGGAAGCCGGCTGGTAAGGTTACAAATCACTATTGTGATTGCAAGATGCTGCAACCGTCAAAAATGCAAACTGGATGGCAAGCACACGAATTGTGATCATAGGACCACAGAGCCGATGTGACAGTTGTAACTCTGAGGATGGGTTGTAAGTCACTGTTTCCAAGTCTATCTTAAATTCAAACCATTATTAAATGAACAGTAATAATTTTATGACTACCTGTATTATAAGAAATACATTTTTAAAATCCATGGTAGGCATGTAAATTACATAATAATTTATATGCCTACCATGGATTTTAAAAATGTTTTTCTTATATTAACCATGCTTGGCATGATTAGGAAGGGAATCGAAAATAAGTCAGCAAGTGTTGTATTGCCTCTGTACAAATCGATGGTGAGACCACACTTGGAGTACTGTGTACAGTTCTGGTCACCGCACCTCAAGAAGGATATAATGGAACTGGAAAAGGTGCAAAAAAGGGCAACAAGAATGATCAAGGAAATGGAGCGCCTCCCTTATGAAACCAGATTGCAACGCCTTGGTCTCTTCAGCCTTGAAAGACGGCGTTTAAGGGGTGACTTGATCGAAGTGTATAAAATCATGCATGGGATAGAAAAGGTGGATAGAGAAAAATTCTTTTCTCTATCACACAATACCAGGACAAGGGGGCACTCCCTAAAGCTCATAGCTAAGAAAGTGAGGACAAATAAAGGGAAATATTTCTTCACCCAGAGGGTCGTTGATTTATGGAATTCACTTCCAGAAGGGGTCGTGACAGCTGTCAGCCTTGACAGCTTCAAGGCAGGGTTAGATAGATTCATGGATGCCAAGTGTATCGGTGGTTATTAAAACGGATGTCCATGTGCCGCCTCTATGTTGGTTGAGGCAGGCAGGATTCCCTTGAGTACCATTTGTTGGGGGTCAAGGGAAAAGGAGGGTTTTGCCTTCTGTTTCTGCTCAAGATCCCCATGTACAATTGGTGGGCCACTGTGTGACACAGAATGCTGGACTCGATGGGCTTTGGCCTGATTCAGCATGGCTCTTCTTATGTTCTTATGTTCTTATTCCAATGAGATTAAAATATTATAAATCAAAGAACAAACAATCCTATTCTTGAAGACTCACTTCTGGAGAGGCCACCTAACCTCTTGTGCAAGGCAGCTGGCAAAGTTGGTTAGAAGAAGTGTCATATAACCCCAAAGACCCTTAGGTGTGCAGCCAGCCAGGCTGTCCATCTTCCTGTATAGGTCCAGGAGTTTCACCCTGAGCAAGAGCAGCTCCTGGTAACGGAAGTGGGCACAGCTTAGTGGAGTTTTTTTTCCTAATAGCCATCCAAAGTGGCAGGATTAGCACCGCACTCTCCCTTAAAATAATAGTTGAGTTGCAAATTGGATATTTCAACTAGCCTTAGTCTAGGACAGGGGTTCTCAACCTTGTCAACTTTAAGACTTGTGGATTTGAACTCCCAGAATTCCTCAGCCAGCTTTGCTGGCTGAGGAATTCTGGGAGTTGAAGTCCACAAGTCTTAAAGTTGCCAAGGTTGAGAACCCCTGGTCTAGGATGAGATGTGGGCAATTATCCACTGTTCACACTCCTGTAGCGAATAGTAGATTTTTGTTTGTTTGTTTTAACAAGGCTTAACATATTTATCAAATAAAAACATTACATAAAAATTATTACAACAATATGGAATCAATTGGTAGGAAGACGGTTGTGGGCTGGGTAGATGGGGAATCCATATGACCTAAAATAAGATTAGCTGTAGGTCAGTTGTATTGCCTCAAAAATATAAACGGTGAAAACAATAGATTACTATGGTTTATGTTACTTAAACTAAATTTTTAAAAAATTAAAACATAGTCCGTTAAATGAAATATTTATTTACATATATCAGTATCAGAAATATTATAATTTTGCTCTTTTCCCTAAAATATAATTCAGTATTTGAAGCAATCAGTTAATAATTAGATAGCAGAGCTTTCCATTTATTAGCAATTTAAATCTGTTACAAACCCATTCCATTATTGTTTTGTAGTTTCATTTTGGCATCCTTTCTAGTTTCATTTTCAGTAATACATTCCTTTGTTTTCAGAAATAGTTAATGAGAAAATAATGTTACTAACGTATTATCTGCATTCATTAATGATATGCTACTTTGTTGCAATTTTACTATTTCAGATATGGAACTATAAGTAGTCCTCAACGCGTTCGTTCATCAACTTGTGGTCCTATGATCAAAATTTGGGCATTTGGTAGCCCCCATGCAGTTACAACCTCTGGCTTGCTGCAACTCTCCACTTGCCTATCTCTCCCCAATCTATGCCCCTTTGTCCTCTTCAGCTGGAGCAGAAGAGGGCCAGACCTTCAGCGGCCTTCTACCACTGCCTCCAGGCTTCTGCTTCATCCCCAGGTTTGCCACTGCCATTGAGAAATGCTGCTTCAAGCCCCACACTGCACCACTTCAGCACCATTCCACAAAGCCCCAGTTGCTGCCATTGCCCTGCATTTCAGAGGATCTACAATGTTCCACTTACCTTCCAAGTTTTTCTCCAGCTTCTGACAGCTCACCCAGCCTATGCAAGGGAAGAGCCCAGACCATTAAAGGCTTCAGGCCTCTGCTTCAGCCCCCACCCCGGCACCGCTGTCACTGAGCAGCGTGGCCAAAGGGGCATAGATTAGGAGAAGAGATATGTGAATGGGGGCAGTTGTAGCAGCCTTGCAGTTGTAAGTGCTACTGGGTTGTGTGATGGCTGAGGCTTCTGGGGGTTTGGCAGCTTTGTTTGCATTGCTAGGCTGTACTGGGGTGATTGATGCTTAGTACCTCATTGCAAGCAGCCCCCAAACTTGTGCACAGCTTCCCTCAGCCCTTGAGGAATCCCATGTCCTTTACCTTGGACTCCATCCATTTAATGAGACGCATTTCTTGCTTAAGGACCACAACCAGGTATGCCAGGATTGCGGCTTTTGAGCAAAACATGTGATGTCTTGCTTAGCAACTGCTTTGCTCATCAAGTGAAATTCCACTCCCAATTGTAGTAATAAGTAGAGAACTACTTGTAGTATGATTATTAATCAACGTTCTTATGGTGATATTTTAGAGCAGGGATGTGAAACTGCCGGCCTGCAGGCCGGACGCGTCACCAGGAAATCGCGCCAACCCCATTGCCGGCAATGGGGGAAAAGTTCCAATAAGTCGCATGACGTCACGTGACGTCGTGAGTTTGGCATGTCTGTTTTAGAGGTACAAATAAATATTATTACTTACATGGGTAATGCATCCATCCCTGATAAAATGGATTTATTACTCTTAATTTATTAAATTTGTTCTCTTACAAATTTACAATCTTTCTATGAGGCTATCAATAAAAGGCAAATTAATAATGAAACTATAAAGAAATTCATTAAATTATTTCAATAAATAAGAAGGTGAAATAAAACCAGTTATATTTAAATGGACTGTACGAACTGAGGATTCCAGCCATTTCCAGCTGCTTGGTGATACTGTGTGGTATGGCTTAATTCAGTTTTACCTAGTGAAATGCCAAAATTGCTTTTTGATATAAAAAGTACAGTGTTTCATGTATAAAAATCCTGAAATGAAGTATTTGGTTTTTTTGGGCATGGAATAAGGAAGTATTTTCTTAATGCTTGAGTGCTTAATATATCTTCCATTGATACATAGATCAGCTTACAAGCACCATCTCAGATTAATATTAAACTAAATACTTTATGGTTGTAATATGTTGTTCAATTTGGGGGGGATTTTCTTTTTTTCCCCATTTTTGAATTTTGTATCATATTGCTGATAAGAATCCTCTTTGACACATTTGTTCATGCCATCTTGATTAGTTCCAATTAACATATTATCCATCCAAGTATGGATTTTAATCTTTATTTTTCAGCAACAGCATACAGTAGATGCCAAAAGCTCAGCAAGGCCATTGCAGTTAAAGTTTATAGTATTGAAATGTTATTCTGCCAGAAAAGTGAATGGGAAACATATTTGCAAATGTACATTGAAAGAAATATAGACTCACTGGTCTGTAAATAATGCATGCATAAATGTTCATTGCATGGCTTTTATATATTTATTTATTTATATATATATTTGCTTGATCATATTGATTCCCTTCAGAAATAACACTATGGAACAAACAGTTCAAAATACCTTTATGGATGGTGCCTTTAGAATAAAGTCTTTCATTGCCTCTTCCATTGCATTACCAGTATAAACTTTATATTTTTAATGAACAAATCACAAATCACTTTGAAATTCTTCCATCTATTCTCTCTGTAAAGTTAGATTTATATTTTTTGCATCTGTTTTACTGTGATCCACAAATACTAAAAACAACAATAGGAAGTTTTGGGGAACATTAAGAGTTCTGTGTTCAAAAAAACAAACTATAATAGTATCTTTATTCCTATGAAATAACAAATTCATGATTAAATCATTGATGAAACTAATGATGATTTAATTTATAACCTAGGACATTTGTTGAACTGTGTAATTTATCTATGTAATACTGATGTATGTCTCTATATTCTGGTATCAGTATTCAATGAAAACATCTTATGTCTTCAAACTGGGCAGAGTGAACACATGATTAAAAGATGTAGATTTGTGTTACATTTTGTAAAAATCATTTTTTTTTTTTAAAAAATGTAGCATTTCCATAACAGTGAGGCTTCTTTAGAATGTTGCACCAGGTTTGGTTTTGTTTTGTTTTTCAAATTATTGGGCATATAATATAAACATACTATATTCAAATATTTGAGGTACTTCATTTAAAATAGATTTTTTTTACAGTAATGAATTGAACATACCGTAATAATCTTAAATAGCATGCTATTTGGAAAAGTAGTGTATATGTTAATGGCAAATGAATATTAGGAGTATTACTGCATTTCTTCCTTAATAGATTTATTTAAACAACATATATATATTTGTGCTTGCAGGATGGCTCTGGGTTGAGCTGAAACAAGCAAAAGGAAAGAATGATTCCTTCCTCCCATATTTGGGTTTACAGGGTGCAATCTAAAAAATAAACACTTGACACATATCCTTACTCCCTGACTACTGACAAAGCGGGAGAGAACTTGTGGCTCAATAGGTTAAAGCATCTGCTTAGCATGCAGACTGCCCAGGTTTGAATCCCGGAAGGGTGAGTTCTGACTGAAGAGAGTTAAGAAACTCGAAATGGCTATATCAGAAATCCCTTATTTCTTTGTCAACAATTTTAAACAATATATATATATATATATATTACTACACTATGCTGTATTTGCAGTATTATTTGCAAGACTAAAATATCACTACTCAAATTGTGGTCGTAGTTCTTTTCTCTATCACACAATACCAGGACAAGGGGGCACTCCCTAAACCTCATAGCTAAGAAAGTGAGGACAAATAAAGGGAAATATTTCTTCACCCAGAGGGTCGTTGATTTATGGAATTCACTTCCAGAAGGGGTCGTGACAGCTGTCAGCCTTGACAGCTTCAAGGCAGGGTTAGATAGATTCATGGATGCCAAGTGTATCGGTGGTTATTAAAACGGATGTCCATGTGCCGCCTCTATGTTGGTTGAGGCAGGCAGGATTCCCTTGAGTACCATTTGTTGGGGGTCAAGGGAAAGGGAGGGTTTTGCCTTCTCTTTCTGCTCAAGATCCCCATGTACAATTGGTGGGCCACTGTATGACACAGAATGCTGGACTCGGTGGGCTTTGGCCTGATTCAGCATGGCTCTTCTTATGTTCTTGACCAAGGACCACTATCGAGCCCAACGTTTATACCGTTAAGCGAGAGAGTTGTTAAGTGAGTTTTGCCCATTTTACAACCTTTTTTGCCACAATAGTTAACTTTAGTAACATGGTTGTTAAGTTAATCTGGCTTCCCCATTGACTTGGCTTGCAGAAGGTCACAAAAAGGGATCCCGTGATCCCGTGACACTGCAATGTCATAAACATGAGCCACTTGCCAGCATCTGAATTTTGATCACATGACCTCAGGGATGCTGCAACAATCATAAGTGCAAACAATGGTCATAAGTCATTTTTTTTTAGTGCTGTTGTAACTTTGAACAGTCACTAAACCAGGGGTTCTCAACCTTGGCAACTTTAAGACTTGTGGACTTCAACTCCCAGAAAGCTGGCTGAGGAATTCTGGGAGGTGAAGTCCACAAGTCTTAAAGTTGCCAAGGTTGAGAACCCCTGCACTATTTATTATTTATTATTTATTTAATTCGATTTCTATGCCGCCCTATTCCAAAAACTCAGGGCGGCTTACAACATAGATAATAACATATAGAAATCTGACATTAAATACATTTATAAAACCCCTAGATTAAAAACCAATCATCCGAAAACAAACTTACAACAAACATACACTGGCTGGGGCAAGGTGTTAACTGCCCCAGGCCTGTCAGCAAAGATGTGTCTTCAACAATTTGCGAAAGGCGGAAAGGATGGGGGCAATACGGATCTCTGGGGGGAGTTGATTCCAGAGGGCCAGGGCCGCAACAGAGAAGGCTCTTCCCCTAGGCCCCACCAGGCGACACTGTCTGGCTGATGGGACCTGGAGAAGGCCGACCCTGTGGGCCCTAACCGGTCGCTGGGTTTCATGCGACAGCAGACAGTCCCGTAAGTAACCTGGTCCGATGCCATGTAGGGCTTTATAGGTCATAACCAACGCTTTGAATTGCGTTCGGAGACCAATTGGCAGCCAATGCAGCTCGCGGAGTGATGTTGAAATGTGGGCATTTCTGGGTAGGCCCAATACTGCTCGAAAGGCTACAAGTCAAGGACTATCTATATTTTGCATTTATACCATGTATCTTAGCTGTATTATCAGATACAAAATACATGCATTGACCCATAAGTTTCAATAATTTGGACTTTTTATTCATTGGATTGGAATCCATTAACATTATGAATTACCCGTTCAAAAATAGCATTACATATGTGTTAAAACTGTATTTCCATTTAATAGTGTTTTGTTAACTGTTTCAACTCCATACTCCCAGTATAAGCAAGTGTTTTAAATGGAAAATAAACATTGGCAATGTGACGTAATTCGTATTTACTAACAAAGTTGTATGTATCTATATTACATAATAAGCTTCTACTTCCATCTTGTATTCATTTGTGAATCTTTGTTTCTCTTTGCATTAGTCACTCTCCTTAGGTAAATTGTCCATAAGACCAGGGATTCCATTGGCAAATTATCCAGAAAATGCTATCAGTGCACATTGTGACATGTGCCACTGGTGTATTTGCTGTTATTGCAGTAGTCTAATTACCCTGCCAGCAGTCTCTTCTGGCCAGCATTGTTCCCTTTGTTTGTTTTTTTCATGGCACCATGGTCCTAACTTTGTGTCCGAGCACCTCAAAATAGATCTCCTATTTATTATTGATTCTCTTCCTTCCCTCTTCTTTCTTTTCTCTTTTCTCTTCCCTTTTTTGACTGGCAGCATCACCCAGACAAACAGAGCACAGATGTGCCAGCAGGAGAAGCAGAGGCACGCATGCAGAGGTTCATCGAAATTGATCAAGCATGGAAAATTCTAGGAAATGAAGAGACAAAAAAAGAGTATGACCTGCAGCGGCGTGGTAAGTTCCTGCCGAGGAGGGCTGTAGTAGCAGCAGCAGCAGCAGCTCTCAGTGGTGGAAAGTGGGGGAGTAGTTTGATGTTGGCTTTTGAAATATTATTTGTTCAACCAAAACATTTCATTTGCTTCTATCTTGCTTTCATATTTGGATGCATTATTTATATTGGTTGCCACATCTACATTAGGCAGTTAAAAACCTTAAATTACTTTTGACAAAGCGTTAGGTGGTAACTGTTCTAAATGTAACGCATGTACAATTTAGATAATAATGACTTCATTTAGCCATTCTTCATTTGACAGTATTTAAAGCGTTTTCACTAAATGTTCTTAATTACCGGAGTCACGCCCTCTGCCACATTCCACTGCTACATTTTAAATTAGTTTGAGTAATTTATGTCAAAGGTATCCTGCAGCATATGTTTTTTTATGAACACTTTGCAGTAATTGACCTGGATCCTTTCTATCACCTTTTACAAATCAAGCACTGTCCTAGGATATTTTTTTTCTTCATAAGGCACGTATGATGCCAGCTAGCTTTCAGCAAGCAAGTTATAACTACAATTCATTTAACCAGGCAGTTCTAGTATACCTTTTGTATATCTCTTGAAATATAGCATTGTAAAACAGTGACAGGCTGTTGTGAAAAAGAAAGGGGGAAATGTAGGTCAGATCTGTCACACATGGGCTACCATTACATGACGTGATAGGCTGTCTTTCTGTTCTGGCCTCAGGATAGGAGTCCCTCAGCCTTCCATTAGAACTTTCAATAAATGTATACCCACCCTCCATGTTAATGGGGGGAGTCAATAATAGTGTATTGCCTGTGGGGAAAACACTCAGTTGCACTCCGCAGTAACACACTCCAGTCTAGCATTGACGTGTAACTACCACCACTTTTTAGTGTGTCTGATAAAAGCTCACTGTCTCTGCAGCGTGTTATTGAATTCCCTTCCATTGTACGTTGGCACATCATCAAACCTTTTTCTCTTGCTGTTTTAACTTCCCTGCTGTGAAGGTTGCCACAATTTTATTTGAGAAACAAAGGCTTAGTCAGCGTGGCTGGCAGATACATATAATATACTGTGTAGACAAGCTTATTTTTGTTCATTAATTATTTGAAAATGTGCAATGGACAAAATAAATTTTGATCTAATCGTATGGCTTAAAGCCTAAGGAAGAATTAGTACTTGTTAGGCAAAAAAAAAATGGAGCTCTGCTTTTCAGAAAAATAGCCTCCCTTTTGTAACAACTGAAATTATTTCATTCAAACGTATTACATAATTACATTTGAAATAAAAATATAATTAAATATTAATAGCTGGCATCATCCTTTCAGGAAGTGAGGAGGATGGAGATGTTATTATTTATTTAGAAAGGTTTCCTGGACTTACTTTTTTAATATTTAAAACTTAGCCACATTTATTTGATTTGGTTGAACCTGGGCACTGTTGTGCATTTTTTGTTGTTCTGAGAGGACTGACAGTTTTATGGAAAGAAATTACTTAATAGTAGTCTATGTGCTAGCACTTGCTGCAGTCACTGGAATGGCAACATGTATGCCTAGGACAGGGGTAGGCAACCCAAAACACTCAAAGAGCCACTTGGACCTGTTTCCCACCAAAAACAAAACACCGGGAGCCGCAAAACCCTTTTGATATCTAAAATGAAGATAACACTGCATATATCCTTTTTTACCTTTATATTGTGTGTGTGTGTGTGTGTGTGTGTATACATACATACATACATACATACATACATACATACATATATATATATATACACACACACCTATAATAAAGGTAAAAAAGGATATATGCAGTGTTATCTTCATTTGAGATGTCAAAATGGTCTCTCTCTGCCTCTCTTTCCCTCCCTCCTTCTTTCTTTTTCTTTCCTTTCCCTTTCTCTCTTTCATCTCCCCCCCTCTCTCTCTCCCTCTCTCTCTTTCCCCCCTCTCTCTCTTTCTCTCCCCCCCCTCCCTCTCTCCAATCTTCTGCTCACCTGGCAAGCTGGCTTCAAGCTATTCTCCAACAAGCTCAGGGGTAGGCAACCTAAGGGAGGAACCCTGCCCAAATAAGCTTTTCAGCTCATCGGAGAACACCGTGAGTCCACTCTTTTTTACACACACACACACACACACACACAGAGAGAGAGAGAGAGAGAGAGAGAGAGAGAGAGAGAGAGAGAGAGAGAGAGAGAGAGAGAGAGAGAGAGAGAGAGAGAGAGAGAGAGAGAGAGAGAGAGAGAGAGAGAGAGAGAGAGAGAGAGAGAGAGAGAGAGAGAGAGAGAGAGAGAGAGAGAGAGAGAGAGAGCAAGGGAAGTGCAAGTGCCTCTTTCTGTCTCTCTGCAAATGGCAGAGGAGGCTGGGAGCCACAGGGGAAGGCTCAGAGCCGTATGCGGCTCCAGAGTCGCAGGTTGCCGACCTGTGGCCTAGGACTTGTAGCTTTTGTTTTTAGCTAAATTTGATGTATTATAACTGTTCCCTTCATCGGGATGTTTCTGCCAGTAGGAGTGATTAAACTATCAGAATGGTAGTCAACATTATCTCCAAGCTGGGATTCCTGACTTCCACTTTCTAGCTACCCTGAAAATGTGTAATTAGAAAGTGATCACAGGAACAGAGATTGGCACTGAATATAGAATAAAAGCCAGTAATTCCAGTTAGGATATAACACAAAACCAATTAGAGAGAGCGGCATCTTTATTTAAATTTTGCCACAACCACCAGAAACAATTGGAACACAACTCCTAAGCTTGTAGAACCAAGAAAAACAAACTGGGCAGCATTTATTATCCCTTTTTTTGATGAATAGAGACATTTCTGAAGATTTCTGGCATATGTTAAGTCAGTGAGATTTATTTTATTTTTATTTACTTAATGTACAACAAAAATGTTAAAAAGTACAGTGACATTAGCCACAGTCAATCCAGTTGATCTAGAGTAGACATGTCAGACTCGCAATGTCACGTGACGTCGCGCAACGTATCAGGGCGGTTTTGCCATTGCCAGCAATGGGGTGGGCGTGGCTTCCGGATGATGCATCTGGCCCGCAGGCCGGCAGTTTGACACCCCTGATCTAGAGTAAATGAATATTTATGTTGTTTACAAATATTGAATATAGGTAGTTCTCAATTTACAACTGGTTGCTTAGCAACTATTTGAAATTACGATGAATCCCTCCCCCATGTACTTCTATACGCATGCCTTGCCCCAATCCCATGATTGCTTTTTAAACACTTAGCAACCAGCCAGCATTTACAGCCAATTGCAGCATCCCATGGTCACATTACCACAATTTATGTTGTTTTTTTATTGGAAACGTTTACTTCTGGTTTCTGACAAAAAATATCCATTAGAGATAATGGGTTCACTTAATGTCCATGGTGATTCACTTAATGACTGCTGCAAAAAATGTAAAATCAGGTTGGTCGCATTATGACCCACTTAACGACGGGCATGACTTACAACCATGATTCCAGACTCAGTTGGAAGTTGAGGACTACCTGTACTTAATTGTTTCGCTAAGTACATTAAGCTCCAAGCAAATTAAGCTCCAAGAAAATATTTATAGGGATTCAACTATTTCTTAGAAACTGTTTAATAAAAATATACTGAAAATCTTCAAACATTTAATTAATAAATGTAATTTTGTTACAGCTTATAATTCTCTTAATTTGCTGCCTCTTTAAGTCAGCAGTTTATATACATTGCCCATTTTTTTAGATGTGTAACTCTGACTCTTATTTGAGGCATACATTTTAAATCAAACTATTTCTAGATGTCTCTTCAGTGAAATTTAAAGAGCAAAATTTAAGATTGCATAACTTCTATTAGGTTGCTTGCTTGCAGTTTCTATGTAAATGTAAAATCTAATTGTTTCTGTTCACAAGTGATTCACACGGCCCTTTTACTATACTTAGAAGTTTTTCATTACTTTTAAAATGTGTTTTCATTTCAGTTTCCCCAATGTACTACTGTTCCACCATTTTTACATTACGACTTTTTTCCCCCATACATTTCTAAAGATGGACAAATAGTTCAGATGAGCATTTTAATTACAACGTTGCTGTGATTTAAAGGTGACTTTTTTGAATGCCCATGAAAATAGGCCATGGGGCAGGAATGTTACGACTGCTGCCACTGGTGAATAATGGCGTTTCAATTTGGGACTGTTAAGTGTGGTATTCCTTTTCTTTGTTTTCTTTGGTTTTGATTTTGTTTGTTGGTTTTTGTTTTGCATTTTTCTTTTTCTCCTATTTGTTGGATGGTTAATGTTGTTAATTGTTTTAATCAAATTTTATGATGGGAACTGTCCACTCCTCAGAGTTGTTAATTGGTGGTTTAAAAACCTTGCAAAATAAATAACAAATATCAACTTCATACTGTGGTTCTCTTAAGAAAACCCTCTGGTGAATATAGGCTAAGAATGTAATGCTCAACACTACAAGACAAGATAGAAAGATATAGGTTTATGGGAATTGAAAGTTTATAAATATTACATGTATTCATTGTACTTTTCTGTTTGTCTATTTATTTTCCTAAACTTTATGCGTCTTTTTGTTCTAATAAAAATATCTGAAAGCCATTTTCTTAAACTTTCTTATTAATTATTCCGTCATCCTGTTACATCTTTTCCACCTTAGATTTAAGCCAAGTTTCTGTAATATTGGCTTTGAATAATAATCTGATTTTCTGGAGAGACTTTACCCTCTTTATTTTCCTTTTCACCTTCTTCTTCACTATCTTAAATACCTGGAGGTCTTTTAAAGTCACATGTGATTGGGCTGAGAACTTTTTAAATATATAATTACCTACATACATCAAAGTAGCAGAGTAAAGCATGATAGTATCTTTTTAGTAAAGTGGATATATTTTTGAATCAAGGCAGTAACATTTACAGCTCATAAAAAATACTAGGAACTATTTAGGATTATATCTAGGATAATCTCAGTTTTTTGTTTTTGTTATTCTCTTCTGTGGGAGAGTTTAACGTAGTGTCTCTTCTGTGCATGAGACTCTTAATTTGATTATTGATCTGAAGATTCATCATAGAATTATTGAGATGGGGGATAGATGATGATATGATCAGATACAAAATTTATTTTGTGGTATACTATTGATACCTGGGGTGCTTTTTGAAAGAATATGTGGCAGTAAAAAGTTGATTGCACTTTCTTCAGTATTTGACATACAGAATAGGTCCGTTTGCAATATGTCTTCCTTTATCTTTCTCCACAGACCACACGCAATCCTGGTAAAGCTTTACTGAACTTTGCTTTTAATAGTGATTTAATATTTATTTATAAAATTATGGCTTCATTATTTTTCATCCATAGGAAAGTCCTCGGGGAAATTGTAGTTTAAAAATTAAAAAAAATAATACAGTAGATTTAGAAGTAGGAAGAGGCAGAATATAATTGTTGTATTTAAAATTATATATAACCAATGAAGAAGTAAAATATTTTTAATGCTTTCCAAAACCTAATAAAAGATTCAGTCTTATTTCTGTAGGAAGAAAACACCTTGGCTATTAGGATAACACCATAGTCATTGAGGAGATCACACAGAAAAGTCTTCAAAGGAAATCTTAAATTAAGGCAACTTCATAGGAAAGGAGGCAGTCTTTTAGGTATTTCATTTAGGTTTTATTGTCAAGAAGCATCACTCATCCAACTAAAAATTAATTGTATAAGCAGTTGTCTCATTTATCTTCTAAGAAATGCTATCAAATCTGTGTAACAAAATAAGATTGTCAATAAAGTATTCAGAAAGTATTCTAAAATGTTGCTAGAACATGCTCATTTTTCTGAGGTCCAAAATGTAGCAGTTCTTCTGTGTTACACAGTTTTGAGATGACAGATTTGGGCTGACAATTTCTGTAATCAAAGCATTTTTATAACTACAATATAGTTGTAAAGATGCACACTTAAACCAGAGGTTTAGTCTCATTTATTCTAGGCACTTTTAACCCAGGCTGGTCTTCTGATTTACCTTAACCTTAACCAGGGTGTGTTAATTCCAATGATTCTGGTACTGTTTTCTTATATATTCTTATTTTATACTCTTGGGGGGCAGTACAATGGCTCAGCGGCTAAACCTTATTCTATATTCTTACTGTATAATCTACACTATACTCCATAGTTTACTATGGGTTTCCTCTTCTAATTTTCTTTTGCCCTTCCTAGCCAACTTCAGATTCTCAGTTACTTGTGTGCCAGGAGAATGTGCAGTTTGATATCACAAATCTGTCAGCTTGGACATTGGAGATTCTAGCAATTCCCTTCTCCCCTGCCCCCATCCCCCATTGCTATTTTTATTCTAGCTTTGGTTTTATGTCCTTGAGCTTCCTAAAGTTGCCAGCACAATGGATGGTAGTGGCTTGTGCCTTGGACTTTTAATCAGAATGCTAGTGCTCTGGATTACTTTGTAAGCTCTCTGGTGTATTCTGACAATTTACGGTGCTGTTCTGAAAGATAACCTAGGCTGGGGGGTAGGCAACCTTGGCTCTTTTATGACATTTCAACTCCCAGAATTCCTGAGCCAGCAGCTGGCTCAGGAATTCTGGGAGTTGAAGTCCACGAGTCATAAAAGAGCCAAGGTTGCCTACCCCTCACCTAGGCCATCTCCAACTGCCTGCAATATGGGCCTCTTGATTCTGAGCACATTGGGCTGCTCTCCTTTGTTAATGTTCTAGATTGTTTGAAGGGGCTTTGCCATTATATTCTGAGGTGGTCCATTACAGCCTACATTTCTTGCCACTAATATCACCTTATTTCAGTTACCTGTGTACTTCAGCGTTTTCACAGCCTTTCTTTTTCCTTAAGCTTCCCATCACCATTATGAACTCCTACAGCTAAGTCTTGTTGAAAGGGCCAGCTTGTAATACCTTCAAGGGAGGGGGGGGGGCTTGTAAAGATACAAGATGCAGAATGCATAGTTATGCTGTTGTCACATATTAGAGGCAGAACATAGTTTGTAGCTGTATCTCATTTCCACTCTTCCCCCCCCATCAGGAAGGAAAAACTCGGGGGTAGAGCCTAAAGAATAAGCTTTTTAGTAGTAGGATTTGCTCTAAATGAATATAGATAGAACCATTTTCAAAAGTATTTGAAAAGTTATATATCACATTAAAGAACTAATATAATTATTATAAAGAATTGGTATCATTATGAAGAACAAAATGAATTGGAAAAAGAAAATACTTGATAACAAGCTCCAATGAAGACCTAAATTGTAGTATTTCTTCTTGGACTATTATTAAGGTAGATTAGTCAATGACTGAAAGATAATGGTTCATTTTCATTTCTTTCTCTTTCAGTAGTAGCAAAATTTTAGACGCAAATGGGTTAACTTTGTTTTTAATCTGTATCTGTTTAATTTATTGAAGGTGTGCAGAATTGGTTAGGTCAGAGAGGTTTTATTGATCCAGTAATTATCTCTAACTTGTCTGATTTGTTTTAATTGCCTTCATTAAGATTAATTTAGATGGAACTTGTTCCCTGGGGATCTATAGTGTCAATTTCAGGTAAAATTAGAATCACAATTTAAGGTTGCAAAAAGGAAGAAGAGACCATAGCCCAACTTGATACTGGTTAATCGGCCGCTAATTAATGAATTGTGTGGGGGGAAAATCATGCTTTAATATTAAAGTGCTAATTAGAATTTTTTTCACCAATACATGAGGGCAGTTAAAATAAGTGTTTAATTTCACTACCAATACATTATTCATAGTTAACTACTGTGGTAGCAGATTGGATACGCCAAAATGGAGAACATCAGTATAACATTTGTTCTATCTAGAATATTTCTTTCATATTCAGTCAGGAGGATCATGTATGCTTTTGGTTAAATGTGAATCAGTTTCTTGTGAAATGTATGTACTGTAAATCTTTATAAACCTCTTGCTTTGATCAACATTGTGTGATTAAATTAAATGTTCTAACTCAATTTCTTCCTTATATTAATGTGGATTCTAAGTTGGATGTAGTCCCTTTCCATATATTTATCTCTAAATTTTTAAAATATCCATTTGATATCCTCACAATACATCTTGTACATTTAATATATCTATAATTCATTAAACTATAAACTAAATTATTCAGCATATCTTACTGAATAATTGTTGTTATTATTTAATTTGAGGAAGCAGGGAATCCCAATAGTTTAAACTAATGGTTCACTTAAAAATATGAAATTTAATTATGAATGCAAAGCATTGAATGATAAAGTAACATCCTCTATGGAGACTGCTCTATTATCTTGTCAGAAAACCATTATTACACTGTAAAACTCAAATAATTTGTTAATAGATTTGCCAGTGTTAATGATACTACCGGTATGAGTTAATTATCTAGCTACCATCCCATTTTTCACTTTGTATTTGTATTATATAGTGCTTTGTGTGCTGTTAATCTTAATTGTGATTATTTTATCTTATAAATATCACACACTATTGTTGCATCAACCTGGTTTTTTATTATATATGTCTAAATGTCCATGGGAAAATGTATCTCTCTTTGTATGAGTGTATGTATATACACATACAAACTTCTAAAACACATTAGTATCTATTAGCACATACTGTTCTTTCTGAAGCATAAGAAACATTATGTATAAATATGAAAGATAAACTATAATACTCTCTCTAGATATTTTTGAAATCCTTATTGCCCTGGAAAGAACATATTTCAGTTCAAACTATATTGGATCGGACCAATCATATCCACAAAGTTGTATGTTTTTTCTTGAAATGTAGTACGAAATATAGAGATACATTGTAGAATCTTTCTTCAAATACAGAAGTGATTCATTTTTATATAGATATTGTAATATAAATGTACTTTTTTTTTAGTATTGAGCACTCAGATTAATTAGATCAGGGGTTTCAAAGTTCATCATTTGGTGAATTATTTTCATGTATTTAATACAGAACTGAGGTAATGTGACCCAGAAAATAATTTCATATATTCTAAGCTTAGATCTTGAATGTGTAAGTTAAGAACAAGAACATTTTTACTGAGGTTACAAGGGGTTTGCAAATCTATTATTGAGATAAAATTGAACATTAATCACAATTGATGTTTGGAGATGTTCATGTCAATGTATTTTTCTCTAAGATAGAACAGCTGGAACTTGGTAGCATTATTTGATTCTATCAGATTCTTTTTTAAAAAAAGGAACTAAATTTTGTGATTGTGGTTATAATACAAATTGTATAACACAAATGTAACAATCAAAATATAATATGAAATGATTAAATTTGAGAGTTAAAACAAACAAAATCTCTCAAAAATAAACTATCATCAAGCAGTATCCTTATAGTAGTAAGCAAAATTGATGGTAACTGACTTGAAATTGTCAGATAACTTCATTCAGTGGCCTCGTAGAGCACGAACATCAAGATCGGAAGCAGTGCACAGATTAGGAGCTTTGGGCTTCAGTCAATCAACAGGATTGCCCACAGAGAAAAGAGAACCACTGCTGTCAAATCCCTTCACTTCCAGTCCTATACACTGTGCAGAGTTATTGGGCAAGTGAGCATTTTGAACAAATCATCATTGAACACCTTGTACTTCTGGGCACTCCAGGTAGGTTGCAGTTTTGAAATATGACAGCAGTGGAGGATAATGAGTTCCTGGTAGCTTCACGTTTGATTCTTCTAAAATCTTTGGCAGTTAATGTGCGTCTTTTTTTCTCAACATGTTTCTTACGACTCTGTTGACAATTTGCAACAAAATGTTTGGTGGTTCTGTGATCACGCCCCAATATCTTAGCGATTTCAAGACTGCTGCATCCCTCTGAAAGGCTTTTTACAAATTTTGACTTTTCAGAGTCAGTTAAATCTCTTTTTTGGTCCCAAGGAAAAGCTGCCTAATAATTATGCACACCTTGATACAAGGCGTTGATCTCTTTAAGACAAACCCTCCCTCATTATACAAATACACATCACCTGATATATGTATATCCACTACGCATTCAAGTTTATGCAGCTTGGAGGTGGAAAATATGTATGAAAATTATAAGGTCAAAATACTCACTTGCCTAATAATTGTGCACACAGTGTAGATAGTCCGTAAGGATACCATGATCTGTTATATTGAAAGCTGCCAATAAATCAGTAAAAATGAGGATGATGGCAACACCCTTTATCCTGGTTCTACCGTAGCAAATATATAATTCTGATGAATGCTGTCTCAGTACTATGTCTTGCTCTAAAATTCAACTGAAAAGTGTCCAGACAATCGATTTTTGGGATTGTCCAGGGATATTTGGAACTGTAGCTCAACCATCTTCTTGTCAACCTTCCCTAGTAAGAAAAAGTTGAAGATTGGACTTCATAGCAATAGCACTTAGACTTATATACTGCACCATAGAACTTTACAGCACTCTCTAGGAAGTTTACAAATGTAAGCATATTATCCCCAACAATTTGGGTCTTCATTTTACCAACTTTGGAAGGATGGATGGCTGAGACAACCTTGAGCCTCTTCAGGATCGAACTCCAAGCTGTGGGCAGTTAGCCTGCAATAGTGCATTCTAACCACTGTGCCACCAGAGCTCTTGATGACAGAATATTCTCCTAGTGGCCATGCAGATGAACCTGTGACTTGCCCCTCTCGCCAGCAAGGAATGAGTCATCTTAAAGAAGGCTGCTGCATAAGTATTTGCAAAATTTAAGGTTTAAAGAATTAACTATGTTTGGCCGCTCTTATAACTTCATCTTATCAAAAGGCTTTAAAGTAAAATTGAGGGGGGGGAGTGGGCCCAATCTTCACAACCTTGGGAATCTAATTCTAATGATGGAAAGAATGGAAATGTTCTTATAACTGAAATATAATTGCTGGCATGGGCTCTTACTCATGCTTGGTCTAGTTTACTTTCATTTTCCTCTAACGGTGTTATATATGTCCATTCCACAACTTCATCTCCTAGAACTCCTTGAAAACCAAGGAGCACCCTGAGATTAACAAACAGCAAGAGACTGTATAGAAACAAGCTTATCCAAGGCCCTCATCATGTGCCTTTCCCAGGATGCTACTAAAGTCTTGGGCCAACTGCTTACCAGATCCTTGGCACCTGGAGTGGACCAATGTAGCAAGCCCTGTCACAGGGCACGGTGAGATAGCAACAGCCAAACCAAAAACAATGAGAGAATGATCCAACCATAATAAGGTATTGATGTTAAATGGCCACTCCCAGATCACAACACAACTGCCTGAGACAAAAAATACATCTGTGAATCCCCCATGTGGGTTGACAACTTGAGTCAATATCACGATAAGTCACGAACTCCTGAATTGCCCTAGATTCTATGTCACTCAAAGTGAAGTTCAAGTGCTCGAGATCTAACAATCTAGGAGACACAACCGCTAACCCAATACCATTACTTAGGCAGTGATGATGCTATGCAGTAGGGATAGTAGTACAGATAGCCCTGGACTTACAGTTCACTTAGTGACTGTTTGAAGTTACAATGGCATTGAAAAGGACTGTTGCTGCATGATCAAAAGTCAGACCCTTGGCAGTTGACTTATATTTATGACAGTTGTAGTGTCCCAGGGTCATGTCATCATCTTTTGCAAGCAAGTCAATGGCAAAGTCAGATTCACTTAGCAACCATGTTATTAACAACTGCAATGATTCACATTAAACTCTGGCAAGAAACATTGTAAAATGAGGCAAAACTCATTTAACAACTATCTTGCTTGCCAACATAAATTTTGGGCTCAATTGTGGTCATAAATCAAGGACTATCTGTAAAAACCAAGCCAGATGTTCTCCAGATCTTAACTTCAACCAGAAGATCTTACATTGGATTAAGTGCAGAGCAGGGCATCTGGAAGCCATCAAAGCTTCTCAAATGCTAACTGCCAAAGCTCATGTCAAAGAGTCAGGTGGGCACATCTCCAAGATAGTACATCCCCCACCCATCCAAGTACGAGAAGAAATTTTTGTTTTTCAACAAAACAAATGTTGATTCATTGGATTTACCTGAATTAGCTGAGGTTCTACTTTAGTGGATTGTTGACTCCCCCACCCACCCAGTTTAAGTATTCTTGAGAGAAGGGGTCTTTCAGTTTTGGATATAAAGGCTTAACATAATTTGCACCACCAGTGTTCAGCAGTGCAGTCAGATAGATGGGTGAGTTGACAACCAGAAAAAGATTTATGGAAGCACATATATCTGCTCTTTTTTTTAAAAAAAAATGATAAACATTTGATGAGAAATGAAAAATATTAAACAAAACAGTTTAATAAAAAATATCCTATCTTTTTTAGACTTATCTGCATACAGTGGTTGGAAACATCTCACATGCTTACAATGTTATGTCTTGGTAGAAATATTTTTCATCAGCGTTTTGATTTTATGTAATATCTAGAATAAAAATGTATTGCTCTTATGATAGCTAGAAGGAGAAGCATACAAATGCTAAAGTGTGCTAATATGCTTCAGGAGAAAAATAATGGAATGGGGATGTTGAGATTTATGTATCAAAAGCATGAGCAGTTCTCGGAGAAATGATTTAAAGCAAAATTCAACAGAACTGCATTCACTTCCTGGAATTGTGTTCTCATCCATTCTTAACCACAGAGCCATTCTCTTTCTCAGTCCAACCTACTCTACAGAGCAGTTGTTATGGAGAGAAAACATTGTGTTTGCCCTCTTAAGTTCATGAATAAAAAACAGAAAATAAATCAGCATATTGTGGTGAACTTACAGCTTTTATCTTACATAATGTTGCTGAAAATGATGTCTTTCTGTTTTCTCATAGAATATGAGTTAGAACAAGGATGTCCAGTGGATACTCAGATTTCACTTGAAGATATGACCTGGAATCACAGTAAGCTATGTGAAGCCACCTGATATGTGAACTGAAATATTAATTATAAATGAGCATGGCCAGAATAGCAAACAAGAAGCTGGTCGTAGAGGTAACAGCTGTTTGTTTACACCCCAGAAACTTGTATTCAGAAATTTGTGATCCCCCTGAAACTGATTATTCTGTTTAGAAATGAAGTCAATCAGAAGGTGTTAGAAATTACATTCATTGCATTGTCTAACTTTCTATTAAAAGCATCCGTACCAATAATTATTACCTCATCCTGTTGGCGCAAATTCTACCAGTTAAATGTTTGTGTAGTATGAAATACTTCTAAGTAATTTAGATTTACTGTTTGTAAAAAGAAACAGTTCTTGATAATTGCATCACTGCCCTTCATTATTCTTTTCTAGTCATAACAAACTAGTGCATTTTGATTGCTCTTTTTTACTGTCCCAGCTTTGATACGGTTGTGGTATACAGCAATTTGCATTCTGTAATGATTTACTGTGTATATGGTATTTAACTGACTTGATAAGTTGATAGAAAATCTGAGGAAGACTGAGGAAAAAGCTGTACCACACAAGGCATTTACAGACTTCTCTCTCAATCACAACTGCAAATATGTTTTTTCTTGTGGTATTGCCTGATTTCATTCCGTGTGGGAATATAAAATTATACTATAGGTTCCTTTCTTATGCAAATTATTATTCTAGTTTAAATATTTAATTCAGGTTCTATTCAATATAAGCATTTCAGTGGTATATAAGGAATGGTTGAAGCTGATTTATTTTGTTTCAACAGATGATCACTGTTACTCTTTCACGTGCCGATGTGGTGGAAAATACACTGTTTCCAAAAATGAAGTTGAAGATGCTTCACTAGTAAACTGTGACACATGTTCATTAGTTATAGAAATTATTTGATGTGCCATCCAGGAAATACATCAGTGCGGCTGGTATTGTAAATAGCTGGAATAATAAAGAATAGCTCAATCTGAAATGGTTTAATTCTTGCATTCCAAATGGTTGAATGTGTCTGAAAATTCTCAGAGAAAAGATATATGATAATTTTTAGGCTTTCTGTTTATTTAAAAATTACAAATAATCCTGAATCATGATACATTATTTATTGAATATAAAAATATAAATCACTTTTGAAAGGTTAAAAAAAAGATGACAACATAAATCAATCTTTACAAATCCTGTGACTGTTGGGACTTGAACGCAGAAACCCAAAATCCGTCAAAGGCCAAAGCTGCGAAATAAAATAAACAACTACTTAACATACTGAGCATCAGTTATCCTTTAGCTTTTCTCTATTTCAACTGAAGTGTTTAATGCAGTAAACTGGACATTTTAAATAGGCTAGTAGCACACATAAGACTTACATATGCTCTTCACTTAAATTAGACTGTTGGAGAATTTCTGGAATGAAATATGTTTATTTAATAAGTAAAATATTTGGAATTATCTGGAATGAATTACAGTTTGAATCTCTAGTGTTTCTCTGGATACATGTCACGGCAAAAATACATACTCGATGGTGATTGATGAAGATTTCAGATGATATATTAAGATTGTTTAGAAAATTTGAATGTTTATATTGGTTTAATATTCTCATGTTTTTTTCTGTTCAAGCTAAATATTTTAATTGTTAAAGATAATGTACATATGTATGACCAATTTTCATTACTTTAAGATGTATATATGACTGATATGGAGGATTTGTTTTCTTTCTGCATACATCAAAAAATCATTGGTACTCTTTAGGCAGACACTCATCTAAAAGAAATAGGTGAATTGTGAATATTATGAGATATGAGAGTTAACCAGCAAACTACAATTGCATAAGAAATAATACAGATGGAATACACCCAGGCTGAGGCAGGAAACTGAAATAATTTTTAAAAATATATCTATCATTAAAGTCTTCTGTTTATGGGAGAATGCCATAAAACCATTTTTATAAAATGATCAATCACACTAAAAGCATGTTACACACGCCTGATATTGAGGAAGAAAAGGAGGGCTTCTATAAGGAAAGCCTTATACTACAGCCATTTATGTTATTTGACACTGTGAGCATGTAAATATTGATCTGGAAGATTTTATACTTCGATTTCTGAAAAGCTTTTAGCAAATCCCTCGCTGAGGATTTCTGAATCAACTAAGCAAACAAGGAATTAGAGTTCAGGTCCTCTTCGGAATCAATAACTGGTTAAAGAAAAGCAGTAGCCAGTAGGAATAACTATAATAATAATAATAATGATGATGATAAAGTTGGAAGGGACCTTGGAGGTCATCTAGTCCAACCCCCTGCTCAGGCAGGAAACCCTATACCATTTATACAAATGGCTGTCCACTTTTTCCTTAAAAACCTCCAGTGTTGAAGCATTCACTGCTTCTGGAGGCAGGTTGTTCCACTGATTAATTGTTCTGTCAGGAAGTTTTTCCTTAGTTCTAGGTTGCTTCTCTCTTTGGTTACTTTCCACCCGTTGCTTCTTGTCCTGCCTTCAGGCGCTTTGGAAAATAGCTTGACTCCCTCTTCTTTGTGGCAGCCCCTGAGATATTGGAACACAGCTATCATGTCCCCCCTCGTCCTTCTCTTCGTTAAACTAGACATTCCCAATTCCAGCAACCGTTCCTTATATGTTTTAGCCTCCAGTCCCCTAATCATCTTTGTTGCTCTTCTCTTTCTAGAGTCTCAACATCTTTTTTACATCGTGGTGACCAAAACTGGATGCAGTATTCCAAGTGTGGCCTTACCAAGGCATTGTAAAGTGGTATTAATACTTCACATGATCTTGATTCTATCCCTCTGTTAATGCAGCCTAGCACTGTGTTGGCTTTTTTGGCAGCTGCAGCACACTGCTGGCTCGTATTTAAATGATTGTCCATTAGGACTCCGAGATCCCTCTCACAGTTACTACTATTGAGCAAGGTACCCCCTATGCCAGGGGTAGGCAACCTTGGCTCTTTTATGACTCGTGGACTTCAATTCCCAGAATTCCTGAGCCAGCCATACTGAGGGGAAAGGGAGAGGTTTCCAAGCTGAGCCAAGCTGGCTCAGGAATTCTGGGAGTTGAAGTCCACGAGTCTTAAAAGAGCCAAGGTTGCCTACCCCTGCCCTATACTATACCTGTGCATTTGGTTTTTCTTGCCTAAATGTAGAACCTTACTTTTTTCACCACTGAATTTCATTTTGTTAGATAGCGCCAGTGTTCAAGTCTGTCCAGATCCTCCTGTATCCTAAGCCTGTCTTCTAGAGTGTTGGCTATTCCTGCCAGCTTGGTGTCGTCTGCAAATTTGATGATTTCCCCATCTATCCCCTCGTCCAGATCGTTGATGAAGATGTTGAAGAGCACTGGGCCCAGAATAGAGCCCTGGGGCACCCCACTACACACTTCCCTCCATGTAGATGCGGTTCCATTGAGGACCACACGTTGAGTACAGCCGGTCAGCCAGCTACAGATCCATCTGGTGGTGATGCTGTCTGAAGAGAAGCAAGCAGTGGGGCCGCAGTGTGGAATTAGTATTATTTTAGTACCTGTTGTGGAAGTGAAAAAGCCCGCCCCCTTGTGCATAAGGCAGGTCACCGATTTTCTACATATCATGTATGCTACAAAGGAAGACACTGTAATATTTGGGAAGCAGGAAGGGAAGCCCTATTGTGTGAATTGTTGGAGCCAAAGTAATATATTTAGTATTGTATGTTGCTGCAAAATTAAAAAATGATGGTTCAACATACTGCTGTTTTTATATGTGAAAAAAAGAAATCAAACAAAGGGTTGTTGAGAGAGAGATTTTGTGTTTGTGTGTGTGTGTGCGCGCACGCGCATATTTTTATATAGGTAAATACTTAACTAATACTTTGTAAAGGCTTAAACACAATCTTGTTTAAGAAGATCATGTTCTTTGTAACATTTTAACACCCTGGTCCCTGTGTTTCATTAGCTAATGAACATGTCTCATTGTCATAGCTTAAGCCCAAAGACTATAACAACTGTTAAATTAACACATTTTAGATTGCAGGAATATACCTTAAAGCAAATTCGTCCTCTTATCAATCCATATGGAACAGGACCATAACACCTGGAATCTGTAGAATTCCTGAGATTATCACCTTCTAACCAAACATGTCCTTTAGGTACCTGAGAAATATTAAAATTAAAGAGCAAATATGTAGGTGAAAAGCAGTGCAATTAATACAGCCTAGTTTCATCCTTTATATGATTGCAGTAAATGAATAATTTTACACTTTTAAATTCAGGGGGAGAAAACCTAATAAATACTGTCATAGGCTCCCCAAAACACTGCAACACAGACAAAAATCTCCAAATGGAGATGTTAGGTTGGGCCAGTGTAACATTCATTTATTTAATAGATTTTAAAAGAGTTAATTTAGGATGTTGATTGAAAATCTTGCTCTAGCATGAGCGGGGCAGCCACACACTCATCAACATCCTGGGGCCAGCACTAAGGCTAGACCAGTTAGTAAGCTTCTGATGAACTAAATGGTAATTGATTGTGACATCAATTACGAATAATCTCGTCATTTTATCAGAAAAGACTTGTCAAAGTTCTAATTAATATCACAGTTCATTCTATGTGCAGGCAGGATTCACAACGTATAATATTGTATTAATGACCATCACAAACCAGCCAATCCCTCCTTATAATTTAAACATTAATAATGGTGACCTTACAATGTGACAGAAGCCTTTTAATATGGACCACATATGAGCATGCTAGGAATTCAGCCATAAAGAAATTCCTTTATATCAATCATACTAACACAACAGCAGCTGTGGACTTGTATATACTGTGAAGTTAAATATTTTAGAACTTGGAGATGAATTTCTAAAATAAAAGAATGAAAATAAAAATGATTCCTCCTTGTCCCAGAGGGCAAGACCAAAATGAAAGGAAAATTGGGTTGGCAGAATGAGATGAACTGGATTGAACAAGGGGAAAAAATGGAAAATTTGGCGGAGATGGAACAGCTAAGTGGTTTGAAACTGGAGAAAACAGGCACTGGAAGATTTGTTGGTTGGAAGATGGCAAGACAAGGAAGAGTGAGGAGTGGTTGTTGAGTGTGTTAGGCAGAATGAGAGACAAAAAGAGGTGAGAAGACTAGCTCTTCTGAAGTGGTGGAGGTGGAGGACACAAATCCAAACTCCATTTATCCTCTGAACAGGAATGCATCCATTAGTGCTTTGAGATGGTGATTCCAGGTATTTTACCATCCCTACACATTTCTCAAAAGGAAAAGGGAAATATGATTAATACCCACTTAAGGGGCAGGCTTAAATGTGCTTCCAGGTGAGAGTATATTTAAGAACTGACTCCCTGCATCCTTCTTGGAGAAAAATAAGTCAGTTTCAAATGCCATCTCAAACTTCATCCATAATTTTCCCAGGGGAAAGAGGTCCTCCCTAATATTTTGCTCTACCATTACCTTAAAAAAAAAGGTCTGTGTCAAACGAAGCAGTTTACGCAAGACTAGAAAATAAAGTATCTTCAAACCCTAGCAATCAGCTGGAGGTGTTAATAACACATTCCTAATATCACGAAGAACTACCTTAAAAAAGCCAGATGATGTCTGTGAGGAGGGGAGGGGTGGGGCTTATTATTACAAAGGCATTAGGAAATCATAAAGACAAAATACAATTTCCAACCTAACCAGAGAGCATTAAACATGTTGGGAAAATGTCAGTATCTGACAACCAGTCCCCAAGGAATTAAATACCTAATGGATAGCATTAGGACAATAATGGATAGGGATAAAGGGTTGGCTCAGTTTTGAAGTTAACAGAACAGCCAGAGTCAAAATAATTTTATTAAAGTTTATAAATCCAAAGATAAAACACTACTACAAACAGAAAATTATAAAAAGTAACAAAAAGATGCAAAGAGATAGACTATATATAAAAGATGGCTCCTTCACCCTCCAGACAAGTATAAACCATTTCAGTAACACCTTCTCTAATATTTCAATTAAAAACACATCTTATTCCCTTGTCAGTAATCAATTTGTAAAAACACATCTTTCAGTACTAATCAACAAAAGTCTACTGAGGGCTACCAGAAATAGTAAGATACAGATTTTAACCTTCAAACAAATCCATTTTATAATCCAATCACTTTCTTTAAGAAATAAAATAAATCTCTTCCTACTTATAAACAGATCTTTAAAGCCTTGTCATTTGGTCCTGGCCCAAAAGAAATCTCATTAATAGCTATCAGAAACCACAACATACATATTTTAATCTACATATAAAATTTCACTTTATAGTCCTGCTTACTTTTAAAAACCTTGATCTTTGATCCTGTCAAATAAAATCCTATATGTTGATTTCTTATCATTTTCTCTTTGCCTCCTTTTAGGAACGGCTTCAGTAGTTTAACACATCCTTTTTGTAAATGCAAGATTTAAAAAAAAACAAATAATCATTCTCCTGATTATTTGTACATCCCATTAATAATTAAAGACATTGCAAATCCATCATGTCATCTCTTCCATGTCACTTTCGTAATATGGCTTTTTTAAAAGTTCAGATCCAGATTCAAATCAGCCTCAGCCTCTCTTTTATTCAATAGAATTTGTTGTCCTTTTATATCCTGTATTATAGTATCAAGCAAGTAGTTTCTGAATATATTGTTCCTAAATAGCCTTAATTTCTTCTATAGTCAAATAGTATTGCTCCATTACTGAACTCTCATTAATTATATTTAATTCTGTCTAGTTCCCTCTAGTCAACTTTCAAAGTCCCTTCTAATCATCTGTTTATTTTCCAATCAGCAAAACTCCCACAGGAGAATTTCTTACATTAATTTCAAGTTCAAGTTCTTTACACATTTATTTATAAAATTTTAAATTCCTCATAGGAAATATCTACTTAGATCCTTAACTTTCCAAAATCCACATTATAGTTCCTCTTTTGTGATTTTCCAAAAATTAAAGCTTTCTAATTTTTAGATTTATATGAAGCTGCTTCTTTCATCTAAGGCAGAATGAGATTCTCCCAGTGTGATAAAATCCTGACTTTGGAAGATTCTTAATTTCTAATAAATCAATAATAAGCAACTTCTTAAGTTAGTTAAGAGAGGAAATGGGCAAACACAGTGACTCTTTGAAGGAGCCAAATCGTGACTTAGACAAGCTGTCTCCCCCTTCCCAGAACTCTGAAGATTGGTTTTTGTTTTTTTTTACAATCTCTTTGGAAGAGGATTCAATATGGAGCAAACTTGTAGGTGAGCCTTGACCTCTCCTTGATGGGGAGAGGAGTTCTGAGGAGCCAATCCATTCATTAGTTCCTCTACACCCGGAGGTTTTCAGCTCTATGGTTAAATCTTGACATAAGGAGTGAAGAATGTTTACAAAATTAAATTGATTGTATTAAGTTGGATAGCAGGTAGCTTGAACTTTCCCCTGGTTTACATATACAAAGACTATAACTTACTGTTGTATCTCATGATTTATGTTGATTGCTTTTTAGTATGCTATTATGATTAATGTTGATTGCTTTAATAAAAAATTTAAAAAAAACTGAAATTGTCTTTTATCTGCCACTGCAACCCCCCAGAAGCTCTGAAGTTCACATCACTCACAGCACATGTAAGTAGGAAAAAAACACAGTTCTTATCTGTAATCCTCCCCCCCAATCTTCCAAGTGCTGTCTTTTTTTTTTTTTAAAATTAGCTTCTACCAATGTAAGCAAATTTGGGTTCCTTCTTTTATAATGTCCTTCCTATTCCTGTTCAATGCTAAATTATTTCTCTTCCCATTCTAAACCACTCACCAATGAAAGCTGTGCTCCAGTTATTGTCCATATAATCATGAATTAGACATAGGAAACGCAAGTCCCTTGTGATTCCTTCCCACCGTTAAATAAGAACTGATAATGCCTAGCACAACTTTCTGTAATCTAGATGCCCTTCAGGTCACAGAATTATCAGCAATAATCATGCAGATGGGGAAATTTAGAAGTCCATACTTCTGCTGGGCATCCAGATTGGAGAAACCCGATCTGAAGATTTAACAGATCTTATCACAGAGATCATATTAATTGTGCGTCTCCCGCCCCTAGGAAATTAAATAACAGGTTGAGCATACTTGTTTTTAAACAATCCATGTCTTGGTTCAGGGATGGATAGACTCAGACAAGACACAGACCCACTAGGAAAATGTCATTTATTATAATAAATCAATATAAAATAAACTTGACTCTACATTCAATAGTTTGCCTTATTTTTGCTCTCTTATTCTAATATACTTACATAGTATCCATCATCTTATATAGCTTTTTTACACTGTAAACTAGAAGTATTGCTGTTACAACTTGTTTTCTATTTTTCAGTTGTCTTCTTTTGTATTTTTCTTTATCCTATAATTCTGACTTTTGAAATCCTTATTTATTTACTCTCCTCTGCCCATCCGTAACCCCCAATTCATCTGCTCATTGATTCCAGTTGACTGGACAGCTGCCATCTCCTCTGCTAATTTTTTTCCTAGCACCAACTGTGGAAAGATGAACTTTCCTGAAACAAGAAAATGTTACATGCAAGTGTCTAGGTCAGGTTTTTTTTTTCTCTGTGGTGGTCAGATGCACAGCTTGGATATGTTGGCAATTCCACAGTAAAGAAAGAAAAAGTTTGAACTCTTACGATAGAATCACTTGCAAGCTGGCCTGTAGATTTCAAAAGAAAGTAGTATAAAAGAAGCCACAGTAGGTAGACAGAAGGGGGTGGGAGATGCTATTGGAGTGAGAGGCAATCGGACATGGAACAGAAGAGGTGACAGCTGAGAGAATGAGGATTAGATGATTCACAGCCAGGAAGAACTAAGAAGGAGCTTGGAGCAGCTAAAGCCTAAGAATGAACCTACAAAAAGAGCCAGGGGGAATCCAGACTGTGGTTAGACTCCATGAGGTTCAAGTCCTAGATACCTGGCCGTGAATGTGTTAAGGAGACAAATTATTAGAATTTCTAACTCTGTACCAATATAAGCAAAAGTGTAACGAGGAAGAAACTAGCAGCTGAGTATTGGTCTTATAAAGTGAAGGAATAAAATTTAAATACTTTGGTTAATTTTTATTAGTAGATTATATACTTAGATTTATTATTGTACATATTCATGCTTAGTCACTATAGATATAGATATACTTATTCACTAAGAGTCTTGAAAATATATTTTGCGCTAAGCTTATAAACAGCACTGTATAAACTTGTCTATGTGTCTGATTTCATTCCTATCCTTCATATGCTCTGACACCAATAAGGATCTTCTGTTGGTAAGGTGACGTGATCAGGTATAATACTGCTCAGATCTCCTGGTTTCTCTCTGTATTTTTTACTGCCTCTACTGATATGGGGAAATATCTATATTGTTTGGAGCTGATCATTTGGATTATTTGCAAGGCTGGGCTCTTCTGGCTTTCATATTTTTGGAGGTCCTCCAGAAGCAATTCTCTGGCCAACAAAATCGCCATTCTTCTGGCTCTCTGAGTCTTTCTCCTCCCTCTACTCAGCCGTTGTCTCATTCAGTTGCCTCTCACTATCAGTACTTAGCTGCCAGTCTTCTTCAGCCACTCTATGTAACATTGAGGCTGTGCAAGACAGGCAAAATAAGGCTTTCCACATTCTCCTCCCAGCCTCATTTTTCATCCTGTCTAAAACTTTCAGATATCACTTGGCTTATTGTGGCTCTGTGGTCCAATCCTGAATCCTGGCATTCTGTGAAAAAATGGTCCTAAGTCACTTTTTTCAGCGCTGTTGTAACTTCAAATGGAAACTAGATGAATAGTTGTGAGTCAAGGACTACCTGTACAGCTCCTTTTAAAAGAGCCCACTCACTCATTGTTCACAAGGCACAGGTGAAGGGAAGGATGCAGGTGCTTTCCTTTCCCTACACCAATTTGTCATAGTCTCTTTTCACTCACACATTGGACTGCCTGAAAGAGAAAGGACATAATATTTTGTTTGCAAATTGAAAGTGCTGTGATTATCATGGGATTCTTCAGATATGAATTTTTTAAATTTTGCTTCAGGCCCAATTTAAATTGGAATATTTTCCAAAATACTGAAATAAAGGTAATGACTTGGCCACATCCTATTAAGTACTGACTATTAAAGGCTAATTAATCTATAGTTATCACAAACTGCTGAGTAAGACCTGTTCTCAAACGTAACACAATTTTCAGACTGTTAGCTTTAGATATAGCCACAGGATGATGGCGCACCTCATCTCCAGAATGAATTTAACTTCAGCATAGAGTAAACATTTTTCTCTATCAGCTGTTGCTAGGGCATTAAGAGTGTGCAGTAATTGACCATCAGTGAAATGTTGCTGAGAAATGAAATTTTTTATCAGCTTTTTATCACTATTTGCATAAAGCAGTTTTGTTAGTATAGATCTTGCCAGCAGTAAATGACATGTCTTTCTTCTGTTCAAGTAACAACTTTCATTTGTAAAGAGCAATGAGAACTGAATAAATATTAAGTAAACAAAATACAAAGTATATATTATTCAATTGCAAGCATATATAAAAATGTATTTGTTTTTTATTTATACTGTTCTAAATATCATGATTAGCGCACAGTAAAGTACTGCAAAATAACAAAAGTATTCCAAAATTTATTTAATGTCTGAACTCTGCTATTCAGAGTATAATATGTAAATATACTTTGATTTAGAGTAAATCATATTAGTTATTTAAACTTTTGATGTATGCTTTAACATCTTCTGTTATTAAGTACTTTTCAATCCTACGTCTACAAAAGTTTTTAAAAACTGGTTTAAACATATACATTAAATTATATATTAAAAACCAAACAGTCATATTTATAGAAAAACTGCATGTAAAAGAACAAGAAACACCTTAAGACTTGGGAACTAACTTCATCAGATGTAATGTTAAATAGTTAAAACTGTTAAAATAAAAAAGATGGGTCCATCATTAATAAATAAAAAAAATAATACCATGATTGGAAGAAAGAGGTTAAAACAAGGTTTAAAAGAACAGATTTGTGTTGTATCGTGCTGCATTATATTTATAGAACGAACAACATGCTGCTGATGTATTCCACATTTTTCCTTCAATATCCTGTCCACTCAAATAATGTATCATACAAGGTTCTATGTATTAAATCCAGCCGTCGTCAGCAAAGTGCCAAGTTGTCCACATCACTACCAGGAAACTACATTTGGAAACCCTCCAATAAATGATCTATTAATAACAGCAACCAGCAGATGAATCTTTTATTTTTTGTGTAGTCTCTGGTACACAAAAGAATGACTACAATTAAATCTGTCTAACTACTTGACTGATTTTAGAGGGCTACAATGTTCCCAATTCCCATTCAATGTTTATTTCATGTAAAGAACTACTCCATTTACTTTTCTAAAAAGTTGAAAGATAATGACTAATTAAATGATCATAAGTGAAAGAGGTGAAAATTATACATAACTAAAGAGACTGGAAAATTTAAAAGTTAAACATCTGTCATATTAAGAAACCAGGATATACAAGACTGAACTCTTAATATACTAAGACATTTCACATTGCCATTAAGACTGTAACTAGTGCAAAACAGTGCTGATGCAGGATTGTTTCTGTTCATGTCCCCCCCCCCACTACAGTCTGTATTGTATTTCAGTTCTTTTCTGAGAAACTTTGCAAAAGGCTGACAAGAGGGAGAAAAATGCAGGACATTCGTTTATGGTATATGAAATTTAATTAAAGGCACGAAAACAAAAATGCCACTACAAGACAGGAAAGATTTGAAAGCAAAATTAATACTTACATAACTGTGGGTCTTTATAAAATCTGCCGGATTGCTTGTACAGACTTTTTCTCCTTCCAGGCCCATTACTCTTTTACAAATATTTGTTTTGGGGTCAGCTGGGTTTTTTGCAATGACAATATCACCTCTACGGAAAGACCATAAGGAAAAGTCAGCATCTAGCAACTTGTTAGTGAAAAATACAATTTAACATTCCCCCCCCCCAATCAGGTATGTGGTAGAAAATTATTTTAATGTAGCCCACATCCTCCAGCCACTTCAGATTATTTTGCTTTTAGTCTACTGAGCAAGAGAATTCCAGTGCTGCAGTATTAGAGGACAGATGGGAAGGTAGTTCTTTTTACCTGCCAACCAAAAGACTAGATTAGTGGTTCCTAACTTTTGCGGCTTGACGGCCTGGCTGGGGGAGGGGAGAGGGGAACTGGACGATGTGAGTAGTGGCCAGCATACGCACCCATGCAGCTCAACTAGATCAATCAGCAGTTCCAGCCAGCCAATCACATGGCCCAATTCTGAATAGGCCACAACCCAGAAGTGGGTTGCCGCCTGGGGGTTGGGTTCCCTGTACTAGATAAAGTATCCTATTTTGATAGGCAGTAATAATTCCATGAACATATGGAAACCTTGGCAAGAAGTAACTTTTATTTAAAATTCAAACAAAGTGACTTCTAGAACATAAGCTTATACTTGGAAACACAACTATTTCATTTTCATAGTTACTTTAAAGTCTTGTGGTTCACCACAAGCTATGTTTGAATTGTTGTCCAAAGCGATACGTATCTGATTGTAAATGCTTGGCTTAATGCATGCAACCCAGACTTTTATCATAGTGTTCAGCATTATGCACACATTCAGTACTCATAAACTACTAAAAAAATAGTATTATATTTACATTTCTGGAGATAACTGCATCCTGACTTTGCATCCTGATGATAATCTCTAGCTATCCATTACAAAATATGACAAGATAACCTTTAAATTTGCACTATGAAAGTACAGTAAAGTTTCCATCAACCATAAAATGTTACTCTTTTTATTTTTGTAGAATGAAGATCTGAAAGTGTATGAATAATTCTAATATGGAAAATGATAACCGAAGCCACAAGTTCCTTAGCAAAAAGTATACAAATACTTGTTCAGGTAAACTATAAAGAATTAGAGCAACGTACTTCTGAATACGATATAAGTGGCTGCTAAGATTCTCTGAAAATACAATGTCAGAATTTTGAATTGTAGGCTCCATTGAAGGTCCTGTACACTAAAGAAAGAAAGAAAATTAAGATTTCCAAATCATATCAAAGACTCCAAAATATATTTGTTAGTAGCTAAGAGTACATGGAAAACAATCTCACTAATTTAAACTAATGTTACTAACAATATGGAGTGGTACCTTGACTGCTTTGAAACTCATCAAATTTGGTACTCAATGCATTTTGAGGCAAAAAAAATTATAACTTTTTTGAAATGCGTTTTTCTGGATTTTGTTGTTGTTGTTGTTATTCTGTCTCTCATTGTTAAAATAAGCCTACCATTAAAATTATAAATTGATCATTTCTTTGCAAGTGGGCAAACGTACAAAATCAGCAGGGGATCAAATAATTTCCCCCCTCACTGTATTAGTATTTGTGGATTTTGATTCCAAAGTTCTTGGACTTTTACTAGAGATATTGCTAGATATTGCTCTGAAATTAGCTTTGACAGGTCTACAAGAAAACTATTATCTAATCTACATATTACTTTAACACAAATCCATGCTAGAGATCTTTGACTCTTTTACTTCCTCCTCTCACCACTAACATACATCTTCCAAGTGAGGTAGAGATAAAGATATCAAGGAACTGACAAACAAGCTAACAGTAAACAGCCCAATGAAAGACCCATCAAGGCCAGCGCCACCAAAACTGACAGGGCAAGCTGCTAGAACATAAAATAAGAGCAAACTCCACTCCGTACTAGCACTGATGATGTTACCTAGTTCTGGTAACGAAACGTCTGCAAGAAAACAATCAAGTTCAGAGAGCACCAAGGACCCTTCATTTCAACTAGCCCTACAAATATTCTCCTCTATTGGTTCTTTTGGGATATATTTTCAACTTCCTATCTAACTTAGTCTTTATACTAAGCTAGTTTCTCATCGCACTATTAACCGGGCCTAATCTGGATTAGTTTCTAAACTGAGGCCATATCAGAAAGATTATTATTATTTTATTATTATTATTTATTAAATTTCTATGCCGCCCTATTCCGAGAACTCAGGGCGGCTCACAGCATAAATAGAAATCCAATATTAAAATACTACATAATAAATATATAAAAAAATACATATATAAAAAGAAAACCCCTAAATTTAAGAAACCATTCATTCAACAAACATACACACAAACATACACTGGCTAGGGGCAAGATGTCAACCGCCCCAGGCCTGTCGGCAAAGATGTGTCTTAAGGAGTTTACGAAAGGCGGAGAGGGTGGGGGCGATACGGATCTCCGGGGGGAGTTGATTCCAGAGGGCCGGGGCCGCAACAGAGAAGGCTCTTCCCCTAGGCCCCGCCAGGCGACACTGTCTGGCTGACGGGACCTGGAGAAGGCCGACTCTGTGGGCCCTAACCAGTCGCTGGGTTTCATGAGGCAGCAGACGGTCCCGTAAGATGCTGTCTTCTGCTGAGATTATTGATATGAAGATGTTAGTAGACTCAAGAGTAACAAATTGAAAACTAACATACATTTGTTTTCATCATCAAAATTAACTTTTTTTAACTTACCATCACAATTCCTCCAAGATATTCAAATACACAATGGGCTATGCACCCATACTGAATGGTATACCCCAGAAGTCGGAAAGTCTTTCCAATTACATCTTGAAACATAACAGTATAATAGGTGTGCAGTTGATCCTAGTTTAAAGAAAAACACAGTAATTATTCATTTTTTGCAGAGATATGTATATCACATATTAGTCAAGCAACACTTAAGATATGACTGTTATAAATCACTGTATATTCAATCACAATGCAATAGTTTGGTCTAGAGCAGCGGTTCTCAACCTGTGGGTCGCGACCCTTTTGGGGGTCGCACGACCGTTTCACAGGGGTCGCCTAAGACCATCGGAAAACACATATTTCCGATGGTCTTCGAAACCGAGACACCGCTCCTCTATCCAGCGGCCGCCGCCACTGCCGCCCTCCTCCTCCGCCGGCTCCTCCGCCTCCAGGGCACCCTTCTCCAACAACGCCTGCTCCTGCCGCCGTAGCCCATTGTGTGCGCCACTGACACTGCCCTGGACTAGCTCAGAGGTCGGTCTGAGCCGAGCTGGGTCTGGGCTGCTGCTGCTGCTGCCACTGGGCTGCTCCGCCGCTGCTGCTGCTGCCTGAGCTGCAGCGCCCCCGGCCACCCTCTGCGCCATGCAGGAGACTGCCCCGCGCCGCCCGGCCAGCCTCCCTTGCCGTCGGAGGCTGCCTCAGCCCTCTGGCGCCTGGCGCGGCCATGGGGCTGCCGGACAGGAGCGGCTCCTTCCCGGCTCGCCGGGCTCCGGGCCTCGGAAGCAGCCGGGGGTGGGGAAGAGGGTGAGGCAGCGACGATGCCCGCATGTGCGTCGGAGGCCAGCTGGCTGGGCCAGAACGGGAGAAGCGCCTTCCAAGCGGGAGCTAGCGCTCCGGCCGTGCCCCTCTTACGTGCAATGGGCTGCGCGGCATTGAAAGGAGCTCCCACAACCCCAGCGCTACGATGGCATTCAGGAGGCTGGAGGGGCAGATAGGTCCCGGGGGGGTGGTTGGGAGAGGGCAAGAGGTGCCGGGATGAGGATGGGGGCTCCAGGTTGGTGGGTGTGAGAGGGCAGCTGGCGGCTCCAAGGTACGTGGATTCTCCATGCAGCGTCTGAGGCCCCAGATGTACTGCCCCTTGGCTCTCCACCAGGCTCTCCGCCAGAGCCTCCCCCACTACCCGGGCAATTGTGCGGAGCTGCTTGTGCGTCCTTGGCAGCGCCTCCCCCCTTAATCTCTCTCTCCTTCCTTCCTTCCTTTCCCCTTCAATCTCCTTCCTTCTCCATCTCCTTCCTTTCCCCTTCAATCTTCCTTCCTTCCTTCCATCTCCATCCCTTCCCCTTCAATCTCTCTCTCTCTCCTTCCTTCCATCTCCATCCCTTCCCCTTCAATCTCTCTCTCTCTCCTTCCTTCTTTTCCCCTTCAATCTTCCTTCCTTCCATCTCCATCTCCATCCCTTGGCGGGTGTGAGAGAGCAGCCGGTGGCTCCGAGGCACGCGGATCCTCCGCGCAGCTTCTGAGGCCCCGGATGTGCTGCCCCTTGGCGCTCTACCAGGCTCTCCGCCAGAGCCTCCCCCCTCCCGGGCAATTGTGCGGAGCTGCTTGTGCGTCCTTGCCAGCGCCTCCCCCCTTTATTATTATTATTATTATTATTATTATTATTATTATTATTAATCTCTCCTTCCTTCCTCCCCCCTCCCGGGCAATTGTGCGGAGCTGCTTGTGCGTCCTACGGGGAGGGAAAGGTCTAGGCATGTGTCCCTTGTGAGGAAACTACCTGCTGCAAAACCCTTCTACCAAATGAAGCATCCGCCGCAGCGAATTTATCAAGTTTATAATGCCTTATAAATGAAGAAGGGGAAGACCAGGTCGCTGTCCTGCATATCTCCTCAACCGAAGCCTGGGTAGACCAGGCCGCTGACGTGGCCGCGCTATGTGTAAAATAAGCAGTGATGTTTGTAGGCACTGTGAGAGACTGGGATCTATAGGCGTGAGCAATACATGCCCTGATCCATTTTCCAGTGGTTGAAGATGATACCTTCTTACCCATGAAGAGGGTTGGAAGGACACAAATAGGGCCTCCGACTTGCGAAATGCTGCAGTTTGCTTGACAGCAACATAGCTCAGTGAAGACTTCTTACAGAGAGATACTCCGCCCACAGACTGAGGTCCAGAGCCTCCCGCATGAGAGTTGACATGGGCCTTGGCTGTTACATTGTCTGTCATTATGAGGACGTGCCTCCCCGCCACTAGGGTGAAGAAGTGGCGAAGTGCCAGATGGATCACTCTAAGTACTAGCCAATTTATGTTGTGTGATAAATCTGACTGGGACCACTGTCCCTGTGCCATGTGAGTCTGTAGGTGTGCACCCCATCTGAACAGACTGGTGTCCGTAGTCAAGATGAGCCTGGGAGGCTCCTTGAAAAGGGACACCTTGTTCATTGCTGACGACGTCCACCACAGAAGGGACAACAGTGTGTGGTGTGGTACTCTCACCTTCCTTGCGGAAGCGCTCACGTTCCGTTTCTGCAGAGTTCTTGAATGGAGTCTGGCCCACGGGACAATTACCAGACAGGAGACCATCTTTCCCAACAGCTGGGACAAATGGACCAGTGGAACCACCTTCTCCCTCTGGATCTTGTGAACAAGTGCCCTGATACTGTCCTTGCTCTCCTGGGAGAGGTAAACTGTGCAAAGATGTGAGTCTATTATTGCTCCTAGGTGAAGAATTTGAGTGGAGGGAGTTGTGTGACTCTTCCTGAAATTTACAGAAAATCCGTGTTTCTGGAGAGTATCGATTGTGAGTTGTAGATCCAATTGGGCGGAACGGAACGATGTCTCTCTGGTCGGTCGCAGTCGGTCCACCTCTAGGTTACTCCCGTGTGGGGTGCCTCGGGTCGGTTCTCTCCCCCCTACTTTTTAACATTTACATGAAGCCACTGGGTGAGATCATCCACCGGCATGGAGTGAGATACCATCAGTACGCTGATGATACTCAGCTGTACATCTCCACTCCTGGCCAAATCAGTGAAGCGGTTGAGGTGATGTGCCGGTGTCTGGAGGCTGTGAGGGTCTGGATGGGCGTTAAGAGATTAAGGCTCAACCCCGACAAGACAGAGTGGCTGTCGGTGATGCCTCCCAAGGACACTTCAATCTGTCCTTCCATTACTCTGGGGGGTGAATCCATAAACCCCTCGGAGAAGGTCCACAACTTGGGAGTCCTCCTCGATCCACAGCTGACATTGGAACATCATTTATCGGTTGTGGCGAGGGGGGCATTTGCCCAGGTTCACCTGGTGCACCAGTTGCGCCCTTATTTGGATCGGGAGTCTCTCTTCACAGTCACACATGCCCTTGTCACCTCGAGGATCGACTACTGCAATGCTCTCTACATGGGGCTACCCTTGAAGAGCGTTCGGAGACTACAATTAGTGCAAAATGCAGCTGAGCGAGCAATTGTGGGCCTTCCACGTCGTGCCCACATTTCGCCAACTCTCCGCATGCTGCATTGGTTGCCTATTGGTCTCCGAGCGCAATTCAAAGTGTTGGTCATTACCTACAAAGCCCTTTATGGCATTGGACCTGGATACTTACAGGACCGTCTTCTGCCACATACTTTCCTACGACCGGTGAGAGCGCACAGGGTCGGCCTCCTCCGGGTCCCGTCAGCGAAACAATGTCGTCTGTCGGGCCCTAGGGGGAGGGCTTTCTCTGTTGTGGCGTCCGCCCTCTGGAACCAACTGCCTCCTGAAGTCCGCGTTTCTCCCACTCTCCCGGCCTTCCGAAAGAACCTTAAAACCTATCTTTGCCGGCACGCCTGGGGATGATTGTGGATTGTTGTGTGACTGATGAATATGTGTGGGGTTTTATTTTTAAATATTTTTTGCTTGGACTTAGATTGAAATTGTTGTTTTATATATATGTTGTAAGCCGCTCTGAGTCTTCGGAGAGGAGCGGCATATAAGTCCTAAATAAATAAATAAATAAATAAATAAATAAATAAATAAATAAATAAATAAATAAATAAATAACATTGTATGCGCACCGGCATCAATCTGAGGTGGGCTGCTAAGACTGCCAATATTTCCGTGAATACCCGAGGAGCCGAGGAAAGGCCGAAGGATAGAGCCCTGTAACAAAACCGTAGGAATTTGCAGTGTTGCGGGAGGATGGGAATGTGGAGGTACGCTTCAGTCAGATCTATGGAGGAGAGGAAATCCCCTTTTCTGATACTGGCCAGAATGGATTTGAGGGACTGCATCTTGAACCTCCTGTAGGTTAGGAAGTAATTTAGCCCTTTTAAATCCAATATTGCTCTCCAACCCCTCGAGGCCTTGGGAACCACGAACAGGATGGAATAAACCCCCCTTCCTCTCTGTTCCAGAGGAACTTGCTCTATGGCCAGTTTATTTATTTCTAGCAGATGGGATATGGCCTTGGATACCAACTCGGCCTTGCTTGTGTTTCTTGAGGTGGGACACTGTACGAAACGGTCTGGAGGAATGGAGAGAAATTCTAGGTCAAGACCGTATCTTATGGTCTCCCTTACTCCCTTACCCAAGAGTCGCTGGTGGTGACCTCCCAAATGTCGCTGAACAGTGATAAGCAACCGCCTATAGGAGGATCCGCTTTGGTGTCACTTGGACTTCCTATAAGGGCGGTCCCCGGCCCCTCAAAAGGGACGCTTGGACTGGAATTGACCCCTGGTTCCAGGATTTTGCCAGTCCTGCTGTCGATCCTCCTCTGGGGGAAAAGGATCGAGAACCTCTGGGTCATTCTCAGGACTGCCCGGTTCGAAAGGGCTGCCTCCACTCCCAGGAACCTCCGGCACGAAAGGCCTGCCTGCGAAATTCCTGCTGGGGCTGTCTATCCACTTTCTTGGAGGAGTGCGCCAGAATCTTGCGCTTGTCCTTTCCCTTTATAAGGTACGGTTCAAGAACCGGACCAAATAGATGTGTTCCACTGTACGCGGCTGTTGATAGGCGCCACTTTGATTTTAAATCTGCCCTCCACTGTTTAAGCCACAGCAGTCTGTGGGATGAGACAGTGGCCGCAATGGATCTAGTGGAATACCTGGCCGAGTGGAGGGATGCATCTGCCATATATTCCGATGCAGCAACTAATTTCCCCAACGTCTGGTGTGCACGCACCTGGTCAGGAGGAATCAAGAGCCTGTAGTTCGTAGAGCCACATAATGGATGTCCTTGCAAAAGGACGAAGACATTGCCGCCTTGATTGCCCATGCCGAAGCTTGGTGGGCTCTGCGGAGAGAAAACTCAAATCTTTTGTCCTCCGCCTTTAGGGCTTTCGCCATATCCCCCGGAATTGTAGATGTGGAGAACAGTGAAGTTAATGGAGTGTCCACAGTAGGCACCTCTAGAAGGGAAGAAAATGAAAAAGAAACATTGAAAAGTTTCTTTTCCGTGTTATTGGGAGAAGGCAAAGTGGCCAATGAAGACCACTGTTTCTCCACAGTAGTACAGAAGACAGTAGGGCAAGGAACCTGTTTCTCCTCCACTACTTGTTCTGCAAACAATGGATTAGACTCCTGTGCAGAGGAGGTAGATGGTTTAGGCTCCTGTTCCGTAACCAAATTAGCCGTAGTAAAGACGTTCATGAGCAATGACCTGAATAGTGACGGATCAAAGAGACCCATTGTTGGAGTCGGATCTGGAGCAGCCTCCTCATCCTCTGACAAAGGGATGTCTGCTGTCTCCAGATCCACAGACTCCTCCTCACCTAGCTGAGACGATGCCTCAGAAATACCTGAGCCTGCTAACTGGACACGCCCAGTTTGAGATGGAGGTATGGTTGGAGGTGGTGGTACCTGTGGAGACCTTTGACCCATGGAAGAGGCCATAAATTGGTCAAACGCATGGTGCATGAATGCCTGGAACTGCTCTGACCATAAATTAATAATAATAATAATAAGTCCCATTTCATAGAACGAATTCCAGCTGTAATGGGAGTATACATTAGTTCAGGAGCCTGCTGTGTGATGAAAGCAGAAGAAACAGAAGGAGGAGGAGGAGGACCAACCTGTTCAGTTTCCTCTTGAGGAGACCAAGCTCTGGGGGCATCATAAGAAGGCACCAATGGAGGCTCAAATGGGGAGCGATCCAGTGAAACAGAGGAAACCACTTCAGCTTCGCTGGACCTGAGCCTTTGAACTCTGGAGAATTCCCTCTCCAGTGCCTGATGTCTCCTTGAGGCCTCTCGCTCAACAGCTTTGGAGGGTTCCTTGGTTATATGTTTTGTCTTGGCCTTTTTCTTTCCCCCTGCCTACAATTCAGAAGATCTGTGTTTTGTCTGTGCAGGGGGAACATCAGAACCCTGGGATGTCTGAGGAGTCGCACCATCTGCCATCACACACTGGATATTCCGGATAGGAGATGTCCAGGAGTGGGAGGAAAACAGCACGAAAATTTGTTTGTCAAAGTGGAAGAATTCCCGTGCTCTGAACAACCACAATAGCAGACAGCCAGACCATCCACTAGAACTATCTGTTTAGGCCCTGCTGGCACAGTGCCGCGGGCTATAGGACACGTGGATTGAAACTCCCCCTCAGAAATAAGATAGAGAAGAATAGAATTGTGCAGATGTGATCAATTGGTGATATTCACAATGGCGGCCGCACCCACTTTTCTCTATGTTCCTTGACCAGATAAGGAAATGTGCAAGGGAGTGCTGGATAATCCTCCCATGAGAGGCTTACACAGCAGGTGTCACGCCATCCATCGTGACAGCAGACTAACGATATCAGGATCAGGCCTGATTGCACCCTATGGTACACTAGGCCTTCAAAACGGCAACCACGCCTATTGTTGTAAACAAAATGGTGGCCGTGAGTTCTTCATCTCCCAAAATGGCAACGCCCCAGGGAGAACCCTTCCAAACTGTAAAGGCCGTCCGGACTAAGAAAGTACTTAGGGAACTAAGTTCAAATTGCCCCCCTTTGTTCCCTTTATTTAGAAGCCAGATAACTTGTGATTAAGCTTCACAGCCTTCATTGCGATCCGGATTGTCGCTTGCACCGGCAGAAACCTTGTGGCTACGAGGTAGGTAAACGAGGCCGCCCAGTCAAACCGCACTCCGGGAAATCCCCGACGATCAGAGGCCTCCGTTCTCAGCGTGAAGCAGCTGATACAGGCCAAATTCCTCGGCGATTTGTCGCGGTTGAAAATCGACTCACAGAGGGCCTATAGGCCCCTTTGGGAGCGGAGGCACCTGAGCTGTCCTTAAATCCTTTGGATCTAACTAAATCTAAAGCAGAAACTTACAGAAAGGAAACTAAATCTTAAGTTCTATTTCCAATTATTTCTAACAACCTGAATTATAGAATTTAAATTAGCTGAACTGAGGAGCCACAGAAGTTGCGTCCTACTGAGCTGAGACTAAGTCAAAAACTGGGAGAGGCACCGCCCAAGGGAGGTGTGGCTAAAGTTCTGACTTAGTCTCAACTGAGCAGGAAGGCTGAGATTACCCACCGGTGGATGCTACATTCATCATGCTGGAGAACTTCTGATTTATTTTTCACCAACAGAGAAATTAAAATTCTCTAACATGCACTAATTACATTCATAGTTTATTCTGCAATCTCATCAAACCAAGATAAGTATGAATGAAACCCTTAGTGTGAAATGACTAACATATTCAGTTTAAACAATTTTTTTCCAGGAATAAAAGAAAAATTGTCAGGAGATCAATTATTATCACAGGACAGTTGGAATGAATCACTATAAAGTTAACTATGGGTGGGTATAATGATAAAATATTATTTTCCATTTTTTATTTAGTTATGTATTTATTTCTCCTCCATATGGATAACCTTGTTGCAGGGGAGGGGCTTGTGTGTTCTGTTAAGATTGGGAGCTATTGTGGAGGTATACCACAAGGTAGTATATCAGAAGGGTCACACAAGCTAGACAGGTCTCAACTGAGGAGCCAGACTAAGAGTATCCACAAACCCATTAACATAATGAGACAACAGAAAAAGAATCCTATACCAGATCGGTCGTCACCCGGGTTAACAAGGACCATGGCAGTTGCTGTTTCTGCAAGCTGTTGAAAAGTGAGTTATAGGGTTGGAGAAAAACCTGACAACCTAATCCACAAAAAACTTGCCAAGAAAATTTTATGGAAAGGTCTCAAACATGTCAGATAGGGTGCTCAACAATAGGACAACAGGATTCCCAGTTGCTGAGGCAGCCAGTGGCATAAGCAAATGTCTGTGTTGTACAGATATACACTGGATGCCCACATGGAATGTCAGAGGAATGAGTCAGAGTAAATTAGATATTGTCAAATGAGAGACAACCAGGTTGGAAATTAATCTCCTGTTGTCAGATAATGACTTTTTCCAGTCTGAGGATTTCACTGTCTTTTATTCAGGACATGATAACTAAGAAAACAAATGGAGTGGCATTTATTGTAAGCAAGAAACTTGCTGGAGCAGTGGAAAGCTTTTCAACTGTCAATGACCAAATTATGACCATCAGAATTCATGCCAAGCCTCTCAACATTACTGTTATCCAAATCTATGTCCCAACGACTGTTGAAACAGAGGGCTTTTATGGCATGGTCCAAGAAACTCTAACACAAGTGCTCAAAAAAAGACAACTGTTTACATTCTGGGTGACTTCAATGCAAAAGTTGGCAAACAAGCAGAGGCAGGCATCACTGGTCATTATGGATTAGGTGAGAGAAACGATGCAGGTGGTCATTTAGTACAATTTTGCCAAGAAAAATTATTTAGGGTCATGAATAGATGTTCAAATAGCACAAGCGCCACTTATACACTTGGACCTCACCCAATGGACTTCACCATAATCCAGTGGTTCTCAACCTTCCTAATGCCACAATCCTCACAAACTCACTTTGCAAATGTCTCACTTAACAATGGAAATTCAGGGCTCCCTTGTGGTCGTAAGTCGAGGACTACCTGTATTTCCCTGCGGGGGGGCAGGAGGGGCGGGGTTTGCTCGCTCTCATTCTCTCGTTTTCTTTTTCTCTGGTGCGTGCGCTCCGCCTCCTCTCCTGTGGCTGGAGCACGCACCAGGCAGGCCGAGGGCGCACGCCGGCCGTCGCACAGCAACTGCCTTGGCCCGGGAGCACCGCACATGTACAGCGCCACCCCTGTGCCGGGCGAGGTGGAGCTGGCGAGGTGCCGCCGCCTGTAATTTCATCATGTGGAGGGCCGCACCTCCCTCGAGGCCTGCCCGTCTGCTCTTGGCCGCGTCGCTCCATACCATGGTGCTTCTGCATCGTGATCGGCTGCCTCAGCAGCAGGAGCCGCAGTGCCCGCCTCGCCGCCCTCCTGCCCCGCGCCTCACTCCACGCGGCCCACCCCTCTTCCTCCGCCAGCACTCGGCCTCACCGCCTGACCCCGCCAGACCCCGGCCTCAGCGCCAGCATGGATGGACCTGCCGCCTGGAGACGGATAGAGGAGCGGTGTCTCAGTTCCTAAGACCATTTGAAATATGTGTTTTCCAATGGTCTTAGGCGACCCCTGTGAAAGGGTCATTCAACCCCCAAAGGGGTCACGACCCACAGGTTCAGAACCGCTGCCATAATCAGTTTGACGATGTCCTATGCAGTCATTGATGGAACAGTTCAGTCCTTGCTGTTAAAACATATCCAAGTGCTGATGGCGGTTCAGATCATGAATTGTTGATGGCAAAGATTAAAATTAAACGATGCACCATCAAAAAGGCAGTGCCTCCAAAGAAGTCTGATGTCACCAAAATCCCTACTACATGTACAATTGAGATGAAAAATCGGTTTCAGCTACTGGACACTGCTGAGAAGATTTCTGATGAACTATGGCAGGAAATTCAATTGCAGAACAACACATACATAGGAAGCCAGAGAAAAAGGGCAAATGGCTCTCAGATGAAACCTTCAAAAGAGCTGAGCAAAGAAAAGCAGCCAAGACAGCAGGCAAATGGGAAGAAGGAAGAAAACTGAATGCAGCTTTCCAGAGGGAAGCAAGGAAGACGATGAAGTTTACTGGGATGAGTGATGTAAATAGCTTGAAGCAGACTACGTGAAAGCTTACACCAGGAATGCATTTATGCAAGTCAAAAGGATCTGAGCATCACTTATTGCTAGTAAAGGCATCATTAAAAAAAAGCAAAGGAAAGAATTGTCTGACAAAAAGACATCAAGAACAGACAACAAGAATATACAGAAGACCTCTATCCAGATAGCAAAGGGGCCCAGCCTTAGGATGATGAGGAAAGAGAAGTAGAAACAGAACAACCCACCTTTGAGAAAAAGGTCATATGGGGGATGAACCAACTCCCAACAACAAGACTCCAGGTGCTGACATCATCCCTGCAAAATTACTGAGACCTGTATCATCCAAAGTCATTAGAGATCTGTGCCAGAAAATTTGGAAAACCAAAACATGGCCACAGGATCAGAAACTCTCAGTGTTCATTCCACTGCCAAACAAGGGTGACTCTGAAGATTGCTCCAATTATCGCACAATTCCACTCTTCCCTCACATCAACCAGATTCTACTTAAAATTATACAGTGTCTAGCACCAATCATCAAAAGGGAATTACCCAATGTCCAAGCTGGCTTCCAAAGGGGTTGTGGCACCATATTGCAAATCTGTGCTAGATCATGGAAAAATCTTGTGAATATCAAAAAAAAAATCACATGTGCTTCATCAACTGCAAGAAAGCCTTCAATTATATTGATCAAGAAAAGCTATGGAGAGCCTACAAGACCTGGGAGTAGAGCACATCTCATCAAGTTGGTGAAATCACCGTACACAAATCAGGAAGGTACTGTGTGAACATCATATGGAGATACGTTAAACTATGTTAGTTTAACATAGAATTATGACAAGGTTGCATTCTCTCCCCTTTCTTATTCAATCTGTATGCCAAAACATCACGAGGAAGCTAGATCTCGAAGAATCAAAAATCAGGGTAAAGATTAGAGGAAGAAACATCAACAATCTTTTATATACTGATGATACAACTTTCCTCTCAGAAACCAAAGAAGGCCTAGAACATCTGATCAAGAAAATCAAAGAAGAAATTGAGAATTCTGGTCTCTTTCTGAACATCAAAAAGACCAGGCTCATGGCCACTGGAAGGAATGGAAAGATCAAAATAGAAACTGATGATGCAGCAATAGAATGCATGGAACAATTCACTTTCCTAGGGTCGCAGATCATTGTGGTTAATGCAGCCAAGAAATAAAATGTTGGATTGCACTGGGTCGCACAGCAATGATGAACATGAGCCAAATATGGAAAAGCATGGACATCGTCCTGGCAACCAAATGTACATTAGTCCACTCTATTGTGTTCCCCCCAGCTATCTATGGTTGTGAAAGTTGGACTATAAAAAAACAAGCTAGAAATAAAATCGATTCATTTGAGCTGTGGTTCTAGAAGAAGGCTCCTACATATTCCTTGGACAACAAAGGTGACCAACAAGTACTGGAGCGCATAATGCTAGACATGTCTCTGGATGAAAAAAAATCACAAAACTGCATCTCACTTATTTTAGTCATGCCATGCAGGGAGTTCACGGGAGAAAGCAATTATGTTTGGAAGAGTTAGCAGTAAAAGGAAATCAGACCACGAAAGAACAAGGTGACTGGACACTATCAAAGCTGACACCAGCCACATAGAAAAACTCAAAGAAGCAGGGCAAGATTGGAAGATGTGGCGAGACCTGGCCCATAGAATCGCCAAGAGTCAGACATTGAATGGATAACATCATCATCATTTAGTTATTTATATAAAATCAATACGCCACCCATCTCATTGATTCGGTGACTCTTGGCAAACAGTAAAAAGATAAATAGAAAAATAATTAACATCTTTAAAAACTATGTAAAAACTAGAAGCAAGGAGACAGAAACAATATAGGGACTTTTTCACATAATGATTTTTTTTCTCTTTTGACTATTTATATTCCAAGTTAAGCATTTGCAATCTATCATCAGGACTACATTTTTTAAGTCAGTAGATATAGTTCCTAATTTAGTAATATCCCTTTCATTTTTCTGTTGCACTTGTTGAGATTTTTATGTACAGCAGTCCATGATTCTTGAATGTAATGGAGTCTACCCATTACGGTCATAAGTAATGACAGTTTTAAAGAATATCAGCCACGTGACCATCCCATTTTTACAACCTTTTTTGCTATGAACACTCATCAGAAAGTGAATGCCAGAGTTGTTAAATGGATCAATTTTTTGCTATAGGTTGATTTTGCCAAAAATTGTAAATGCCAGTTTTCAGAAAAAACATTGTAAAATATAGGGGTTTGTCTGGGATACTGCCAATAGCTGTGGGCTAATTACTGAGCACCTGAGGTGCGGCCACACAACCAAGGAGGTGGCCATCATAACTTTGGAACCAGATCCTAAGTACCCCATCATAACTTTGGTCACTAAACTACCAGCTGAGGACTGTTTGCAGTCTCAGTTGTCATATCCACTTGTATTTCCTCCAGGTAATTTTTTTCTAAAAATGATCTTGCTTTCTGCACCGAATTTAATCAAAGCTCTGCTATTTTAAATCAAAAGTCACATCTTCCAAAGAAGTACTTTTTTCTCTTAACTCTGCTCCAATTGGAATTTCTTTAAGCACAAATACTTCTGTGTTATCACTCTTCAATCTCGTATTAAAAGGCTGTTGTAGAACTTGGTCTCTTGTCCTCTTCCTCCCAAAGTGCACCAAGACATCCCTTGGAACACCTTTTAATTTCACAAATCTTGTACTTATTGTATGTCACAACATATGGGCCGACTCGACCATAGTTTCAACTGGAAAACTGTCAGCATTCTGGACCAAAATAAATCCAAAAATGTGAGGGAATTCCTGGAAGTTTGGAATGTAGGCAAGTCAACCACCAACAACAGACATAGAGATAATCATTTATGGACAATTAAAAAGAGCAATATAAAAAGCAAAAGAAAACAACACCAGAACACATCCTCACCAGCAATCAGCAAGGGATTAATATCAGGATTAACCCAAGACAAGCAATCAAGCAGTAAACAATAATCTAATCAGGGAACTATCAAGGAGGAAAAACAAACCCCACTCCTATCTAGCACTGAACAAAATGTGAGCAAGCAAACAACCAAGCTCAGAGAGCACCAAGGACTCCATGATTCAACTATGACATTCCTGTCTCAGTCTCTGTCTCTATCTACACACACACACACACACACACACACACACACACACACACACACATTGTCTTCAACTGCAATCCATCAATATCTACATTTTTAATATTAAACAAACAACATTCCTAAGAAATTCCAGTCCATTTGTCTATTTAGTTCTAGTATTTCAAGACGCACTTTCACACAAAAAATAATCTTTTAAAATTACTGCCTTCTTTACCTGTTTAAATTTTCTTGCATCCAACCATCGTTAAACTTTTGCTGGAGATTTAAATCCTTTAAACCTTTTTTCCCCTCCTTTAATCTAGAAAGAACATTTGACTCGCCAAGTGGCTTTCTTTTATCTTACAGATCAGATCTCTTTAATTGTAAATTGATTACATCCAATAGTGATTAAGAAAGAGAGGATTTTACAAAACCTTATGTCCATTACAGCTGCATTACAGTTGTGAGCTTGATGGAAATATCTCAATTCTCAGCCGCTCGACTCACAAGTCAACCACAAAAACCTCAGTTCCCAAGGTTCCCTTATGAGGACAAGTTATCTAGAGTACAGTTGGATAATCTCACAGTCTTTCTTTATCCAGACAGACTCAACCAGTATTCACCATCTGGCCATCAATCTCCACTGCAATGCTGTCTCATCTCTCACCTGAAAGTCCTGTTGTATATTGATTCATATGACAGAATAATCAAATAATCTGATGTAGGGCAACAAATACAAAATGTTAAGTATTAAATACTAACTTCCTTTGATAGGTCGCGCCAGGGGCCAGATCCGCAGGAGGAAGCCAGCACGATTCGAGGGTCGCCAGGAGCATGCCGCATTAGTTGGCACCGCAGGGGGTGGTCCCACGGCAATGCTGACAATCCGGGCCTTGCGCCACTGGCGTCTCCGGTCCCGAGCTGCGGGAAATATCCGGGCCTGAGTTGTCCGCTGCAAGGATGCCCCACCCATGGCAAAGCCGCCAAACCGCCTTTTATGCCGCTGGCATCCCCGGGCTGGAGCAGTGAAAGCTGCTCCAGATGGTCGTCGGGGTGCGGAACTGGGCCGCAGTCGGCAGGCCTTGCTCATCTGCAACACTGGAATCTCCCATGCCGACTGGTAGGACTTCTGTGCTGATCCGCTTGGACCGGCGGCTTCTGGCTGCCTCCCTCCGGAGCTGTCTTTCCCCCCTCCTGTCTATGTCAAGCCCATGGGGCTTGACAGGCAGACGGCATCCCTTGAACGGCATCCCTTTTTTTGTGAGAAGTTTGAATTGATTGGTTCCACTTTTTTAGTCCCACTTTTTTTTTGGTACTGCACATGGCTGGGAGCCGCAGGAGATGGCTTAAAGAGCCGGATGCGGCTCCGGAGCCATAGGCTGCCGACCCGTGGTATAGGGGAACAATAATTGCATTTTTCAAATAGACAGATGAAGTCTTAATAAATTGCTCAGCCATTCAAACAATCACTTCCATATTTAGCAATACTCCAGTTACATTATCTACTCCTAAAGACTCACCATTTCTTAACATCCTCCAAAATTTAAAATTTCCAGTACATCATTTTTTTCCTTAGACAGTAATATTTCTGGTTTGCATTTCAATACCACTCTTCTAAATATAACTACCATTTCCATACAAATCTCTAACATATTCCTTCCAACCTTTAATTTCGGTTATTCTGTGGAAAGCTTCTTGTTTAGCCTTTTTTATCCATTTTCAAATCAATATTTATTTCCATCAAAAATTGTTCTGCATTTTCTTTGTTTCCTTTGATTATTGCGGGGGGTTGCTCTCTTTAGCTAGTATTGTTCATCCCTTTGCAACTGCCGCCAAAGCTGGGAATTGAGGACAGTTTTTACATTAATGTGCCTTCATATTATATAGACCAGTGGTTCTCAACCTTTCTTAGGTTGAGACCCCACTTGCCTCGCCCATGCACGCCGCGACCCTGACCTGGGGGCGCGCGCATGTGCGCGTAAAAAAAAATTTAAATTTTTTTTTTAAAAAATAAAAAAAATGGCGGCCACGACGGGCGGATCTGCGCATGCGCGGATCGGCCCATCACACGTGCCACGCATGCGCGCATCCGCCCGTCACGGGCCGCCATTTTCTTTTTTTAAAAAAAAAAAAATTTTAAAAATAAAAAAAACAAAATGGCGGCCGCGACGGGCAGATCTGTGCATGCGCGGATCGGCCCGTCGCACGTGCCATGCATGCGCACATCCGCCCGTCGCGGGCCGCCATTTTGGTTTTTTTTATTTTTTATTTTAAAAATTTTTAAAAAAAATAAAAAAACAAAATGGCGGCCACGACGGGCGGATCTGCGCCTGCACAGATCAGCCCGTCGCACACACCGCGCATGTACGGATCCACCCGTTGCGGTCCGCCATTTTGTTTTTATTTTATTTTATTTTTTTTTAATTTTTTTTAATTTTTTTTTAAAAAAATTTCCAGCGCGACGGGCGGATCTGAGCGTGCGCGGCGCGCGCGCGCCAAAAAAAATAAAAAAAATTTTTAAAAAATTAAAAAATAATAAAAATAAAAATAAAAAAACAAAATGGCGGCCGGCGGTGCCCGGCGACCCCCGCGAAATGGTGTCGCGACCCCAAATGGGGTCGCGACCCCAAGGTTTGAGAACCACTGATATAGACAATGTCAGTCAATAATAGTATACCTCTATTAAGGTATACTAACTATGATTCAGGAAGCAATAAACATCAATAATATTAGCTACTAAAAACCTGTTCAATGCTATTGTGTTAACCTTCTCAAGTAAGACCAGACAGGAAACAGATCAGATAAGCCAATTCTACTTTATTGTAAGGTACACTAACAAAATCTTGCAAGTCTGAAAATATAAATCTCCTGCCATCTCTTTTTTACAGCCTGATAAATTAGGGAGTATCCTTTATGAGTTTCTTTGTCTGCCTGTGTGCACCCCACCTGCCTGAAAGGGGCGTTGTCTTACCTGAACGCCTTTTCTCAGCATGGTGGTGTATAATCCACTGGATAGGGTTATTTCTGCCCTCCTGCTCAGAGAGACTAGGAAAAAAGCTTTAGCCACGCCTTCCCCTGGGTGTGTCTCCCAGTTTTTGACAAAGGCGAGGTAGCTAAGCTCTGACACCGTGGCTCCATAAAAAAAAAAAAAATAACAGAGTAATAGAAAGAAAAAGGGGGATGCCCTCCACGCAAGCCTAGCCCGTTGTTTAAGGGGGGGGAGTGGATTATACACCACCATGCTGAGAAAAGGCGTTCAGGTAAGACAACGCCCCTTCTCCAGCATGGTGGATGTATAATCCACTGGATAGGGACATACCAAAGCTCCCCCATGTCCCCCAGGGTGGGAAGACTAGGTTGGCGTCTCCCTGAGGGCAGCCACCTGTTGAAAGACCCGTCTGCCGAACGCGGCGTCCGCCGCGGCAAACCTGTCAATCTTGTAATGGGTAATGAATGAGGACGGAGACGACCAGGACGCCGCCCTGCAAACTTCCTCTATGGAAGCCTGGGTGGCCCAGGCCGCGGAAGTTGCTGCACTACGTGTAGAATGGGCCGTGATTCGTGATGGAACGGTCAGTGAGTGCGCGACGTACGCCTTAGCTATGCAGGCCCTGATCCATCTGCCAATGGTAGAGGAAGATACCTTGCTGCCCATGGTTGATGGTTGGAAAGAGACAAACAAAGACTCAGACCTACGGAAGGGACCTGTGCGCTTTACGTAGATGCGCAGAGCCCTGTGCACGTCCAGTTTATGCCATTGGCGTTCTAATCTATGGGTCGGATTAGGACAAAAGTTTGGTAGTACGAGGTCCAGCGTCCTGTGAAAGCTGGTGTTAACCTTTGGTATGAACGAGGGATCTAGTCTGAGGACCACTCTGTCTTGGTGGAAGATACACAGGTCCTCCCGAACTGAAAGAGCTCCCAGCTCCGAAATCCTTCTAGCGGAAGTAATGGCAATTAGGAAGGCCACCTTCAAGGATAGAAAATGTAGTGAACATGATCGCAGGGGCTCAAATGGAGCCTCCGTTAGGGCCCGTAATACTGTGGGTAGGTCCCAGGAAGGGTATCTATGCACCGGGGGTGGACTAGAGTTTGTCGCCCCCTTGAGGAATGCCGAGATCGCTGGATGGTGAGAGAGAGGGCCCCAATTGTCACAGGTGAGGATCGTGGCTAATGCCGCCACCTGTCTGCGGATGGTGTTGATGGACAGCCCCTTGGACATGCCGTCTAATAGGTAGTCTACGATGTTTGGGACGACTACTGAGAGGGGATCCAAGCCCCGAGAGGAGCACCACTGACAAAAATTGTGCCAGGTTGCGTCGTAAATTCTGTTTGTTGAGGGGCGTCTAGAAGCCTGAATCATATCGATTCCCTTTGGGGAGTAGCCCTGCCTAGTTAGGCACTCCCGCTCAAGTGCCAAGCGGCCAATTGTAGCCACTGCGGATCTGGGTGAAGGAGCTCCCCCTGAGATAGGGCCACTTTGTCCGGTGGGAATTTCCACGGAGGGGACAGGGACAGATCCACTAGATCTGCAAACCACGGACGCCGAGGCCAATATGGTGCAACCAATATTACTTCCGCCTGCTCCAGTAACAGCTTGCGGATGGTGGCTTGGATCAGGGGGAGGGGAGGAAAGGCGTACAACAGCCCCTCGGGCCACCTGCACCGTAGGGCGTCTGTTCCCTCGGCCCCTTTGGTCGGGAACCTGGTGAAGAACCTGGGGAGTTGGGCGTTGTTCGGGGAGGCAAAGAGATCCAGGCATGGCTCGCCGAACCTGGACCCTATCATGTCGAATATTTTGGTGTCCAGTCGCCATTCTGCATGGTCCACGGTTACCCTGCTCAGCGAGTCCGCCTGACGGTTTGCCTCCCCCGAGATGTGTTCCGCCCTTATCGATTTCAGATGGGTCTCTGCCCACAGCCCCAGTTCCTTGGCCTCCTGGAGAAGGGCCCAGGAGTGCGTGCCCCCCTGCTTGTTGACATGGGCCTTGGCCGCTACGTTGTCTGTCAGGACTAGGACATGCTTGCCCGATACTAGGGGAGAGAAATGGAGGAGGGCCAGGTGGATGGCCCTTAGCTCTAGCCAATTTATGTTCTGCGTCAGATCCGCCCTGGACCAACGTCCCTGTGCCAGCTGCGTTTGGAGGTGAGCACCCCAGCCAAACAGACTGGCATCTGTCGTCAAGACTACCCTGGAGGGTTCCTTGAATACAGTCCCCCTGTACATGGCTGGAGAAACCCACCACTGGAGAGACGCAAGGACGTGGTGCGGCACCTGGACCTTGTGGGGAGAGGCGCTGAGGTTCTGTTTCTGGAAGGGGAGGAGGAACCATTGGAGGGTCCTCGAGTGGAGCCTTGCCCATGGCACTATCCCCATGCAGGATACCATCTTTCCCAGGAGTTGGGACAGCTGCACCAGGGGAACCCTTTTCGTGCCCCGGATCTGGGATATCAATTTCCGGATGCTCAGCTGCCGTTCCTGGGACAGGTAGACCCTGCACCGTTCCGAGTCTATCAGTGCCCCCAGGTGAAGGAGTCTCTTCGAGGGGGAAGTGTGGCTCTTCCCGAAGTTCACTGAGAACCCGTGGGACTGAAGTACCTGGATGGTGGTTCTCAGGTCTGCTTGTGCCGACCGAATGGATCTGGACTGGACGAGGATGTCGTCCAGGTAGCACTGCACGCGCACCGGCATCATCCGGAGATGAGTGGCCAAGACTGCTAGTACCTTCGTGAAGACCCTTGGTGCCGAGGAGAGGCCGAACGGGAGAGCCCGGTATTGATAATGTCGGTGCGCGTAGCAAAAGCGCAGGAACCTGCGGTGGAACTGGGCGATTGGGATGTGGAGATAGGCCTCTGTGAGGTCTATGGATGAGAGGAGATCCCCTTTTCTGATGCTGGCTAGTATGGACCTTAGGGTCTGCATTTTGAAACGCCGGTACACTAGGAACCGGTTTAGGCCCTTTAGGTCCAGGATCGCCCTCCACCCTCCTGATGCCTTGGGGACCACGAACAGGATGGAGTAGAAGCCTGTCCCAGTTTGGTCCTCCGGCACGGGTTCTATGGCCCTGATGTCCAGGAGGTGTTTGATGGCGGAGGATACCAGCCTTTCCTTGGAGGGATTTCGCGATACCGGGCACTGGGTGAAGCGATCGTGTGGGATCGCCTTGAATTCGAGTGCTAGGCCTCGTCTGATTGTGTCCCTGACCCAGGAATCGGAGGTGGTCTGTTCCCAGACCTGATAAAAACGCTCTAGGCGCCCCCCTATTGGGATGTCCCAGAAGTAGTCACTTGGTCCGCCGGAAAGGGCGGTTCCCCGACCCCCTGAAGGGACGCTTAGTTTGAAATTGGGCCCTGGGTCCTGAATTTTGGCGGTCCTGTTGACGGTCCTGCCTCTGAGGGAAGGAACGTGAACCTCTGGGCCCATCCCAGAACTGCCCTGTCCGAAAGGGCTGCCGCCACTCCCAGGTGCCCGAGGGGCGTGTCGTCTGTCTGCGGGAGTCCGGCTGCTGCCGTCTATTGGCCTTCTTGGAAGGGTGGGCAATGACTTTACGTTTGTCTTTACCCTCGACCACATGTGGGTCAAGGATGGAGCCAAACAGGTCCTTGCCTGTGTACTTGGCCGAGGAGAGGCGGCACTTTGCCCGTAAGTCCGCCCTCCAGTGTTTCAGCCACAGGAGCCTGCGGGAGGCCACTGTGGCCCCTATTGAGCGGGCTGAACACTTGGCCGAGTGGAGAGAGGCGTCGGCCATATACTGTGAGGCCCCTATCAGTTTCACGAGTGTCTGGTGAACTCTGACCTGGTCAGGCGGGATTGTGGCCTGAAGTTCACGGAGCCACATGATGGAGGTCCTGGCGAAGAAGGAGGTACCTGTAGCACCCTTAATGGCCTGACCGGAGGTCAGGTGTGCCCTTCTGTAGTTGGCCTCGAACTTCTTTTCGTCCGCAGAGAGGAACTCTGTCATGTCCCCTGAGGCTGCAGAATTTGAGAACAAGGAAGTTAGTGAGGAATCCACTGACGGTACCTCAAGTAGGGAAGCGAAAGACGGGGCAACATTATAGAGCTTCTTTTCCACCGTGCTTTCCCTGGGAATGGTGGACAGAGAGGCCCACTGGGCCTCCACCGCGTCCCGGAAGACAAAGGGACAGGATTTCTATTTATGCTGTAAGCCGCCCTGAGTTCCCGGAATAGGGCGGCATAGAAATTTAATAAATAATAATAATAAATAAATAATAATAATAATCTGTTTGTGTTCCACTACCTTCACCTTGAATAGCGGATTTGACTCCTTGTCCGCTGAGGTGGAAGGTTTCTCCTCCTGCACAGAGGTTAAAGAGGCAGTGGAGCATGCCTTTGACAGTAAAGCAGTAAAGATGGAGTGATCGAAAAGACAGGAGGCAGAGGCCTGATCGGGTTCTGCTTCCTCCTCGTCTGACATGGGGGTGTTCGCTACGTCTAATTCATCGGACTCCCCCTCCCCCATCTGGGATGAAGCTTCCGAATCAGTAGATTCCGGATCTGGGGAGTAGCTCTGCTGAGGGGGAGGATCATTGGGAGGGGAGGGGACCTGAGGGGGAACCTGTTGGGTCCCAGATGGAGACATGAACTGCGTGAAGACGTGCTGCATGAAGGCCTGGAATTGGGCCTGTGACCATGCCGGTCCCTGGGCCCCAAGGGTTGCCCCTACCAACGCTGGGGCAGTAGCCACTTGGGGGCCCTGCTGAGGAGGAGGGGAGGAGTGAGAGGGACCTGCCTGTTCGGTATCCCCCAGAGGAGTAGCAGTCCAGGTGGCATTTGGTTGGGAAGGCTCCCTAGTATTGGTATCCAGTGGGGCAGGGGGAACCGGATCGGCCCCACTGGATAGGAGCCTCTGTGCCTTGGAGAATTCTCTCTCCAGTGCTTGGTGCCTCCTCGAGGCCACTCGCTCCGCCGACTTAGAGGTCTCCTTGGAGGAAAGATGCCTGGTCTTGGCCTTCTTCTTACCTCCTGTATTTAATTCGGTTGCCCTGCGCTTTGGTTGCGCGGAGGGGGCACCTGAGACCGGTATAGCCAGGGGCGAGGAACTGTCTGCCATTGCCACTAGTCAAGCCTGTAGAAGGGTGACTAGTGTAAGGGAATTGGAAAGTATGGCCGCAGAGCAATGTCCAGGGAAGAGGCGCAACCGCCCCTTACGCTGAGACCAGATAAGATGTGGCAGATCAGCCGGACAGGTAATAGGCCTGTCCTGTAGGCTGTGTGGCTAAAGGCCACGGCTATGGGAAAACAGGCGGCCTGTGAAATCCTTCACTCCTGCCGGGACCTAGGAAGCCAGGGCCCACGGGGTACTGCCTCCTCCAGCAGCCCTGGAATTGATTTCTTATGCTCCCTGCTATATCCTGATGAAGAGATGTATGAAAGGCCGGGCGTTCCTGCGGTTACGGAGGGCGCCCCACAATGGCCTGTACGCTAAGGTGTGCGTCAGAGGCTCTCCCTGGACGGGCCTAATAAGCTAGGCCAAGACAAGGGGCTCTGCGGCCTGGGCCCTGTAGGCCTAAATCAAAATGGCCGTCGCCACCCGGGAGCCTGGAGTGGCGGGAAAACTGCGACTTAAAATGGCGTCTGCACACTTCTGAGGTGATTCTCTAACCCCCGAAAATTCACGGCCCCGTGGAAGGAGTGGTACAAGCAATTCACGCTCTCCCTGCTCTGCTCCCCCCACCAGTCTACTTGCGTGTGGAGACCTGTTGCGATCCGTGACAACGGAGCCCCGTGTCCGGATCGAGTATTCGCCGCCGTTTGCTGCGCCTCCTTGCCGTTTGAGCAGCAAATCCGAAGGTTTAAGCTACCACGGAGCGGCGGGATGCAACTGCTGGCTTGCGTGCCGGCTTCAGCAGCTGGGGATATTTATATCTCTCTTGTCCCCGTTCCTCCTTCCCGGCTGATTTTAATTGAGCCCGGCGTTTCTGAGCCCGTGGGGGGAGCGGAGGCAGCTGCTGTTCGGCGGTTCTAAGCCCCTGGGGGGAGCGGAGGCATCGGCTGGCTTCCCCGCCGGCCTGCTGTGAGAGATCGGCCCGTGCTGAGGCAAACTCAAAAACCAGGACCGGATTGCTCTAATAAATGGATTGAAGGTAAAAAATAGCCTAAATTGAAGAAAAATTTTGGAGTTTGGTGATAAATTTGAGATTGAGTCAAACAAACTACGGAGCCTACTAAAAAGGTGTCTGCTCTGAGCCGAGACTAGGAAAAAACTGGGAGACACACCCAGGGGAAGGCGTGGCTAAAGCTTTTTTCCTAGTCTCTCTGAGCAGGAGGGCAGAAATAACCCTATCCAGTGGATTATACATCCACCATGCTGGAGAACTAATAATTCTCTAGGTAGCATTTCTTCCCTCCATCTTCCAAGATAATTCCCATATAATTCTCTACATGGGGCTACCTTTGAAAAATGTTCGGAGACTTCAGAAGACTGCAGAATGCAGCCGCGCGAGCAGTGTTGGGCTTGCCTAGAAATGCCCACATTTTGGCATCACTCCGCAAGCTGCATTGGCTGCCAATTGGTCTCCGAACCCAATTCAAAGTGTTGGTTATGACCTATAAAGCCCTACATGGCATCGGACCAGGTTATTTACGGGACCGTCTGCTGCCCCATGAATCCCAGCGGCCGGTTAGGGCCCACAGAGTGGGCCTTCTCCAGGTCCCATCAGCCACACAGTGTCGCCTGGCGGGGCCTAGGGGAAGAGCCTTCTCTGTTGCGGCCCCGGCCCTCTGGAACCAACTTCCCCCGGAGATCCATGTCGCCCCCACCCTCTCCGCCTTTCGTAAATTGCTTAAAACATACTTTTTCTGGCAGGCCTGGGGCAGCTAACACCTTGCCCCTAGCCAGTGTATGTTTGTGTGTATGTTTGTGGAGTGATTGGTTTCTTTTTTAACTTAAGGGTTTTTATATTTATGTGTTTTATTGTAATTTCTATCATGTTGTGAACCGCCCTGAGTTCTCCGGAATAGGGCGGCATAGAAATTAAATAAATAAATAATAATAATAACAACATTATACATTACCACAACTATTAGCAATGAATTCCACAGCTTAATTGATGTGTGTGTGTGTGTGTGTGTGTGTGTGTGTGTATGATGTTCTTATTTACAGATAGCTTAATACATTTATTAAGTGCCTTCCACAAATATTAACTGGCATAAAAAAAATCCCAAAATGTGTCTGGACTATTCAGATATGAGTTTATATTAATTCACAAGTTTACCTTTAGTTGTCATACCATTCAAATGACACATCCACTATATTTTCCATACCACAGAACTGTTCTCATCTCTCATCTCTGAGAACAGTTGTGCAATATGGCAATTTGTACATGCAAAGACCTTTTTCCCTATAACTGAAATCCTTGGTAATTAAAAAATATTGAGGACAATTTCCTGTTATGTTCTATCTTACTATCCAGTCTTTATCACATAGATAAAATACTTCAGGAAAGGTATTCTCAAAATGTTGAGGTTTTTGTTGTACAACACATATTTTAGCTACATTGTAATTCTGGAGCAATATAACATATAAGTATATCTTTGTGCTTCTTCATTACCTGATTCACAAACACCACCACCCTCGGTTTATAAAATTAATCACAGCTAGGAGAGAAATCGCTGTGAACTCCATGAATTACATCCAAGAGATGGGAAAGGATTAGTTCAGAGTTGCTGCCAGTTATAACGCCAGGTGGCTTTTTCTGTAGTGAAGGTGTTAGCGATAATCTCATTACACTGGTACTAAATCTTGCAGACATCAAAATTATCACCAAGGTTCCTTTTCATCCCATCCTTTCCAAATGACTGGAAGTCGCTTCACCTGAAAGAAGTCAAATCCACATGCAGCTGCTATTTTAGCAGCCAGCAGACTCCCCGAGAATGTCAATCTTGATCCAATTTTGCTGTGCTGGTGGCCCCTATTCCCTGTCCAATAATACATCTGTTAAAAAATCCTACAGCTACAAATCTAGTTTAATCCTACCAGGGACCTCATGTTGGTCCTATCTTCCAAAAAGGCAGCAGGTTCTGCTGTCTATTTCTGCTAGTGTCTGGGGAATACCCTTTAATTCCCAGTCCTACTTAGAAGAATAAGCTAAGGATCACAAAACATGACCTTAAAAACCCTGATATGACTATATTCTGACCCAGAGGCATTCATTCTAGGTGAAGATTAGAACTTTGCATAATAAGATTACACAGCAAGTGAATGATATCAAGGGACTATCCATATGCAGCCACCTGGTTTTCTATAGACAGCTTGTGCTCTGCAATATGCAGTGCAGACGGAATAGAGCTTTGCCTTTTACTTGAAGTAAAATGGATTCACATAAATTAGTTGGCCATTTCCAGATTCCTAAATCCCCATTACATCTTTCATTGACAGGTCCTCTGAGGATAGTACAACCATTATTCCTTTTTATTGTTAGTTCCTAAAACAATAGCATTTTCTAAGTGAAATACACATCTTGTTTGCTATAATCTTGGATTATAACTGACAGTGCATGTCAACTGTGTGTCCCCAAAAAGAAATCCATGCAGAAAATTATTTATGCATCCAAAAGTCTGTTCCAGTTCAACAAATAAACAATACAAGAATCTTATTCTGACATGATAACAGAACAAAATGAATACATCTATTTAATATATATATATATATTTATGTAATCAATATGAATTTAACCTGTTAACCATGTCTTGCTCATATTTTCTGTGAACATTGAGATTTACCAAGCATCTTACTGATTATGAATAATTTAGGTAGGTTGTTCTCCTTAGAATAATTCCATATTTCTAATAAAGTCCATTTTTAAAATAAATTTCAACTGAAACCAATGGCAGACATAGCTGTATCTATTATTCCATTTTAATATTCACAGGAATTATATTTTTGCAAACATCTAACACTTTTGTAGGCAATATAAAACTGAATTCTGGAATGTATAAGCAAAAAAATATGCAAAGAAAACCAGAAAGACTGTTCCATATATAGTTACTACAACTGAATGTTTATTACTATCATTAAGTCCTAATAGGCTGAATTTAGAAGGTCAGTTTGGTGTAGTGATTAAGGCGCCAGGCTAGAAACTGGGAGACTGTAAATTCTAATCCTGCCTTAGGCACTAAGTCAGGTGGATAACTTTGGGCCAGTCACTCTCTCTCAGTCTTAGGAAGGAGGCAATGGCAAACCACTTCCAAAAATGTTGTCAAGAAAACTTCAGAGACTTTTCTAGGGCAAGTTCCCCAATCTTTCCAGCTTTGCGGACTGGGGGGGGGGAGGGAAGGAAATGGTTCCATATGAGTGGCCAGCAAGCATAGATGCAGTTCCAGTTGTGTAAGTGGCAGTCACATATGCCCACCATTTGCATAAATGGAGCATGCTCGCGCAAGTGGAAATGCATACATTCACGCTCTCTTCCACTTCTGCAGCCCTCTTCCAAACAGCTCACGGCCCAATAATGGGCCACAGCCCAGGGGTTGGGGACCCCTGTTCTCTTAGTTACCATGAGTCAACATTAAATTGAGGCACAAAAAAAGGGGGAGGGGGAAGACTGAATTTATATCCAAAGATAAAACATTAACCCAGTGGTGGCGAACCTATGGCATGGGTGCCAGAGGCGGCACTCAAAGCTCTCTCTGTAGGCACGTGCGCCATCACCCCAGTCCCAGTCCTAGACCTTCAGCCACGCCCACCCAATTGGCCATGCCCAGCCAATTGGCCACACCCAGCCAATGGGCCACACCCACCTGGCACTCGACGATGCATAAGTGGGTTTTGGGTTGTAGTTTGGGCACTCAAGTCTCTAAAAGATTCACCATCACTGCGTTAACCCATATTGCCTTCAAAAGGCGAAGAGACACAAAAATTTCCTGAGGAATTTACTAAATGTTTTGGGGAAGCAAAATTACATCCTCCTCAATGTTATGGTATGTTGGCTTCAATAGTTTTGTTTTTGTATTGCTTCCTAAAATTCTTACAATGTAAATGAATCCATATTATTACTACAGTATCACTAAGAATGTAGTTAATATTATCTAAAGGACATAATTATTTTCCAAATGAAAATAACTGAGAAGGCAGAAACTCAGAAATCTGTAATTCTAAAAACACTGTACTTCCATTTGTGGAGGGGGGCGGGGAGAGAGAGAGAGGTACCATTTTTATTCTGGAATTACTTTTCTTATACTATTATTTCGAAAAATTCTTCAAGGAATATGGTTCTTGGCAGTGCTATTGAATAGCTCTTTTTATAATTAAAATTCCCACAATCTAAATTATTCAGAAATCACTCACGCCTGAAATTAACCCAAACACCTCAATTTGAAGAAGAGCAAGTTAGAGAATGCATAGTATCTTTTATGTCCAGATAGCTAGGGAAGCATTTAAAACAGTGGTCCAAGCTCCTTTAAAGAGTGTGTTTCATTTACACTCATACATATTTTGAAACAACTCTTTAAAATGCTTGGCATAACTCTAAGAAAAAGTTCCTATATACATCCTGAATGATCCACCAATCAGGATCAAATCAGATATAGTGTTGCAGAATTTTTTTGATCAAGCAGTGACTGTTTACAAGTACCTTCAATCAATGCAAAATCTAGGCATCAGGAATTCTGGGAAATATTGAAATATATACTGACCCTGAATTGGCATCACAAATGCTATTTCTCTGTTGGCTTTCCCTGAATGTTAATAAAGCATCTTGTACCAAGTGTCTTTTGGTCTATATACTGTTTCTTGGAAGAAGCTCGGAAGATAACAAAATTTAATGGAATTTACTTATTCAGTAAAACATGGAATGTTTAGAGTAATAGTAGACATACACACAAAGCAGATGCATTTATGTGACAATTAACAGGTGCATTTATGTGACAATTTACTACTAGATTCCACTTTACTATATTTTTGAATAAGTAATAACAATTCAGTTTCCAAACATAAATAGATGAATGCTGTGATATTCAGCCTCAGTTAATCCCCAGACATCTAAATCCATGAATAAAAATTCATCAGGTTTAAATACACTGAGCCTATTAAGCAAGAACAAAAGCATATGCACAAAAGAGCTTTTAATATATTTCAAAGCCCACAAGAGCCCATGGTCTCATTAAAATTATAAATTACTGAAACACAGAATGAAAATTCAAACTGCAGTGCAGCTAAGCAGATTACAGAAAAGCCCACGTTCCATATGATAACACATCGTGGCCTCCTAGATGAGGGCTTGAAACAAAAAAGGCCATCCTGGAGCTAGAGAAAATCACCTTTTGATCTCCAGTTTCTGTTCAGTGGATGACAGCCAAGTAATATAATGATTACTCTGTCCATGCTGCTAAACTTGTTCAACGGCATAAAAGTGATACCATGCATTGTGAACTCAATGCTAATGTTTTGTGTCACTAATACAAAACTAACTGCAATGTCTATTATTTATTCTAGTTTTATTTGAATGAAATAAAATGGCAGCAAAACTATTATTAAACATTTTTTTAAAAAGTAAAACTGAGAAAAATGGTATAGCCATGAATGTCAGGCACAAGTATATAAAATATTTATAATTGTTTTTATATCTGTATGTTTTATTACATTGTAAGCCGCTCAAGAGTCACCTCAACCTGCAAGATGGGCAACATATCGAATGAATGAATGAATGAATAAATAAATAAAATCAGAGTTAGTATTTCTGTTCTTAAAGGATCAAGCTTGTTATGAAGCAAATGAAGTGCAATCAATATTTTTACTGGTAGTTTATGTTTAAATACTATAGGTCTGAACTAAAAAGTTGCAAAGTATCTTTGAATAATTTTTAAAAAACATTTATGAAATCAGAAAGTATATGCAAAGGAAAAGGAAATTTATTGCAGCAATCCTCAATGACATGACTAAATTACAATCTCCCAAAAATTAAGATTCAAATAGAATTTGACTCTTCTCATACGTGTTTAAAGTTTTGAAACATAGCATAACCAAAGACCATGAAGCAAATAAGGGTCACAATTAATGAAATGCTAATCTGAAGCACTAGTGACCCTTTCCACAGATTTTCAAAATGTAAATGAAGAAGTGAAACAGGAATCACAGATGTTTCTTATTTTCAGTCAGCTGCACACAAAACACAAATGCAACCTGCGTCTTTGGCTAAAATAGATAGGAATTGAAATTTGAACAATAACTTTATAAATAAATATTGAAATTATGATCCACAAATCTCTATTCAATATTCAACCCTTTCAGAAGCCTTTGGAACAACCTCTTATCCCAATTTTCTATAGTAATTAAGCTGAGGCATCTATAATTGAAATAATTATTAGTGCTCAGTACAATCCCAGAAATGCTTTATGTCCATACATGCTAAGAAGACTGAGAAGTAGCGTCCTTGACATTCAGAGCAACAAATTCAAAGAATCATCACTTCACTCACTTCATGGAGTGTTTTTGATCTACACCCTAGTAATTATATTCTCTTCCCATTTATCCTGCTCTGATTTCCAAACACTTATCTTTTCTCCTATCATATTTGCAGTTGGGAGACAAAAATTAATGAACAATCTCTTACACATAGGATTCTTCAATTTCTCAAACTTGCATCCTAAAACATTTTCATTTAAAATTATGTAAATGAACTATGCAAAACATTTCTTTCTTATAACCTCCTCTCTTGCACATAATCTGCTCCAAAGGCTCTTCAATGAACAGAGGTCTTCAACTTTTTCCTTCCATGTATAACAAAAATAACAAATGGGACAGGATACAAAATAATGTGTAAAGAAACTATTTTGTATAAGAAATAACTACTACTTCTGCAAGAACAAATCAAAATTCAAGCCAGCATTTTGCCTTATAAAAAAATAAAATTATATGTGTTACATTGGAGAGGTAAATTTCATTTGCAATAGAAATAATTTACAGTGATAAACTTCTACTTCCCTTTCTAAAAATCATGAGTAGGAAAACAAGTATAGAAGAAGTATGGGATCTAGGTTTTAATTATATTTTATTAAATTGTACCACATATATAAAATCTGTTCTGGAAATCTTGCAAGGTGAAGTCCAGAATATTTTGGCTAAAATCTTATACATCAAGGAAATACAAACATTTTAATTGAAAAGGATACATTTTATCCTTGAAACTACTTCAAAAAAAGTGGATGGAGCCATAACACAAATGTGGGCTAGGACAACTCCAAAAATGAAATTGATTTGAAATTTTGAGTATTTTATGTAATTAAATCAATCAAATGACTTTATAATGCATTTAAATGTTTTCTGTTATTTTAAATTTTGTAATTTATTAGTAACTTTGGGATGCTCTGAGATGTGATCTAAAGGAGTCAAGTAGTATATATTTTCTAAATATATCTTCTTAAACAAAAGAATAAATCCTATTTTTGTTGTTATTCAATTCAGAATAATTGAGGTTAGGGCTGCAATATCTTTTCCAGAAGGCCTTGGGGATGTGTTGATTTGTCAATTGTTCTTTTTTAAGGATTTGAATACAAAAAACACACTAATCTATATAGTACTAAAACTCTCACTTTGTAACCTTCTATTGGCTGAAATGCAGTATCATAGGGCAAAACTTGTCATCAAATGGGCTAACTTAGAATAAAAGTCCACTTTTCATCTTGGTTAAAAAGTCACAGATGTTTTGTTATTATATAATAACTGAAACCTGTCTGATGGTGCTTATTTCCATGTATATATACTATAAAGCAGTGTTTCTCAACCTTGACAATTTTAAGGCATGTGGACTTCAACTCCCAGAATTCCACAGCCAGCGTTGCAGGTTGAGAAACACTGCTATAAAGGAATATCAAGGTCCTGGGATTAACAGGAAAAGCATCAATGGACACTCCTATCAGTTATTATACACTCTGTTCTAAGTAGCTAATACCTGCATGTTAAAAGAACAGCTTAAAACTATGCAATTACTAACAAAGAACAATTGAAAAAATTCTAAGAAATCTTATGCTAAACTCCACTGGAATCAGACAGCAATTTGGCTACTGCAAATAAAAACAGAATCCACTAACATTCATATTTCTTTGGTGAATTATGACCAAATTATCTGAGTGATGACCAGATAATCGAGAAATTCATTAACATTAACTAATATGCTTTAATATAAAGCAAAGGAGGTCACCACTATGTCATATCATGTCATATTTCCTCAATTTTCCTCAACAATGATTTCATAATCTGAATATTCAAATTATCTTTTTTTCATTTCCAAGTTAAATACTTGAAGTTTCTATAACAATGAATTGAGGGGTAATTTTATGTTCTTAACCACCCTATAGAGAAATAACAAATTATTACATCCATTCAGAAATAAATTTCACTGAATGTAAAGGACCTCAATTATGGGTAACCTAAAACTGTTTGACTTTCATTTAGTATTAGCCTCTAGAAAAGTTAATTATGTTATCCTTGGCTAGAATCCAATCAATTCTGAAAAGCACCAATTCTTACAAGATATTTTTCAACACCAAAATTTTAACTTTCTAATCTTGTTTCAATCAGATATGAATATTCAATTATTCTATTATTAAAATCCTGGTAATAACAGTATGCATTTCCTTTTGTGTTCCTTTTTAAAATTCAGGCAGCTTTTAACACTTAGCAATAATTATTTTAATGTATGCTCTCTGTTATTCTCTGGGATGATTCCCAGAAAGACCCATCTCCACAATACCATCTATTCTTTGTACAATATGGCTGAAATCCATAGTCCTAGCAATGAAATGAAAGCTATCATATGTGTCCAGGGAACTTTAACTTTCCATAGTAAATTGTAGCCTAATTTTCATCATACATAATACTTACGTATATTTGCAAAGGAGTGGAACCATAATAATGAAACTGATGTTATTTACATAAATGTATGTATTATTCAAGGAGCCATTACTTATAATAAAATAAAGCTGCAGCCTTAACATTCACATTGATGAAGCAACTTTCTGTATAATGTGCTATTATTCAACTAATGTGACATTGAAGAAAATTAGGTCTGAAGAAGCATTATTATAATATCAGAGTATACAGCTGTACACAAATATGCTAGATCAAGGCTGAGGATCTATCATTTCCTAAGCTATAATTCTACAATTTTTTGGCTGTAATCCTATGCATATTGAATTGGGAAAAATACATTGTGTATGTTGAACTATTACAACTATTAATATTATTGAATGCCCTCTATATGACTTATGGCATTTTATAAAATGGGAGTAACTAGGTCCCCTTTCTAAAAATAATACAGAAAAAAATGGAAGAACTGGAAGTTTATTTTTTGTTACAAGCATTTCTATACCACCCTCTCTGGAGAATTCTTGGCAATTTACAATAAAAATTAAAAATATCATCAACAACCAATCAAAAACAATAAAGATTAAAGAAGAGACATAGCTGTCTAATCATAAAATCATTCCACAACAATGATCCTTCTAATGCCTGTTTAAACAGCACAATGTTCTATCACTTTGCAGAAGATCAAAAGGAGGGATGCCAAACATAATTCTGGAGGTGAGAAGTTCCATAATGTAGGAGCCATTACAAATCCATTACAAAGAAGGATTTCATATCTCCTTGAATATTTTCAGGGACAGGATCTTAATATACTTTCCCTGTATAGATATATAGACAGATTCTATTTGTCTGAATAATAAATTCTCAGGCTTCATTACAGAAACAACTGAATTTCTGAAGAGATAGAGAGCCCTCTGCCAGAATTTGAGTTCCGCTAACTAAAGCTACTCTAATCTGCATTCAAGAATATTTGGAATGTCAAATTACTACATAGATATTTCTTTGCAGAGTCAAAACTTACAGGGGGAAAAATGGTTTTAAGCACAGCAACTTCCAAAGAATATTAAAGAGGTATGTCAAAACTACAGTTTCTATCTAAACTTTCCATCTTTAAAACCTACTATTTAATCATAAGGTAGCAGAGTTCCATGTGAGCATACCCTTACAACCTTAATTTGCACAAAGAAGCCGGAAGCAAATTCTAATACTGTTAACAGGTTTAGGAAATATTTATTTAAGGGCACATTCACCCTGGAAAAAGCCACAGGGATCTATAATCTATGGCATGTAGAACATCTTTCTTTTCTTCCTCATAATGTTTCCACACATATCTGAAAGCAAAATAAAAAAGCAGCAATCAAAGCAGCAATTTTATAATGTATTTTAATGTCTGATTTCTATCTATGTTGTGAGCTGCCCTGAGTTCCTGGAATAGGGCGGCATAGAAATCCAATCAATCAATAAATAAATAAATGAATGAATGAATGAATGAATGAATAAATAAATAAATAAATAAAGCAAGCCTAAAATTTGGAAGAAAATTGTTATATGACAGCACTCCTGCTACTGTAGAGCAAATTCCAGAGTGAGGTAAGTTTATTCAATTCTTAATGGAAAGAGAGAGGAATCGGTCACTCACCACATAGCACTTTCAGTTTCTTGAAACATCCTAGATCCTTCTAAGCATTGCCATTGCAAAGTGGCTTCCAGAAAATAAAGCTGCCCATTCTGTTTTTGGAAAGAGTTTAGAGAGGTTTACAGAAAGGCCTATCTGAATGTATTCCATAGGCATAGTTAGTTAGTTAAACTGACTTCATATCTGTTAGATACAAACTTGATAAAATACATGTTACTCCCTATTAGTGAAATAAACCTGTATAAGAATTGCTAAATCATCAGACTTGTACAACTTGTGATAAGTAAGCTGAATTTTATGGATTCATTAAAAATCCTGTTTCTGCAGTGAACTTTGTACATTTATATAAAATTATGATTAGTGTATAAAGACCCAAGAATAAACTGCTTTTTAAATATTTAAGATAATAAGATTATCTGATGTTTCTATAATTTTAATGCAATAAGGTATTTGCTGAAAACTAATGATGCTTAAATGAAATGAGTTATACAGATAAAAGGGATATACTTCATAATTTGTGCGAACTGGAATATCTGATTTCTATATAAAAATTTCTTATGCTTCTAGAAAATAATATATATATATATATATTCAGTGCTCATTCCCAATCATATATAGGCAAACTGAAGATCTCTGGTATATTTATTTCCAGCTATTCCTCAGTAGAAGTAATGTTCCCTACCAGATACCAATCAGCCCATTGTATACAATTTGTTTTGTTAAAAAAGATCAGTGATGCTATCCATCAAACCATACACATAGATACTTATCTACTCATCAGGAAAGACCAGGACTAGCAAACTGCTGAGGTGCAATACATGTTAGGAATACATACTATGGATAAATTCATGGATAAATCTATGGATACATACTATGAATAAACAGATATATGCTATGTTAGTCTTCAAACATAATTTCATCAGGAAAGTTTAAGCAACACCTTCCATTAGTTACAGATATCATAGACAATATCAAAGACAAGACTTAAACATATGTATTAATATTTTAAGATATGATGGTCCAGATGAAAACTATAGCTCTTATTTGGCTGATGTATCACAACTTGAGAACTTTTTTTCTTGAAGAAAAACCATGTTTAATATAATAAAATAGATACACATGCTACAATATTCCTTGTTCTACTTCAATTGCTGTCAGCTTAAAATAAAAGTTGTGAGGGTGCACAGATGGGTTAAATGTCATTTAGTATATTCTGCTGTGATATCCCTTTTATATAATTAAAGCAAAGCAGATGAAGGGTATTATAGAGGATCAACAAATACACATATTTTGCTATGGGTAGCTATGATAATGTGTGTAATTACATATACATACATACATACACACATACACACACTAGCAGCATAATTTGTGAGTGCCTACTTGAAATTAACAATAACTCAAACCCAATTGACAACTTTATTTTGTAAATAAAATATTATTCCATAAAAGTATATTAAGGTCATAAGAAACAGCTTTGCTTACAAAGTTCCAATTTCTAGTCACTTTAACTATAGAATGACTTCATTAGCAGATTACTACGTGAGAGGCCAGAAACAGTTTTTCAATTGAGAAGCAGTACATTTCTTATACACACATTAGAATGCCTGTTTAAACAAAGCGGCACTTGATAAATAAAATTCTTTTTCCCCCTCCCTGTAGTGGTCCAAACCAGCTCATTCTCTTTTTTTGGCAAAGAAGATATCAATACAGCAACAGCCTACCGCACGTTACCAGTTCATTAAAAGTTCGCCTGCCGTATGAAACAAGTGGAAGTGCATAAGCTGTATACGGATACGTAGCCAAAAAATAATCATTCAAAGCTGCTGTGGCAGAATGATAGGCTGGTTTTTATTATTATTATTATTATTTTGCAGTCTTGCTACTCAACGCCCTTAACCTCAAAGAAATCTCTGCAGAGATTTTGCAACCTAGTCCCCTAATATATTCTAAATTGACTTCGCAAGTATTCTCGTTTGTATATAAAAAAAAAAATCTTTTTTCAACGCTTCGGTTCTTTTGAACTAGGCTTTCGATTACCGCCGGGCTGCCCCATCCCATGCATGCCTCTTTATTCTCAGGTAAAGTACACATACGATTCAGCTTTGCAATTAAGTTCTCTCAACAACTGGCCATCGATAGGGACGGAATAACTGTGCCTCGTAGTCAAGCGTGGCGAATTTTTATTCCGTTACAACCGACCACCCTAGAAGGGTCCCTGGCCGTAAACACGGGAGGAACAACGCTTCGTCGCAGAAGTAAAAACCAAAAACAAAAGCCCTTCCTTACGTTCTCCCCAGCAGAAACGAATCACGGCTTGCCGTTCTTAGCACGGCCCAAAAGAGTGTCTCGGTCTCCTTTTCTTTACAGATAGATAGATGTCCACTCACCTTCCGGGACCAGAGTCAGAGGACTGGAGACTCCTCTCTTTTCACCTGCTCGAAAGGAAGCGTCTCTGCCTGCCAACAACCGCTCTTCCCATTGGCTCGGCGAGTGGTGCACGACACGCCTCCCCCGCGCTCGTCTCTTTCCTGTCAACCGAGCAGAAACTAAGATGGCGTACTTGGCGACCGAAGGACTGGCGCGGAGGGAAAGGTCTACGACGAGTTTCCAAAGGAAAGTGCCGGAGAGCGGAGGGGGCCGCTTAGCCGTTCTGCCAGGAACCCGACCGTCGGTGCGACACGGTCAGCTCCTGCTTTCCAGCGGCGTCCCTTCTCTGGACTCTGTTTTAGGTTGGTGCTAACGGCGCTGTCCAATATTTTTGTAGCTCCCTTTTCCCCGCCCCCTTCGGTCTTTGCTTTGCCTGCTGCAAGGTAGTCAAGCAACTTAAGAGGCGTGAGAGAGGAAAGAGCAGGAAGCGGCTCCTGAATCCTCCGCGTGGGAAGGTAGTCCCTCCTGCGGGGCGAATCCCAACGCTCCCTGCTTCTTCGGGATGGGTTGGGGAACCGATGCATTTGCACGCCCGGATTCCTCCCCGGAGCAGTAGCTCCGGAGAAAACTTCTGAATTTGGAGAACGGAGAGGTTGCCTTTGTAAAAAAAAAAAAAAAAAAAAAAAAGTTGTGTCTTGTAAGGGGCATGCAAGAATCAGAACCCAAATGCAGTCCTCGTCTGCCTTCTCTCTCTGCTTTTAAACGATATGTGTAGCAGTTACTTCACATTGTGGCTCTGGGTGGATTCTGTAGTACTAGACTTGTGTGTAACCTGAGGCTTGTGATTTAAAACAAGTAAACCTGTTGAGTTGTTCCAGGCAGTACTATGTTTTGCATATTTTGAATTTCACATGGTTGCTGTAGTGTGCAACTAGTCCTTGACTTACAACAGTTCATTTAGTGACCATTCAAAGTTACAATGGCACCGAAAAAGTGACATGACCATTTTTCACAGCTACAACCTTTGTAGAATCTCCATGATCATGTGATCAAAATTCAGATGCTTGGCAACTGGTTTGTACTTATGACTGTTGCAGTGTCCTGGGATCATATGGTCACCTTTTGCGACCTTCTAATAAGGAAAGTCAATGGGGAAGCCAGATTTACTTAATCACTGGATTACTAACTTACCAGCTGCAATGATTCATTTAACTGGCAGGAAATACAAAATGGGGCAAAATTCACTTAACAAATGTCTCATTTAACAACAGAAATTTTGGACTCAATTGTGGTTAGAAATTGAGGACTGCCTGTATATCAGTCTCAACCCAGAAGCCTTGACTTAACTTTTATGTTCTGTATCAGAATTTTGTACCTCATGGGTTGGGATGGCTGCAGTTGGAGAGTAAAATGTCTCATAAACCAGAAGATGATTTAATTTCTATGTCTATTTTACAGACTCCAGAAAGATAATGCTTCTTGCTTCATAACAGAGTTTTCTGAAGATCAACTTAAACGTTAATTTGGCTAAAACTAAATGCCTGAGGAAGTGAAATGCCTAATTAGGGGGCGGAGAAGTTAATAGAAGATACTTTGAAAGTTTTTTACATAAATACAATAATGTATTTATATTATATTTAACAGTATAACTTCTACCTAGAAATATACAGTATCCCATACATTGCAGAATTTTTAAAAATTCTGTTGAAGCTCTTGTTAAAATCCTGCTCATTCTTATTTAAATATAAAATGGTTTAAAATGCAATAAATTATAGTATCTTTGAAATGTAATATGTGCTTAAGTTTGAAAATATAACATTCTTCCACATGGGTTCCTCAATAAGTGCTAGACAAGACTACTTTTATGAAAGGAATGCTATGGATATACAGTTATAGAATCTAAGAATTGGAAGGCTCCTTGGAGATCAGCTGGTCTAACACCCCGCCCGGTAAAGAAATCCAAAGTAGTATAGTGTACCTTGATTTCAGTAAAGGATTAGACAAGATGTCTCCTATTTTGATGGAGAAGATGAACAAATGTGGTCTAAAATGATAATGCAGTTTGGTTAATTTGCAGCTAGTTGAACAACCTCATCATGAAGCTCCTAGATGTTTTTGCATTGACCTGGATGCAATCAACAAGGCGTTTACACTTGTACTGTTTATAAATTATACCAGAAGCTGGAATAGATGTGATGGTAACTAGATTTGCACATGATATCAAGTTAAAAATATCAAATGTTGATGTATATCCAACAATAAGAAACAACACATTCAGCAATAACAAAATATGCACCAATTTTAATCCTGATTCTGTAAAACTGAAATAAATAAATCAATGCCAGTAGAAACTTTCGTATGCCACCTTTTTCTTCTTCAATTAGCTCTACAGTTTTATAGATTCTCAGTTTCATCCCAAGCCATTTCCATAGGAAGATTTTTCAAAGGAAAGGTAGTGGTGGAGGATAATGACAGCTGGTTATTGCTGTTGTTGTAGACCAGTGATGGCGAACCTTTAGAGACCAAGTGCCTCAAAACCACCATGCCTCAGCTCCACCGCCTATTCCGCCCCCCCACCCTGCCCACTGCCTCCATGGCCCGGCACAGCAGATCACCCAGATGGCCCTGCAGCGCCATGGCAGCCATGCCCTCCGCCCATACCCCACACCATCAACTGCACGTGAAGGGGCGCAAGAGGGTGGAGTCTTGTCCCTGCTGCCCGGCTGCCATGTCCTTAGCTACGCTGATCCACATTGGCCATGCCTGGGGATGACTCTCCTCCGGGGGGGCTGCTGGTGAGGGCATGGGAGAGGCGGGGTTGGGGCGATGGCACATGTGCCCACAGAGAGGACTCCAAGTGCCACCTCTGGCACGCGTGCCATAGGTTCGCCACACCTGCTGTAGACAAAATCAAAATGGAAACCCGCTATCAATAATTGTGTCAATTTGTATTTGTGGGTCTTTCTGGAGTTGTGGGTACTTCATCACTGGAGGTCTTCAGGTAGAAATTGGATAGCCATTTGGCAGGGATGAAACAAGATCTCCTGTCTTGGCAAGTGGTTGGACTCAGAGACCTCAAAGGTCCCTTCCAGCCCTATGATACTACGACAAATTTGACAAATATCTTAAATTGGGAATTTTAAAACCATGTCTCATGACCCCAATAAGGAATCACAAGTAAAGGTGGGATGAAATACAAGTAGTCCTCAGCTTACAGCCACAAGCCCAAAATTTATGTTTCTAAATGAGAAATTTGTTAAGTGAGTTTTGCCCCATTTTACGATCTTTCTTGCCACAGTGTTAAGTGAATCAGTGCACTTGTTAAGTTAGTAACACGGTTGTTAAGTGAATCTGGCTTCCCCATTGACTTTGCTTGTCAGAAAGTCAAAAGAGGGGATCACATGACCCTGGGACACTGCAACCATCATAAATATGAAGCAGCTGTCTAGCATCCAAATGTAAACACATGTGACCATGGGGATGTTACAACAGTTGTAAATGTGAAAAAGGGTCATAAGTCACTTTTTTTTAGTGCCGTTGTAACTTCAGTCACTAAATGAATTATTGTAAGTAGAAGTTAAAAAAAACTGTTACGTGTTGCATAAATAAAGCTGGAGCATTGTCAGAACTTCCTTCTGCTTTCTCTGGGCAATCCCGTTGCAGGCTTGCACAGGCCTGGCAGGGAGCAAAACCTAGAATGAGTTATGAGATGTGGGCCTAGCCACCTTTTGGAATTGCAGAAATGTTATTGTTTACTTTTATTTGGCACACACATATTCTTTTTATTCTTTGCAAGGTTGTGGTTTGAGGACCACTGCCTTGGAAGTTAACCTCATCAATTCATAAGTAGACCTGACTGCTGGGCCAATATGGTAGGATGATTTAAGCCCTGGTAAGTGTAGATGCTACATCTAAATAAGAAAAATCAAATGCATTGGTACCAGATTGGGGAGTTATTTATTACATTTATATGCCTCCCAAAGTCTCAGGATGGTTCACAAGTAAAAGTATAAAAATGAGAAAAAAATACAATAATAGGTAAAAAAATAAAAGAGTAAAAAATGGCAAGGATAACAAAATCCAGAACAGAATGAAAGAAAAAACCAAAGGGGACTTCATTTACCCTACCAAAGGTATAGGTGAAGAATCAGTCTTCAAGGCATTTGAACCATCTAGTACCTGATATTAGGTCATCCGGATCTTGGAATCTTGATCTTTATTCCATATGAAAAATGCTGCTATAGACAAGGTGCACTTCTGGCGTCCCAATAATGGCATTATTTAATCAAAGGAACTCAGTGTGCCAGTCCTGCCAGATCAAATCAGGCAGATACTAGTTCCGTTTAATCACATTGCTCATAAGAAAAATATAGCACCTGTGGATTGAATATGAATATGAACAAGTAATGCAATAGAATATTTGGGCATTAGCAAAAGCTTTGTATTGTGTATATCAGAGATAATAACTTCACTATACTATCTGTAGAGTTGGTGAACTCTATCCTATTTTGGCAGTACGTTTTGAAGGAGATATGGAAAAGCTGGAGTGGATTCAAAGACAAGATACCAGAAGGATAATGGTGCTGAAAACAAGCTATATGAACAACAATTAAACATTTGATTAAATCTTGTCTTGCAAAGGAAAGACTGAGGGGAAGTATGATAGCAGTCCACAGATATCTAAAAGGGTGTCATTTACAAAAGGTTGTACGGTGTATTTATTATGAATTAAAACTTAGATCAAAATGTTCACCAATAGTTTCAAATTGAAGATTCAGGCTAAAAATTGGGAAATAATTATTAATGGGAAGATTTCTTAAACAGTATAAGTGCTTACTTAGAACATTGTGTTCCTCTTTCAAACAGTAGGTTGGAGTCCACCTGCTGGAAATGGTTAAGTAGAATGGTTAAGTAGATACCTGAATTGAGCCGGAAATACTATATGATACCAAAATCCTTTCCAAGTTGTATCTATATTTCTATACTATTTTAATGGGAATTATATTGTAAGTAAACAAATGCATTAGAAATGCATTTATGTCATATGATATATGTATAACATATACAACGTTGGTATTTTTACGTTAATAGAGAGAAGTAATATGGATATAATAGAGGTATCCTTGTCCTTCTACTAGATGATTTTTTTCAGAATGGAAGCAGAAGTATTGCCTTTAAAATAACTTTTAGTTTGATTTTTCTTTCTTCCTTTCAGTTGTGTCTGATTCTTAGAGACTGCCTGAACAACTGTAGCTTTCCTGGCAAGACTTTTCAGAAGTGTTTTGCCACTGCCTACTTCCTAGGGCTGAGATTAGGAACAATCTATTAACATTTGGTTTAATAAATAGTTTTCTGACTAAAAGTAGGTCTTGAAATAAATTATTATTAATCTAGAAAATTACAGTTAAAATATACTGTTAAACATGCATATTTCTGCTAACATAGCATTTTATTTTTTTAATTTCCTTTTCGCTCCCCAGTAAATCTTTAAAATCTGCTTTATAGAATTGTAATGGGAAGATGTTAACTTATTGTTCACATATAAGTGGCCCTTATAAGCAATTTCATTATAAGTAGCAGTTGCAACCTAACAATATAGATAATGAAGTCATGCTGATCTTGTAAAATTATCTTGTAAAAATCATACTTCACATATGCATAAAATCCTGGCTGCCATTTTACACACAAGTATTCTAGAAGTCCTCCACCAAACAGAAGCATACAGCCTAAAACACAGAAGTATGAAACTTTGATTGCAGTTATCAGTTTAGTTTGCATTCACCAACCATATGGCTATTGACTATAGGCAAAACTGCAAGAAAAGGAATCAATTTTACACTTAAGTGGTTTTTTTTTATGGCTGTTGTTGCATCTCTGTTAATGCCAAGATAAATGGACATAATCTTTGCCAGCTCTTTGCCAACTAGTTTTTATGACTGGTTGGACTTCAATTTCTATATGGGTTAGGGAAATTTAAATTCTAACACAGCTGAAGAACATCTTGTTGAAGAAACTTGTGTTCATCAATAATCAATATTTGGTACAAATAATACACTGCACATTAGCATCGGGTCTGAATAAATCATTGAAAAATGTTTAACTGTATCTTATATTCAAATGATTGCTCAAAAGGCATTATTTTACATGTGCATAATATTCTGACTGAACAAAGGAATTTAGACTGTAGAAATACTATTAAAGAACCTAAGTTAAATTTCACAGAGCCTTGCAAGATCTTTTTATTATACCATTAAAATAATTGTAGACTACATTGTGATATGTAATTATACGTAGTATGAATGAACTGTAAAAAAAATATGCAGGTAATTAAAATGTTTTTCACATTGCACTATTATCTTCATGTATCATCTTTCTTTGATACTACTAATTCTTGGAAACTATTCTTATTTATTAAATTCCTTTGGTTCTCAGGTGGAGGTTTGGCAATTGGAACCCTTCTTCTTATTGGTTAGTATAATATTTTTCCAATATCACACTTGCTAGCAATTCTACATGCATTAAATTATTAAATTCTCATTAAAATATTTTGGAAAGTATATCACTATTTCTACTTGAATGGTGTGTTCCCTTTATATGATTGTTTTCCATTCCTGGATCATTGTTAATTCCCATAATAACTAAAGTTGAAAGTGGAATGTATTTTTCTAGCGTATTCAAATTGCTAAATTGTTTTTACTGTCTAAACATTTCCATTTTAATACAAATCTTGGAAAGTATTTTAAGGCTTTATTTGAAACAAGACTTCAAACTCTGTCAAAATGATATAAAACACCTAATTCTTTCTAAACTTCTAAAAATATTAAAACTTTAAGTGAATATCTAATGCAGACATGTCAAACTCGCGATGACACATGACATTGCGCAACGTATCGGAGGTTTTTCCCCATTGCCGGCAATGGGGTGGGTGCATCCGGCCCGCGGGCCAGCAGTTTGACATCCCTGATCTAATGGCATTAGGAGATGTTATTCCATCAGGTGAAATTAATCAATTCCTTGATCTCGCCTCCCTCATCTGCTTCAGGAAATTTGGGGATTTTTTTTATTTAATTTTTTATTTTTTTATTTTTCCAAACTCTCCCCCATACATATACCGTGATATTTATCAGATGTTAACATACATTCTTTTTACATTCTTATATATAAGATACTTTTAATAAAATGAAATAAATACATAAACATGACTTTTGGTATTGCTCGCCCATTTCCCCTTTCACTGTATCCACACTCCTTCTTCTCTACCTTCTTTCTCCCTTTCTTCTCTTTCTTTCCTACTTCCCTCTTCTTCCTCTCCTCTTCTCTTTCCTTCACCACGCTCCTCCCCTTTCTCCCCACTTCTCCTCTTCTCCAACCTTCCTACTTCCTTCCCCCCTCCTTTACTCTTTTCTCTCTCCTCTCCTTTCTTCCCTCTCATCCCTCTTCAGATACAATTCAGGGGTAATGTCCAAGCAACTCCTCTCTCCAAAAGGAAATTTGGGGATTTTGGAGTGTGTTTATGTCATGAACTACTTTTAGGAAGAGGAATTGGGTGTAAATCTCCCCTTGTAATGTTGGATGAAGACCAGCTTAGCAAATCTCTATGTTATCTTACATACATTAACAATACAAGTAGCCCTCATTTAGTGACTATAATTAAGACCATTAATGTAGCCATTTAGCAAAGCTGTTGCTAAGTGAAACTGTGACTGTACTTGTGATCTTCAGCTTTGCTTTGCTTTACAGACCTGCAAAGGCTACAAACAAGAGGCTCGATTGCAAGATTACTTTTTCCATCACTGTCATAACTGAATGGTCACTGTACAAAACAGTCACTAAACTGTTGAGATATTGAGATATTACTGTAATTTATTTGAGAAGGTAGAAAATCTTATAGTAATAAAATCATTAAGAAAGAAGGAAAGATTATCCATTTGTTGATTCAAGAATATGGTGTCTAAAATAAGTCATACTAAAGAATCAGAAAAGTTAATTCTTATAGACATGGGGAAGATATATTTATGATAAAATATTTAGGCTTCTCTCCTTCCTACAGAAAATAGTATTTACTTGGAATGTATAACCTGTTGCATTTTGCTACATAAATAATTCCATGATGCAGGTTAAGTTGAGTCAGAAATCTGAAAAAATAAAAATTCCTGCAGTACACTACTATCTACTTTTTTTAGTAATGTACTAATATGGGAAAGAAGCAAAAAATGTAAAAACACTAAATGGACAAATTATCATTTTTATAATATCTATAAATAGAAAAGCCTATGCTGAATTATAATATGAAAAAAGCTAGCTAACAATGGGGGGAGGGAGGGAATGTGTAGTGTTTCAGTTACCAGAAATCCTTCTGTGTTACCATCTTGCTCCTCTAGCAATACACTTATGTAACTATTAGTAATTTTTTTCTTTCTCCTAGGAAATCTATATTATTGAAGATGTTCTTCCATCAGAGAAGAATAAAATAATGTAACCTTTAATTTAATAAGTCTGGAATCTGTTCTGGTTGATTAAAAAAATCTAAAATCTTTAATATGTACACACTAGTTAAAATGGATTTTCTCCTCTTTCCTCACAGTTCCTCTGTAGGCCTGTCAGTCAAATATAAGAGACCCCCCAGGGCACATTTGGAGGCATGTGGGGAAGGGAAAAGGAAAATCTCCTTAGGTGACCAGACGCCAGTTCTGTAACATTATTATTATTAGATTGTATTCATACTAAAACATAATTTGCTTAAACATCAATTGATGTATAAGCCAAATTGATCATAAACATAGCTTAGAAACAGCTACTGCATTTGTACAACCAGCTAAACCATTCTTTAAAATGTATATTATGTCTTGGTAAACTGGATGAATTTAAACGTTTCTTCCTTTTCTTTGATGTCCCTTTAAGACTGTATGACAGTTTTTTGCAGGAAAGAAATGTGTATCTCTTGGATTTTGTCTTTGTTAAAGTTGCAATAGTTTTACCAAGAAAACTGTTAGTGTCATAAAATGCCTAATAATGCTTGAACTTAAGAAAGCCATTGTGGAGGATAAGCAGAGTTCTTTTTTTTTAATTGGTTTTTTAATTTTTAACAGAAAAAGAAAAATGCTCAAATCAAATCATAGTGTTAAAATAAACAATAAACATAATCACAACATAAATACATATTTCAAAATCATCCATGAACAAAACATAAGTACTTATTTCAATACATCTAATAATAATAACTCAACTGAAAATAATCATAGACCACATTTACCAAACAATTAATATTACTGCTCGGTACCCCCACCACCACATCCCCCTAACCCTAACCTTCTCCCCTCACTTACCAACTAACTACCTACTCTCCTCCCTCCTTCTCTATCTCCCTCCTTCTACTCCACCCAACTATCCCTACTCTTCCCCCTTCTTATCAACTTTCTACTTACATCAGCCTTCACTCCTCCTTCCTCTTTCCATCAGATGTGGTGCCCAGAGGCCACCTGAGCAACCCCTTAATAACAATAATTACATATTCTTGCATCAACCCCAATTGCAGTTGAGAAAACATAGTATATAAAATTGTAAACCCTCCCTACCCCCCCCCCTGACTTCCCAGAGTGAGTACAGGGTAAAACAAAAGAAAACCCACTACTTCAAACAAAGTTATTATATAATCCTAACAAGAATTTTAAACTATATACTAAATACAATCTCTACTTAACATTTATTCAACCTTATCAATTCTAATACATATCTAATCCCTCAATCAGTCCATCTAATATCAAACCTTAAATCATGATTTATTTATTTGATGTTTATTGGTTTGAAATGATTGTCTAGAATGTTAAAAGAAACTGATTATTGGAAGATATATACTAAACTTGTTTGTTTGGGTGACTCTACATAACCTCTCAATGAATTGAAGTGATGGATTGATCGTTAGATTGATGGTTTAGATATGTAAATGAAAATTAATACTCTTAACAAGATGATTTGTCTGTTTTGTTTAGTGGATTGATAAGCAGAGTTCTTGATCTGAATGTGCAAAATGATAGTTCCAAAATTCTTACTGTAATAGTGATTTCTCCAGTATTCTTTCTATCCACACACACAACAGCATTCACTTTAGCAAACGTTATTCTTTTATATTTGACTGTATTGAAGGAAGATACAGAATTTCCATATCAAGAATGTGAATGGTGTATGTTTGGAGAAAAAAAATTATATATAGGTTCTTTATAGCTTCCACAAACACAACCGATAATTCCATTAATATGGAATTAACAATTGCTTCAATCTTTTAAGATTGTGTTGCTGATGTGTATGAAGTACAAAATATACTAAAAATGCTGATTCCTAAAACCCTGCCAAAATTATTAGAGATACAATATTTTTTTCTCTAAAAATTGGCAGTATACATACTTAACTTCATTTGGTCAAAATTAATGGTATTTTCTAAAATGAAACTGCAAGTCTTGTACAACTGTCATTTAAAATATTTTTCTTCATCATGTTCTTAGGAAGGACCCACTTCTTAAAGGTTATCTTATAAAGGTTATCTTTCACTTAGTAGCTAAGGTCAGGTTAAAAAAAGCTCAAATTTGGGGGAAAGGCAAGACTATTCTTGCTAAGTCTAAGCCTTGAAGCAATTTCAACTATTTTAATTAGCTACCTTTTTTGTTTTAGGTATGCAATTTAACCTATTTCACTTGTCAATGTAATTGACTTTATCACCTTTTGAAAAGTTGAAAGATAATCTTTAGCAAAGTACAAAACAGTGATTTGCTAAATATAATTATACAAAATACAAGTTGTCAAATTTTACTTTTCTCCCATGGCAATTTGCCAAGTAATGTAATGTGTATGTTTGCTAACACTGTATTGGCATGTACTAATTAAAATACACATTATCACAGATTAACCTCCTTTAAGCTTTGTGACTTTTATGGACACTTAATAAAATATTTCATATGCAATTTTAGATGGTGAAGTTGATTAAAACTATTTCATCTCATTAACTAGAGCAAATTATGTGATTTCTGCAACTTAGAAAATGTTCACCTTAGGACACAGTATTATTCTATAGTACTATGAATAATGATGATGATTTAATATGATTTATTATGACAGATTCTAACAGCAGGCTAACCTGTCTGTCTACATAAAATTGTACTTGCAGATATACTACACATAGTTCTTTTTCTTCAGTACACATTTGGTGTGTTACCTACATGTAAATACAGATAGTCCTTGTGTTACAATGGCAGTTGTGATGGAAATTCTGTCACTAAGTGATGCAGTCATAAAGTGCAATGTCACTTGGCCACATCACTTAGTGGCAGCAATTCCGGTAGTCCTGGATGCTGTCATTAAGCAAGGACATACATGATTGTGACTTCTTACTTCCCTATGGCTTCCCCATTATCTTTCCATGTGGGAAAGTGGCAGGAAGTCAGAAATCGTGATCACAAGACCATGGGAATGCTGCAGTGGTTGAAACTGTTGTCAGTATCATTCATTCAACACCATTGTAACTTTGAACAGTTGCTGAACAAATGGTTGTAAAACCAAACTGAAGTTATAGTATATCAAAATGACAACATAACCATAGCAATGTCATGATGGAAACTTTGCTCTTATTGTTTCCCAACATTGATATAAGTTATAGGTTTGCAACAATGAGGTATGTTTTGTTATTTGCTTCCTTTGGTGCACACAACACACATCATAGTGATAAAGTCAAGTGGATGTATTATGAGTATAGATTTGCTCAATATCATGCATTTAACCTTTATATTGACTTGTAGCTTTAATACACTGGATGCACATTTACATGCATTTATTAAAAAATCATTAGTAATTTTCGGTGCTTTTGCATAGTAATTTTAATTTCTTTGGAATGTAAATGTATGTCAGAGGCTACATGGAAGATGCCTTGGGACTGAACTTCTTTTTTTTCTATATATTTTATTGATTTTTTAAAAAAAGATAAATCACTTAATAGTTAAAGTTATTAAAGTTCATTCTTTGTTTCAAGAAGTGATTAATATAAATGAAACTAATTTATATCTTCAATTCCTAGATTTTAAAAAAGCATAGATTTCTGGGATTTGAAGAATTATGCAAAATCTCACCCATCCAAATCCTAGATTTACATTACACAAATAATATAATTCTTACATTATTGCAAAGTTGTAAACATTCTAATTTAGGAAGTAAAAAAATCTAATTGGTACTTTCCATTAATTGTGACTATTTTATCATACTTAAAAAAAAAGTGACCAGTGTTAGAATAGAATTTTAGCAAAATATAGACCATTAAGATATTCAATAGCTCATCTCTGTTCCTTTTGTTTTCTTTCTGTTGTTTTATCAATAGAGGAATTAAATTGCCAATCAAGAAGTTAAAGTAAATTTATGTGCTGACGATAGTTACTCATTTAAAAAACCCTCTTTAGACTCAATAACGGGATATATATAGCAATGTATAGCAGTATTACAACATTGGATTAATAAGAACAAAGCAGAGATGATTTTATGAAATGTGTCTGAAAAAGAAAAGCAGTTATTACAAATAACAAAGTTTAACATCAGTGTTGGTTAATTGGTTGATTGTCTAGTTGATTGATTACATGCCATCGTGTCATTTGTCAACTCTTATCACATTGATAGATTTTCTCAATGACAGTCTGTACCTCACCTGAACTTTCAAATCTTCCCAACAGTGTACTTATTGCCACTGTAACTCAGTCCATTCACTTTGCTGCTGGTCATCCTGCTCTTCTTTTTTCTTCGACCACTCCCAATATTAGTCCCTTCTTTGGGGTCTTTAGAGAAGACCTCTATAGTGGTAGGTCTTCACACCATGTGTCCAAAATAAGATAATAATAATTGCTACCTCAAATGGGAATTGATTTGTTGAATGATACATTTCTTTGTTGTTGTACACTAAATACACTTTGTTGTTGTACACTAAATAATGTATCGAGGAAGAATGGAAAATTCTATGAAACAAGATTCAGAAGGCAAGATACAAAATTTCCCCCACAAAAAGGAAGAACTAGTGACATCTAAAGAGGCTAGTTTGAATACACACAAAAGGTCTTTAAAAAGAAAAGAAGAACACATACAGAGAATAGAAGAAGGGAAACATAAAGAAGAAAATAATGTAGCCCTCAGACCCTTGGTCAGAAAGGCTAACACTTCAAATGATTTGAGATTTGGAAGAGATAACAAAAACAACAAACAGTATTTTTAAGAATTCTTGTTTAAAATTAAAAGGAATGTCAAAGAGTGTGTAGGTCAGTTGTGAAGAAAAAATCATGAATCAATAATAGATGATAGTAAAATAAAACTTGTTAACTTTTTTGTGTGTTCTTCCAGAAGAGAAATATAGTCTTAGTTAATCATATTTATGCCACCAGGGAAGGAGGAATTGCATCTTAGGAAGGATAAGGATTGGCCAAGAGAGAACTTGGCTAATTTGAATAAATTTAAATCTCTGGGTCAAATGGATTGCATCTCAGGACTCTCTGTTTTTTAACATTTTTATTCATGACTTGGATGAATGAATTAATTAGCAAAGTTTGCTAGTGACAAAAAACAGGAAGTGGGTAAATACTTTAGGTAAAAGAGAGAATTTTTTTAAAAAAATGTTTTAAAAATGCCTAGACAGTCTTGAGTTGAATATAATGACATTTAAGAGGGAGAAATGTAAAGTTCTACATTTAGATAAGAAAAATGTAAAGGATTCAGCTTGGCAGCAGTACATGTGAAAATAGTCTGTGTATCCTTGTTGAACACAAGTTAAACATGAGGTAGCATTGTGTTGTCTTTAAAACAACAATGTGTGCTATATTGTGCTATATTAATAAGGTGATACTTCTAGGCTGTGGGAAGTAATTGTAGACTGGTCAGACTCTTTGGCGTATAGTTTTCTGCAGAACAATTTTAAAAAGACTGACAAATGGAGCAAGTTCAGGAGGAGGTTATGAAGATGATAAAGAATTTGGAGACCAAGCCATATGAGAAATGGTTAAAGGATCTGGAAGTGATTAGGCTATAGAAAAATTAGCTGAGGGGAGATGTGACAGCAGTCTTCAAATAGCTGAAAGGTTTGATTTAAGCAATTTAAATAGCTGTCCATCTCAGTCTAGGTAGTGAGAGTTAAAATAAGTGGAGGGAAAAAAGCACAATTTTCTCACTATGCAGACTCAAATAAGTAATACATGCCTGGATTTAAAAAATAATCCACTTTCAGTCAGTAAGACAACTAAGCCAACCAACCAACACAGTAAAGCAGTTATTTTCTGGTGTTCCCAAGGGCAATACCAAAACCAGACCTTAGAAGAAGTACATTCACACTAAATATTAGGAGGAATTTCCTGTTTATTAAGTATTCAGTTAGTGGGCAGAATACTGGATGAAATGATGAGTTTAGCTATCAGAAATGCTCTGTTTGATGCTGCAGTGAACACGGAGCTGGATCAGATTACCCCTATGGTACAACCTCTGTGATACTGTGAAAGTAGAATAACTAAGAAGAAAATATATATACTTCAAGAATGGACTGGAAAGTCAATGTAAGGAAGAAGGATGTAGAAACTGTTGGGAACAGCATTGTGAAAAGAAGTGTGTGTGACAGTTGGAATAAAGCTGTTATTTTTCCCCTGTACCAGGAGAAATTTAGCAAAAAAATGGGTGGATAAGTTTGAGTACCTGGGAAAGTGGCAGAACTCTGTCATGATGTACTCTTTAATGAGCAAAATTTGAGAAATATAATACAGGATTATGCAAGCAGGAGATATGTAGATCAGATATTTGCTATGAGTACGTAAATGTGAGAAATAAAAATCACTACATATTTCAATAGGCATGGATTCTGGAATGACTTGAGCAAATACGGAGTTGAAATTTGATTACTGAATGTGTAAAGAAAGGTATATATTGAAAATAAAGCATGAATGAGAAATAACTGCCAGTTTTCAGCAAAATCATTATAAAACATGGTCATGTGATTGAGGGACACTGCAATGGTGTTGCCAAGTACCCAAAGCGTGGTCATGTTACTGTGGTGGGGCTGACCCCATCCTGATCATAAGTCCCTTTTTCAGGTCATAATTTTGAATAGTCACTATGTTATTAGGTTCACCTAATACGTCGAGGACTACATGTATACTGATGTGTGTGTGTGTGTGTATAATAAGGATTTTTTTATGATGAGAACAGAATGATCTGCAGTGAATGTTAATTACAGTGCGTGCTGTTTAAAACTCTGTGAGCCCTTTTGAATTTTTAATATTTCTGCATAAATATGACTTAAAACATGATTTGTTTTAAAACAAATAAAGACAAAGAGAGCCCAGTTACACAAATGGACCAAAACATTATACTTGTTCATTGATCTTTTTTAAGGAAAATGATCCAATGCTACATTTTTGTGTGTTTATGTGTAAACAACACTGTAAATTATAGGATGCAACAAAGCATGGATGTAAATATTAATGTAGCAAAAGCCAAGGTAGTTATGATTGCCATGAAAATTAGAGTTATACTTAGTTATGCATAAGAAATAGAGTAGATAAATGAATGTTTTGAATATATACTTAATTTGGAAAACAGATGGATTAATAGATTCTAAAATCTTTTCAGAACATTTCAATATATATTTTTAGTATTAAATTTTAACTGTGGTGACACATCTACTCCAGTAGTATTCAGGTCATAGCTGACATGTAACTCATTTTTTCTAACTTTTGATGTAGGCTAAAGTTGCCTGCAGCTGCATCTCTGAACTCCAAGCAAAGCACCAAAAATATATGTTGGTTCACTTTCCCTTTTGTCAGATTTTAATATTTAATCTTACTTACAGTTGAATTATTTAAGCTTCTTTAAAGTATAAAAGAGTACAGCATTTCCTTTACTTTTCTATATTAAGAAAATATTTGGAGAAATATCTGAACCATCTAAACAAGTGATATTTTTTAATATTTCTTACAGTTGATAAGTACCAGCTCTTTTGTTTTTGATATTTTAATAAATTCAGGTGTTCTCTAAAGCACAGATGATGGTGGAAAGTATCTTGACATTTAAGAGACTAATTAAACTATAAATTGAATAGCAATTACATCAGGCATGTCAAACTCGTGATGTCATGTGACGTCACACGATGTATCATGACTTTTTCCCTATTGCCAGCAATGGGGTGGGTGCAGTTTCAGTATGATGCATCCGGCCCATGGGCTGGCAGTTTGACATGCCTGAATTAGATGGTCAGCTTCCTTAGATACTGAATGATAACATCTAATGCAATTCTAGGGCGCCATATTATGGTGATTTTATTATGGTTTTACCTTAATTTAATACTTTATCTCATGTACTATATTGTCCACATTCTTCACACATACATACATCCGTATATATACTGATGATTTATTTAAGTTATATTTGTGTTTGTATGCATAATGTATTTTATTCGTGTTGTATATTGGGATTGCATGACCTCTGTAGATGCCATACATTAAATAAATAAATAACAAGCATGTTTGCCTTCCTGGTTATATATCTATTTTCTAATAATGTGTATATGTTTCCTGCAGAGGAAGATGTACATGGTGTTTACTCCAATCTGTTGTTCAAGAATTTCCTTGCAGAAGGAGTAGTTTGCGGGCATAATTTATTTATTGCTTCAGATAAAGAGGAGCCTGGTATTATTCTAAAGGTAAAGAAAAGCTTCTTCCATATGAATGTTTCTTAATGTTTGTATTAAAACTTGCAAATCTCATATCATATCAGAGTTTTTTATCTCTACTAATATTCTAGAATATGCTGATTTTTTTATCAATTAATATAGAAGATTCAGAGAAATCCTAGAAAGAGGAAAAAGTCAATATGTTACATTCAAGAAACTGCAATAATAAAATCATATGTGAGCTTGCAGATTTTGGCTTGTCACTGGAGATAAAAATGATTGATTAATCCTTTTTATTGTCCTTTTATTATGTATTGTCCTCTTTGTCTTCTGCTGATTTTAATTCGTTCAGAGTTGAAATTAAGCTTAGTGGTTTGAAGTTGGATAACAGAAGAGGATTGGGGGAAGGGAAATAAGAAAAATACAGGTTTTCCCTCTTAGCAGAGAAGCAAATTGAGGACCAGAATGGGTGTAGCAGTAATGCAGAATTGAAGAACAGGGGGCTGGGGTGGGGGGTAATTATATTGAGTTTGTGTTGGGGCTTACCCTGCGGCCCCTTGTGTTACCCACCTCATTATGGTATTTACAACCGTTGTGGCTAGAGAGAGCTCCAGAGATGCAAAACACAGGTTGGAGAGCATTGGCTAAGTTTGCACAAGATTTTTATGCTTTCCTTCCCCACAAAAGATTGCACCATGTACTGTATTAAACTATTTATAGAATAGTTGGTGGAGAAGAAAGATAATTTGTGAAAATGTCCGAGAACGGAACACAATCTATTTATGCAAGCAGTCTTATTAGCAGGTTGCATAATTAAAATGCTACACAAAATTATGTATTCATAATAATTTAACACAGTATGTGTGTGGTTTTTTTTCATAGACCATAGAAGTACAGGTCTTTTAATTGGAATTAACTAATTAATTAAATTGGTGGTCCAGTATGGTATGATAACTAAGTCATTGGACTATGACTGGAAAAGTCCTGATTCAAGTTTACCCTAAGCCATACAGTGAGTAGCTTTAGGCCAGTTATACTTTTTTAGCCCAGTCTGTTGGTTGCTATGGGAAAAATTAGAGGAGAGAATGCTGGAGAATATCACCCCAAGCTCCAAAAGACAAGTTGGTAGATAACCTAAGTTATAGCTCAATTAACTCTTTGGGGTATTTATTTTGTAATATTTTGTTTTGATTGCTTATATATTTTATTGCCTACAAATTCATTTTATTCCTTATATATTTTATTCTTACAGATGAAAACATTCTTTTTATGAGTATGTTAATTGCTATGACTACTTTCTAGACAATTTTACGATGCCATAAAATTGGGTTTTCTTAAAAACTAATATACTGTACAAAAATCTTAGAGGAAATCATTTATATTAGATATCTGATAAAAGAGTACATTTCAGCTGTAATTTGACGCTGTGATGTAAGTTATACTTCCTAAGAATTTTGAGAATTGAAAATCTATATTAGAGTATGGATTTTAAAATGTCCATTGTCATTGACTTTCCATCATAATTATCAATAGTTCCTTTGTTGCCTAGCATATTGGTCACTTTTATACATTGAATAGTACTGTAGCTATTTTTAACTAAATGGGAGTTTATGGTTTTTCAGTAATCAAGGAAAATATTGCCTGTTCTAGAAAGAAAAAAAAGATTGTTTATACATCATAATTATCTTTAAACTGTAATTAAAAGACAAGTGGAAAATAGAAATGTCCCATCAGCTACTTATGGTATGTTAGATGATCACCTAGTAATTTACCCATCATCTTTTGAAAACATATACATGTCTATTGTACTTAAACCTTCTGTAGTAAGTCAGCATTAAGATCGGACATTTTTGAAAAATTACACTCCTGTTAAAAGTCCCTTGGAAATACATACATAAAGTTTTAAGCAATTTTTTTTAAACATTTCTATCTCTTTCTTTCATATAGTTATGGTCCAACATAAAAATTTGCAAAGGAATAAAGTGAATCTTAAATGAATTGCGCTTTTTTTTTTTTTTTTTGCACTTGTGTCAGAAGCACCAAGGTGCTTCCGGGTTGAAAGGATTAGACAAGAGCGCCCAATTAGGTGGTTCCTTTCATGTTTCCGGCAGGAGCTGGAACGAAAGACGAGAGCTCACCCCTCTCCATGACAGCACTCAGGTCTCAAATGTGGGCTTGCTAAACCCCAACCCAATGTCCTAACCATGAGAGTCACCATGTGCCTTTCATTACATAGTTTAAAAAAAAACATTCAGAAAGTGCTCTTGGAAAGACTTCTGTAAGCCAGACTGAGTGAAGGAATACAAAACACTGGTTAGAGAAGATATTGGAATGCTGAACAGTGGTGAATACCTGACACAGCATTCATGCAGTTACGACTTTGAGGCCAAAGGGTAAAACTAGCTGCAAAGGTTTTCAGGTTAAGGAGCAAGGTGATACTGGTACAATTATTTTCATACTGAGCTTGGAACATGTCTTCTCTCACTTGCATCAGCACCCTTGATAGGAACTGGGCTTTCCAAATAATTTTACTGGAATTAAATTTTGTGTTATGTGCATACCCACCATATAAGTGCTTTTGGGAAAGACCGTTTGAAGATATAGATCTTGATATCTTCAGGGTTTTTAAATTTAAGTTTTAATATTTTTATACTTTAATGTTATTTGTTTTAAAAAATAATAGGCTTCAGGTTTTTTTCCTTTCAGTAGCTTTGTTTACTATTACTCTAATATGGTATTTATTCTATTTTATTCATAAAATGATTCTAAGGTTTTCCTTCATTAATTTAGAAATATGGAAAACTAAAATAAAAATGAAATATACTATCTAATTTTCCACATTTCTATTATTTTATATACTGACTAAAGGAAAAATATATGAGGTTGGTTGAGACCATACCCTAACAGTCTGATAAAATATTAAAGAGTGACATATCTTTAATTCAGAATGCATTTATCCTTTGAGTCAAATGTCCATTTGATTTCAGTATATTTGTATCTAACATACGTTTTCCATATGTGAAAATATTTAGTCCTGTAATTCTGATTAGATCCATGTCAATGTTTTCTGTTCTGAATATTTTAATAAACATTAGGTAGTTTTAAAATTATATTTTTGTATGCAAACATCATAATTCATTCATGGATTTTTACCAAAAATGCAGAGAATGGCTGTTTTTAACCACATTGTTAGTTCAATACCTAGATCCAACTCTCTCTCTCTCTCCTTTCCACCTGAATCAAGGTAGGTTGTACAAGTTTTTGACAGATTCCTGGAGGTAGTGCTGAACTGGATGAGGGCCAGAAAACTAAAGCTGAATCTAGAGAAAACAAAATTGTTCTGGTTAGTTGATTTTTTAGCCTAGGAATTAGAAAGATAGCCTTTGCTGGCTGAGGTAGCATTACATCAAAAGGAACAGGGCCACACCTGTTCATGACTCCATCTCTCAGTAAACCTACAGATTCATTGACAAGAGAGCCTGTAACCAGGGTTAATCTGCTGCACCTCCTGCAGCAGGACAGGAAAGCATACCCTCGTGGATCAGTGCTATCATAATCTCATGATGAAATATGTGTAAAACTTACATTTCCAAGAATGGAACATCACACAGAAATCAAGAATACTCTGTTCCTCCAAACTGCTTGGGAGATTGTTTGCACACACTACAAAGCAAATCCATTTTGTCCAGAACACCACACCCCAAACTTCATAAACTTTCAGTTTAAAGAATGAACTTCAAGAAAATGCCTGGGCCACTCTGAACAGCATGATCTGGGCTCAGAATATTAACTATTAGGCTACTTTAAACAAACTCCAGAAAGTAAACTTACTGCAGAATTCAGCTACATTGTTAAATTTGTTCTTCTAAATAGGTTGGGTCATAATAATCCTATAAGAACATTGGTTTTCTGTTAGCCAGCAGGCTAAATTTAAAAAGTGCTGGCACTGCTATGTAAAGCTCTAAAAGGCTCAGGACTTACATTTGAAGGATCACTTTCTCTAACAAAGACCTTGTTTCTGACCCCAGAAATTAGTTCAGTTTATAGTGTGGTAATCAAAAATTGTGCTTTCTTGTAGTTCCCTATTTGCATTTGCTTTGGGGAAAAAAAGGTCCTGTATTTGGATCCATGGCCATCTTCGTTATTCTAATCCAGAGTTCCCCAACCTTTTGGGGCTGGTGGCCCGGAGTGGGGGGGGTGAGGGGGAAAAGAAAGAATGTTTTTGTGTGGGGGTAAACGCATGAGTATGCATGCACACAAACACCCATTGCTTGCGCGAGTGGAACCATGAGCACTTGCGTGAATGGGATCACAAGCGCCTGCGATGTTTGTGGGGATGCTCACACCAGTAGGGCCACAAGCACCAATTATGGGCATAGCTAACATGTTTTTGACAAACCACTCAGACCCACAGCTTATCTTATTGTCTAAACCAGGAATGCAAAAATTGGATGACATATAAACCACGGACAGAATTGAGAGTCAGCGTAGAGCAATCAGAATTGCGCTACCATGCTGCTGATTCATCCATGTGCCAAATATGATCAAATTATGTCCTCCATTGGAAAAATTCCCATGTTTTTCCCATTTTTACCATATTTTTCTTGCTACAGAAAATCTGTTCACAAGCTGAGTTAGAATAACTACACTATTACGAACCATCTGTCTAGAAGCTCCTGACAATTTCATCAAAATAAACATTGCTAGAAATAAATTCTATGGACATTTCTTTAATAAGCGATAAGTGTTCAATTATTTACCAAATGTAATAGGTTTTAGTTAATCATATGTAATATTTAACAGTGAAATAGATTTTTTATAATACATCATTCTGTATGTACTGATAAAAATAGTAAGTTATTTGTTCAGCTTTGAAATATTACTATGTAAATATAACTTCAAGCGTTAATTGATAGTTACAGTTTTAACTGCAACTGTAGATTTATCAGGCTGACAAATCAGTGAATCCTTATCAGAACATAGAGGTTTGAAGATGCATAAATAAATCATTACAATTTTCAGCAATATTTATTTTTTTAAAAAATTGGAAAGATCAAAGTGGGCTTTCCACATACAGCATGGATTATATTACTAAATAATAGCACAGTAGTAGTCCTCTAGCATTTAAAATAGCTTAAAGAAAAGTATGATGCCAGTAGTTAGTGTAAATGCATTGGTAATTAAGAGACTGTGAGGTTAAGCTTCATTAACTGTTGTGGAATTGTGTCTTTGATTTTATTATACCCCAGAGACTAGGAGAAAAGAAAGAGGTCACTGTATTAGAATCTGACTTTGTTTAGTACATCTGCCAAAGAATGCAAGCCGACATTCCTAACAGAAGGGAATAATAGAAATGCAAGATTTATTTCAATGTTATTTAAAGGAGGAAATTCCTAAATATTTAGAGATACAAAGGCACATTTTAAATTTCATTAATTTATCTGTTTTCTCTGTAATCTTTTTGATTACAAATCTTCCATTGACATTATGAATTGTGTGCATATGTGCTAGAAGGACATTATAATATAAAATACACATGACATGGAGAAAGCTATTTGAGTTTATGATTTTAAATAGAATTATCCTCTCTTCTCTTAATTCTGTTAGAAATTTGTGGAATTTCTTGTTTTTCTGTTTCAAAATGAAACCTGGAGGGACATGTGTCCTAGATCTCTATTGTTCTGTAACTGAATGAATGGTATTCATAATTTTATTCTCTAGACCATTCTAGTTTATGTTTATGCATATGCAGCAGGATTCTCTTCTGCTCTAGGGAGATTCTTGATGTGTGCAAGCAGTGTTTCACTTATAAAGGTACACAATCCAATTGGGAGGTAAAATGATGAAAATTAAATTGCTACTTAATGGTTTAAGATTATACTTGAATGTGTTATTTTTGCCTGTACATAGATAAGAAGATTAGTCCATTTATTACTAGAAAGCTAGCCAAAACAATGAGTTTTCTATAGGATTATTGAGAATTTTTATATAGTGATTGATGGGGTGGGTGGATGGATGAATTTATTTTTAGCCAAGCCCTCTAAATATATTGAGGTACAAATATCATCAGCTTCGGGTTGGGGAAGATTGACCTAATTTTTTCCTTAAAGGTTCCATGTGTTAATCCCATCTTTGCTTTATGCTTTTTAAGAAACATGCAATATATATGAGAAAGCTATCCATGATCCTCCTAGGGTAATGCTGCCCGAGTGGATATTTTTGGATAAAATTAAGATACTTCAGAACAATTTTCTGGCATATGTAGTTTAAGAGTTAATTACAGAATTACACTGATTGGGGGTTTTAATTACAATTTAGCAAATTAAGAGTTTTTATTTTTCAGATTTGCAATGCTTGTTTCTCTCTGCTAGGTCACTATCATCTTAATGTACTAAAACTTCCATTAATTTGCATTAATTTGTTTTTATACACTACTTACATATCTTTACCTCCCTTCCTCATTTATGTAAATGGATTTAGTTTTATATCTAATGGTACAACAGCCCAACCTAAATCCAGGAAGTCATCTGCAACAAGTTCCTACCTACCTTTTGTTTACCTTTAGCAAGGGAAAATCTACTACTAATTTTAGTAAACAGTTCTACTACTAGATATCCTTTGCCATCAAGAAATTCCTTCTAATAATCAGCCTGAGTCACCTTTTATTTTCAATGAGTTAGCCTTTGTTCTAGCTGTTTCAACTTCAACGTTTATTATATCTCCCCTAAGTCTCCCACACTCACTCCCAAATAAATAAGCTACTTTAACTGTTTTTCATAAGGCTTAGTTTCCAGATGCCCTATTATTCTGGTAGCTTCTTCATATTGCTTTTAATTCTCATCCAATAAGGTAAATGTTTTCTTGGAAATGCCTATAATAAAGCAAGCACATAAATTAGCATCACTTTTATTTTTACTACAAAAGCTTGTAGAATTCAAGAAAATACCATTCAAAACAGCAAAGGGAGAGATACATGTTTAGGGCCATTAAACACTTCGTCTGTGTTTTTAGTCTAAATAATTAAAATATAGTTTAAGCAGTTTTATCTTAAGTTTGTTCCTATGCTAACAGTAGGTACATAAAAGTAGCAGGTGTGTTTCTCATTGTGAGCAGCAGAATATAAGACAACAAGAGGCTTAGTTAAATAAGTACTTACAGGGGATTTATTCTAATGATAATCTCTTCTAGAACAATGGACAATGACTGCTGTAAATTGTTTTGGGTATATGGCACATAGTTATCTTTATGTCAATTAAAATGTTGCAGGTGTTACTGAGAAAACACAGAGTAATTTTATTAGAGGTGAACACCTGAAAACTAATTTAAGCATGATTGTTCAAACTGTTCAATATATCTACTGTCAAAAACCATGTGCATAACCTAAAATATTATCAAATGTTATTGAAAGAATAAATAATTTTTATTACAGTACTAAAATGCTTGTGCACATTAGTAATTTTATATTCAAATCACTATGGAAAATATACAGTAATATAAGTAATACATCTCTGAGGGATATGGGCAGTTTAGAAATATAATTGATAAATAAATATGATTAAATGAAATCCTACATTTCATTGTTCTTTGCTCAAAAATAAGTTTGAAAAGATGAAAAAAGTGTATGAGATTTCATATTTGATTTTTTTTTAGAAAGGAAACATTTGCTTTCTGAGACTTTGCCCATCTTTTCAATTGTGTAACTAGCTAAAAATAGTGATCAATTTCCTTGGATGGTAAAAAGCCAACAACAAAATTACACAGGTCAGTGTGAGTAGTGTTGGATTTTGATTTAGGGACTTTTTAAAAATGTCATCAATATAAACAAATATTAAGGCTAGCTTTCTCTAATAGCTTTGAAAGCAGTTAATGGAAAAATAGATAATGGTACACCACCAAACTATTAGAATTTGTTCATTCAGAACAATGAAATTAATCCACATATTCTTCTCTCTGTTCTTAGAGACATAATTGTTAGTTTGTTCTAAATTATCATTAATCTTTTCAATGCAAACACAATGAATAAGTCTCATAAAAATGAATGCATCTATAGATTCCTTGATTATATTATGTTCTGTATTTGATACTTTGCAAATATATTAAACATGCCGTTCTCCAAAAATGTTCACCTGTTATATTCTTTATAATCCTAGAATCATGTTTTACTCTGCTCCCTTCCCCAAATGTCATTATGACATATTAGCATGCAGCTTTGTTTTTTAATGATGTGAAGAGCAGCCTGAGCTGAAAGATGAAGTTAAGCGTAACATCAGTTTAGAGTCCTTGCGTTGCCACAATCCAACCCCCATGAATTCTCATGACCCTTACCTAGCACCAACTTAGCTTTAACCATTGGTTGACTAAATTCTTGTATATAGGTAGCAATAATAAACTTTCTGTGCTTTGAATTCATAGAACGCTCTTGGTTATTTGCACCTGATAGTATATTCATAACACAAACATCTTTCACAAATATTAAGATAGCAATTCCAAAGTCGCTCCAATGAACAGTTTGTGACGGACTGGAAACAGTGGATAGACTATATCCAAGAGAGACACCAATCAAACAGAATGCAGCTGGCGTTCAGCTAAGGATCGAGGGGAGGAGGGATGAAGGGTTAACAAATCAAAGGTTTACAAAAACTAACACCCAATGTTGAATGTATATGTTCTATAACTAATGCCTCTTAACATAACCTTATGACTAACGTTGTTTGCTTTAATATTGTTAAAGTAGACTGAATCTCTACCTCAGGATATGAAACTTTTACCTCAGGATCTCGGGTTGGGGACCATAAAAGATTGCACTAGTAACGGGATGAAGTCAACTCAGAAGCGCAAAAGTACAATACGCGATAGATTAGATACAGTAGATAGACCATACATAGGAGAAACACCAATCAAACAAAATGTATGCGGAGTATACTTGAAGATGTAAGGGAGGAGGGAAGAACGTTTACTAAAACAGATGTTTACAAAGATTAATACCTAATGTTGTATGCTATGTTCTAGGATGATTGCTTAGCAATAGGATCTTATGTTTAATGTTGATCACATTAATATTGAAACGGATAAGGGAAACACCAATCAAAATAAAATGTAACAGGAGTATAGTTGAGGCTAGACACGAGGAGTGGGGGAAAAGGCTTACTAACTCAGACGTTTTCAAAGACTAATACTTAGTATTGTATACCAGGGATCATGATGATTGCTGCATAACATGTTTTTATGTTCAATGTTAATTGTTTCAATAAAAGAATTTTTATATTAAAAAAAAAAAAAAAAGATAGCAATTCCACCATTTTCATAAAAGTGGCAGCTTCACGTGACTTCAGGAAGAGGGTCCCATCCTCCAGAGTAGGGATTGTTACCTGAATAGATTTGTACTTCAGTATACACATATAATTCCTTTACTTATGAGCTACACTGATTACCTGTTGGTCTCCAAATGCAATTCAAGATACTTGTTATCACTTATAAAGCCTTCATAGCTTAAAGCTTAGATATTTACATGACAATTTTTCTCCAATTCGGTTTGACCATCCTATAAGAGCTCGCAAGGGGGCATGCTCTGGGTCCTAGCTACAAAAGAATGCCATTGTGTGGAGTCCAAGAAGCATGTCTTCTCTGTTACCCTTCCTGTCTTCTGCAAAAGCTGTCCAGAAGTAGGTTTCACCCCATTTCTTCTGGCTTTCATGAAACTGTTAAAATACTCAGATTTTCCAGAAGACTCTGCATCAACATAATTTGTATATTGCTACTTAAAACATTGCTTAATAATCTTGTTTATATAGTATTTTATCCTGTAGGATTTTAATATTTTTAATTATTTGTACATTGCCTGGAATCTTTTTGATCAGTCAATCCTATAAATTGAATAAATAATAATCATTATTATCAGTATTTCAGGTCACACACTGTATTCATTTATCACAAATGGCTGTGACATGGTTTAAAGATATCAGTAATGTTGATTGCAGATGAATTATATTTAGTGCAAAGGTAGAAAGAGGCCTCATCATCTTCTAAGTATATGGAGCCCCTAGAGATTTCCGAGATCAGTCCTCCAAAATGTGATACACAATGTGTTTAATTCTTATGGTTTTTGATATATGTTGGGTTATCGTTTTACTCAGATTTCTTAAAATACTGTAAGCACACATAAACCACACCGCTTTTTTTGAGCCTTACACCAAACAACAGCCTCCTATCATGGGATTTAGGAACTGTGATTGTTGTAGATCCCAGAGGTCTGAAGGAATGGCAGATGTTATCTCACAACCACAGCACCATATCTTGCAAAAAAACCTGGAGCACCAGGGAAATATCTGAAGATTGGAAAAGGGCTGATGTGGTTTCGATCTTCAAGAAAGGGGGGAAAATGAACCCAGGAAACTACAGACCAATCAGTTTAACATCAATACCTGGGAAGATCCTAGAAAAGATAATCAAAAAACAGATATGAAAAACTAGAAGCAAACAAAGTTATCACTAGCAGCCAGCACAGGTTTGTTAAAAACAGATCATGCCAAACCAATCTTATTTCATTCTTTGATTCAGTGACTAAACTAGTAGACCAGCAAACTGCAGTGGATATACCGGTAGTATACTTAGATTTCATAAAGTAAATTTGAAAAGTAGACCACAACCTATCCCTTGGTAAGCTAGAAAAAGGTGGAATAGACAACATCACCACCAGATGGATCTGTAGCTGGCTGGTAAATCGTATTCAACAAGTAATCCTCAATGGCACTACATCCACATGAAGAGAAGTAAGCAGTGGGGTACCACAAGGTTCCGTCTTAGGCCCAGTACTCTTCAATATCTTCGTCAATGACTTAGATGAGGGAATTGAAGGCGAACTCATCAAATTTGCAGATGACACTAAACTGGCAGGAGTATCCAACACCCCAGAAGACAAACTCAGGATCCAAAAAGATCTTGACAAAGTTGAACAATGGGCCCTATCCAACAAAATGAATTTCAATGTGGAGAAAAGCAAAGTTTTACATTTAGGCAGGAAAAAAATCAAAGATACAAGTACAGATTAGACGAGACCTGGCTTAAAAACAGCAACTGTGAGAGGGACCTTGGAGCCCTAGTGGATGATCACTTAACCATGAACCAGCAGTGTGCAGTTGCAGCCAAAAAAGTTAATACAATCCTGGGTTGTATAAACAGAGACATAGAATCAAGATCACATAAAGTATTAGTACCGCTTTATAAAACCCTAGTAAGACCACACCTGGAATACTGCAGCCAATTTTGGTCACTATATTACAAAAAAGATGTTGAGACTTTGGAAAAAATTCAGAAAAGAGCAACTAAGATGATCAAAGGCCTGGAGACTAAAACATACAAGGAACGGCTGCATGACTTGGGTTTGGCTAGTCTAAAGAAAAGAAGAAATAGGGGAGACATGATAGCAGTATTCCAGTATTTGAGGGGCTGCTACAAAGAAGAGGGTGTCAGGTTATTCACTAAAGCACCAGAGGGCAGGACAGGAAACAATGGTTGGAAACTGATCAAAGAGAGAAGCAACCTGGAATTAAGGAGAAACTTGCTGATAGTGAGGACAATTAACCAGTGGAACAGCCTCCAGAAATTCTGAGACTTCATCACTGGAGATTTTTAAGAAGAGGTTAGACAGTCACTTGTCTGAGATGGTATAGGTTCTCCTGCTTGAGCAGGGGGCTGAACTAGAAGGCGTCCAAGGTCCCTTCCAGATTCTATTCTATTCTATTCTAGATTTTATATGCCAGCCAGCCCACCCATCAAAACACCACCTTCACACAGGAAGGAAAAATTGTGGAGAGCAGATGAGAGTAAACTACTCTGCAGAGGAAACTCCTGCTTTTCGTAGGATAAATGATTAAATGGCAATAATAATTGCTTTGTCAGCCGTGATCCTGTAAGATAGAATCCTAGAAAACAGAGGGTGGGGGGAGAAATAAAAGACAGTTATTAGCTGGCCTTTCTCTGGATTGCTTACCTTTTCTAAACTGATCCTTTCTTCTGATCTTTCTTTCAGAACACGACATGTTCATAGTTTTAACTTCCATGTCCAGGGCCATCTTCCCTAGCAAAGCCTCTGAGATTCATAGAGGCTTCCTTTGATCTTGCCGTAGTGCCTTAGTTTTTCATCTTTAAGTTGCATACTATTTTATTTATACATTTATGTTTCATCTATAAAAGAGAAAATTCTGGGCCGATTCATAATTATTTTCCTGCTCTGTTCTAGCTCAGAAGTTGATGTTAACTCTTTCCAGGATTTTCATAGGACAGATTCTCTCATTCTGGACAATGTTGGATGTGTGACTTCAATTCCCCAAATTTCCTAACTATGGGAATACATGGGACTTGAAATCTACACATCTGGGATTCATTCAGATTAGTGAAGGCAATTTTAGAGGCTAGCATCCTTTTTTCTAACTGTACTCATTACAGTATTGTAATATAAATTACAATTATTACAGTATTATAATATACATTACAATACTGGCTGCTTCGATGTATTTGTGCATAAGCTAAATTGAATTAAATGATGTGTATTTTGTTAGATTTTTTAAAATCCTTTTTTAGAAAGAACTCAAGGTGGCAGACTTACTATTGTTCCTGTCCCTATTTTCCCCAACAACAACCTTTTTTTTTTTTTTTTCATTTTTTTCAGTTTATTATAAGGATCAGAACACAGACAATTTGAACAAGTGAAAGCAGAAATCTCTGCCTGTGCACTTCCCTTTCAACTGAAATTGGTCGCCAGCGCTGAAAAATGTTGGCGTCTCACATATATGCAGATTAACTATACACATGCGCAGTATTCCCAACAACAACCTTTTGAGTGGCTTGCACTGAGAGAGAGTGATTGACCCAGAATCACCCAGCTAGCTTTCATGCTTAAGGCAGAACTAGAACTCACGGTCTCCCCGTTTCTAGACCAGCATCTTAACTATTATACCAAAGTGGCATGTTGGAATAGAAATGTATACAGTTGCTATGGCTGCAAATTGCAAAGAAGGGAAACATGATGGAAATCTTTTCAGCACTCTTTACTTTCTTAAGCATCCTTAACCTTAAGCCTAAAACTCTGTAATTGCTTTTTATTTGTATAAAAATTCTGACACATTTCTCTTTTGGTTGTGCCTAATGTTTTTACGGCATCTTTTCTGGGAAGGAAAGACTTATCCTGATCGTCATTTCCCTCTTTCAGAATGGAGGGGATTAAAAACAATGTTTTATTTTGTTAACTCGCATATTGATTTTCAGGATTGATTTTCAGGATTTTTAAAAAAAAAATCTGAAATGTTTCCACATACTACTAGGATATTTCTTTCTCAGTGGATGCCAGCAAATAAATTGTATCATTCTATACATTAAAATTTAAAGGGAAGCCTGAAGGTGGAGGCATATGAGAGAAGAAAAAGACAAAATATAATTTTAAAAAGGCAGAACTTCTTCCTCTGGGTTAAGGGAGAGCAAATATTGCACTAATAACAATAGCAATAGCACTTAGACTTACATACAGCCCACAGTGCTTTACAGCACTATCTGAGCGGTTTACAAATGTCAGCACATTGCACCCAACAATCTGGGTCTTCATTTTACTGACCTCGGAAGGATGGGTCAACCTTCAGGCCATCAAGATCGAACCCCTGGACTGTGGGGAGAGTTAGCCAGCAATACTGCATTCTAACCATTGTGCCAGCAAGACTCTTAATCAATGTTTTTCAAACTTGGCAACTTTAGGATTCAATTCTGCTGTCTGGGAAATTCTGGGAAATCGAAATCCATACATCTTAAAGATGTCACATTTGAAAAGCACTGCACTAAATCGTACCCATTCAGTTTAGACCGTTAAGAGCTACATATACAGAAATAAAGAGGTGACATAGGCCAGAAACCATTTTACATTTTTGTTTAAAATGCTCCCTTTGTCAGCAGTGCTGCAGCTGACATTTTTTTTCCTTAAAAATGGCAGATATTTTTTGTCATTTTTAATGAAAAAAAAAGATTGCAATAGCTGTGTTGTACTTCACATTTGATTACAAAAAGTTTTTTGATATGTTCGAATGTCTGAAATTCTTCAACATAGCTGCCTCTTTTCCCAAAATTTGTGGTTGATCTCCACTGCTGTTCCACCCATCCCAGGACTGCTGTAAAAAGCTGTGCAATTGACTCTGAAGTGCCACACAACTAATAATAATAACTCTGATTTTGTCAAAAGTGAAAGGAAGGAGAGAATCGTGGAACAAGAGACTAATTCTAGTTTAGTCCCAGTAATCACTTTCCGCTTTATATAGAACAATCTGCTGAACCAATCTATATATGGGATAAGAGGCGGCTTCTTTCCTGTAGTGCAGGGGTCCTCAATTTGGCAACTTTAAGACTGGTGGACTTCGCCAAGGTTGAGAACCCCTGCTGTAGTGTCAGAGCTAGTAATAAGAATCCAACTGGGGAAATGTAAAGCATGAGAAGCTCTGATTTCACCCGTGGAAATACTTTATAAGAGAAATTCTTACATACATCTTCCTATTTCCATCTCTCATGTTGAAGTTTGAAAGGAAAGCTCTGTAAGATTGGATTGCTTTACATTTTGCTCCATGTTGCATCTCAAACATATTTCTTGTACAGGGCATTAAAGTTACTTGGTTCACACCTAACTCTCAGCCAAATCTCTCATGATTTGTCAACCCACCCATTTTTGCCCAGCCCATTGTAAGAACATTATATGTATTTATTTAACTGTACTGGATTATTTAGTAACATCTGATATTGACCTTGTTGTCCCAGGCGACGATTGATCCAGTACAGGATTCTATTTCTGTTTTCTCACCATATTACATATATTAGTGGATAAACTTAGTCTGGCTCTTCCCTTAAGATCTGTCTGGTACGCATGACTCTTCTGGTAGAATACATCACTACCAGCACAGCTCTGTTTTTTTTTATTATTATTATTATGGTTCGTCACACAATCAGCCAGATGTTTAGAACTGGCTTTGGCATTTTTATTCACTTATCAAGTCCTTCCCAAGGACCTGGTGTAGGCAGATGTTTGATAGTGTTAAAGGTATTGTCACAGAATGCAAGCTGTTCCAAGTAAAGCTCTCTTTTACAATTGACTGATAGTGATGTTGATGGTATTCAGTGGTGCTCCAGATGTTTGGGGATTGCATCTCAGGCACATATTACTGTTGGTACAAACTTTGCCTTTTTTGCCATAGTCATTTTACTTTTGTTTTCTGTTGTCCTTTTTTAATTAGAGGGTGTTGTTATTATTTTACTACTGAAATGTATATGATATTCTGCTCTTGCCAGTCAAGAGTCAGTTAGATTGACCCTTGTGTAACACAATGTACATTTATACTCTCAATATATTCTATATGTACACAGAGAATGGAAGGTATAATTAATAATACTGTATGCATTATATTTCACTCTGGAGTATTGACACAAATTATTATATTTGGCCGTATTCTTTAAGTCGGCCAATATTATCTCCATTAGCTCCATAAGAATTGGAGCCAAGGTTTTTGTATCAGAAGTTCGATTTGAACTAGGGACTTTCAAATGCAAAGCTCACTCTCTTAGCTATTACAATACACCGTATCTCATTTAGACTATGTTTGGTACTCTGAATCATGATCCTGTTCTGCTTCTGGGTCACTGCATCAAAAGTGAGATTGGATGTCTTGTAACAGTACACTCCAGCATGCTAATTGCACTTGGGCAACTCCTGCCATAGAAATGGGATACCAGATCCATTAGGCAGACACTAAGCATTCAGAAAACATGCAGCACATTATCTCACATGCATAATAGACAGGGATGCCTATTAGCACAACACTTGGTCAGCTGCAAAGTCTCAGCACTTCTTTTTGTCTGATTAACAAATTAGGGTCCAATAGGTAGAATTTCTTTCAACAGTCATAAAAAACAACAGCAACAACTTGCTAAAACTGCTAAGCTTAAAAAGTATTTGCAAAATGTTTCAGCACATTCACTAATCCAAACACTTCATGCAGCACTTATACAGTGTTGGCTCTTAGGTACATTTAGGTAATTAAATAATTGATTTTCAATATGTCTTAAATCAGCATTGATTAGCATTGATTTGTACTAATGATTATTTTTCAACATAGTGATACTTTCAGATTTAGAAAGTATTTTGTAATAAGTTTTATAATTTTTGGAATAGGTTATACTATATATTGTGATTTCTCAGCTATTTTTTCTTTCCATTCAATCATGTCCAATTCTTGGAGTGCCTGGACAAGTCCCTGCAGTTTTCAGAAGTGGCTTGCCATTTCTTCCTTCCTAGGGCTGAGAGAATGTAATGTAACTGGTCTAAAGTCATGAAGGCAAGGCTAAAATTCCTGGTTTCTACTCTGATGCCTTAACCACTATACCAAATTGGCTTTCATTTCCAGCTATAGTATTATGCTAAATTCTTTATGGTTGCACCTCCTCATGTAGACCTGCTATGCAATTTGAAGGTCACCCTAGACTCACAACACCTGCTTCATGAGCAGCTGGCAGTTGTGCCTGGGAGGGCCTTTGTATAGCTTTATAGCTGTGCATCTATCGCACCTGTTCCTGGATCAAGAGGCTCTGCTCACGGTCACTGATGCCCTAGTCCAGGGGTCCCCAACTCCTGGTCTGTGGACCAGCACCGGGCTGCGGCATGCCAGCAACTGGTCCGCACAAACAAGTAAAAGCCCATCCACGAGATGCAGACAGAACACAAAACCACGCACCCTCCAGTCCGCTGAAAAACCTCTCTCTCCCCGGAACCAGTCCATGGTGCCCAAAAGGTTGGAGATCTCTGCCCTAGTCGCCTCCAGATTGGACTACTGTTGTGCCCTCTATATGGGGCTCTCTTGAAGAGTATCCAGCAGCTTCAACTGGTACAGAGCAGTTATGTGTGCTCTGCAAGCTACATTGGCTGTCAGTTGGTTTCAGATCCAATTCAAGGTATGGTTTTTCATGTTTAAAGCCCTTCAACTATTATGGCTACCAATCTCACAAATGCAATTCTGGGCAGCTAACAGAGTCAAACAATATAAATACAACATAAAATACATTTTTGTTATTTGATATGATTATTACACTGAACATTTCAAAAAGAACTATAATTGACCTAGTGTATCTTAATGATTATATTTGACTTGTATTTGGACTTGACTTGTATTTGACTTGTACTTCTGTGAGCAGTTTCTTTTTGAAAAATGTGATATGTATATATGTTGGAATATTCATGAGCAGGAAGAGTCATGTGGTAACTCAGTCAGCCAATGTGAAGAAAGTGCTACTGAGTCTGTGCAAAAGGTATTGAGTTAGAAGCTGAATTTTCAGTCTCAGGTTTGTCTCTGTATCTCTCTGTAAGAAGTCTTCATTGAGCTATGTTGCTGTAAAGAAGAATGTATGGTATTGTAAATATTTTGATATGAATATAAAGAAATTTATTTGAATCAGCTAAATGCAGTCAACTGTGAGAGCTTCTGATTTATTTTTTCACCAACAGAGAAATTAAAATTCTCTAACAGGTTATGGGCCCAGAGCTTACTAAGGACTGCATTGTAATTTAAAGCTGGAAGAAATTGCCTGTGTTTAGAAAGTATAAGAACAAGGCAGAATTAGTAGTATGGCTGCAATGGAATTTAAGGAAAGCTCTGTGCCTCGTTTGGGCCAGAAGAATTACATTGCGTGGGCTGCTAAAATGGATGTTTGCTCAAGGCTAAAGAGCTGTGGTATATCGTAGAAAAGCCACCACAAGTGTTTGCAGCTGCTGATCAGAAAAGTCATGATCAAGCAATGGCTTATCTCATCTTGAATTTAAATGATGAACAATTTCTAAATGTTGCAAATTTAAAGACTGCAAAGAAGATTTGGTTGAAGTTGAGAGCTGTGCATGTCAATATTTCTGTATGCAATATAGTACAATTGTCAAGAAAACTTTACAGGGCCTGTTTGCACCCAGGTGAATCTGTGGAACAGCATTTAAATAAAATGCAAAGTTTATTTTTGGACTTAGAACAACGTGGGATTAAATTCCCTGAATCCCAGAAGGTTTTATTGGTGTTGAACAGTTTAGATAAAACCTGGGACACAGTTTCTGCGATATTTGAGTGTAAAGAAAAGCAAGACTTAAATTTTGAGGCTTTAAAGGCATGTTTGCTTAATGAAGAAGAAAAGCAACATTTTAGGAACAGCCATGAGGAGGTGAAATTCCTGAGGAGGGGGTCCAGACTGCAAGTCTCTGGAGAACAAACAAGCAGATGGGACCAAGTTGCATCAAAAGAGAGATTTTGCAAGCAGAGAGCTCAGCAAGAAAAGAATTGCTACATTTGTGGAGCAAACACACATCTGAAAAGGAACTGTTTGCAGAGGAACAATTTGCAGCGGAGGACATTTGTGCAAGCAAAAAAGACTGATTTGCAAAAGGAACATTTTGGTGTTGCAAAAGTTTACTATAGCAACAACAGAGACATGTGGCTAATATCTATGTGGGGCAAGTCAAACAATTGTTAATGACTCTGAATTATTTTGCAGGTTTGTTCCAGTAGCACAAGAAGCTGTGGCTTTGGCAAATGGCCAGAAAGCAAAAGTCATCGGAAGAGGCGATGTAAAAATTCCATATTTGGAATCAAAGTTTACCAATGTGCTTTGTGTACCTGAGATGGAACATAATTTGTTAAGTGTGTCTAATTTAGACAAACAAGGTTTTGAGACCATTTTTGTAAATGGGAAGCGTCTCATCAAAAGGAATGGGAATATTTGTGCAGAAGGCATAAAGGAAGATAATCTATATGTACTGCAGGGACAAAAGGTTCAATGTTCCCATATATTTAAGAATGTTGCAGAGCATGATTTGTGCGTTCATCTTCTACATAGAACACTTGGCCATGCAAGCTTTAACGTTTTGCAGCAAATGCAAGAGTTTGCAGAAGGGCTAAATTTGAAGGGATGCAAAACATATTTGGACTGTGCAGTATGCAAAGCATCGAAGTCAAAGGCATTCCCAGTTAGTAAATATAGCACAAGACAAACAAAAAGAGCTCTAGAGCTGGTCCAAGCAGATCTGGTGGGACCTATGCAAGCCAGTTTGGGAGGATCAAAATATGCACTGGTAATTGTTGATGATTATAGCAGGTATAGTTTTTGCTACTTGCTTAGAGATAAGAACGAGGTGCTACAACAATTCAAACAGTGGGTAAGTTTTGTAGAGAAAAGGTACAGACAACAAGTGTGTCAGTTGCAAACTGACAGAGGTACTGAATTTATGTCAACTAAATTCCAACAATGGTTGGGGCAGTTGGGGATAAGACACAGACATACAAATCCTTACACAGCAGCAGAGAACGGTGTAGCTGAAAGAAGGAATGGTGTTTTGCAAACAATGAAAGATTCATTATTAGAGGGTTCTGGTATGAGCAGGTCATATTGGGGAGAAGCCATATTGACTGCCAATTATATAGTTAACAGACTGTGGAGTTCCTCCAGTAATAATACTCCATATGCCATTCTATATGGGAGAAAATCATCACTGCACATTTGAGAAATTTTGGAAGTACTGCTTGGGTACATATTCCAAAAGCAATCAGAAGAAAGGGACAGCAAAAGGCAAAAAAGCTCAGGTTTGTGGGCTATGAGCCAGGGTCAAAAGGATATCGCTTTAGCGATGGAAGTAAAAGAATTGTAATTTCAAGGTCTGCTAATTTTGCAGAACAAAATTGGGACAGAATTAATGCAAATTCTCAGGGAGGACAGGCTGAACAAGACATGAAGCCAGAAAGACTTGAGACACAGGAGCAGTTAATATACGTAGGTCTGAGCGATGTAACAAAGGAATTCTGCCTGACAGATATTCTGCCAGCAAGGTAAAGGTTTGCAATGTGTGGTATGAGCCAAGAAGTTATAAAGAGGTGTTGGCATTACCAAAAGCTGAACAAGAAAGATGGAAGGAGGCCATGGATAAAGAGATGAAAATCATGCGAGACCATGAACTATTTAAATCAGTGACTTTGCCACAGGGAATCAAAGCTGGGGGTTGTAAGTGGGTATATAAGAAAAAGGTATTGGCAAATAATGATGTACAGTATAAGGCCAGGTTAGTGGCACAAGGTTTTTCACAATTAAAGAATTTGGGAGAAATAAAAAATTATCTCAGTATAGAGATACAGAAAAATGAAAAAGGTGGTTATATTCTCAGTCAAAGGAGAAAAATTGAGCAGTTATTGGAGAAATATAATATGAAAGATTGCAATACTGCTCCCACATCCATGAGTATGGATTTTTTTTTTTAAATATGTTGTTTCTCTTTATTAGGATGACAGTATTTTCTCCTGTCAGACTTAAAATTATGAAAACAAAGTCTTTCTAGTTATTCTTTATTTTTACCACCAGTGACAGCCTGAGCCAAGCAAGTCCTATACTGCCATGAGAATAAAGTTTCACAATGTTTCATTATCAGCCATTCAGTCCATCATTCATCTACTCAGTAAGACCAAGCTTTTTCTTCAAGGAATCTGGCATGTCAGGTGGAGGTGGACGAGGAAGCTTGAAATAAACTTTCACAGAGTCATAGATAAACCACTGTAGTGCTGTCAGGGTACCAATCATAATGATACGGGCAAACAGACCCTTCCATACTCCCTTGATTCCCAGCCTTTTCAGTACTTCCAGAGCTGAACTGCCTTTTTCTTTATTCAACACAGACACCACAGAATCAGCAGGATGTGAGACAATGGCACAGAAGACACCAGCAATATAGCCTGCTACAAATGTAACAACCAGCTGTTCTGCTTTTGAACAGTCACTTCTTGGTTTGGGAACAACATATTTGTAAAGAGCTTCCACAGTTCTTTCAAAGCAGGCAAACTTCATCATAGTGTATGGAATCTGCCTCATCCACAGTGGAGCAACTCCTTTGTAGAAAGACCAAATACCTTCTTCTGCAAACATTTTGGGGAGTGCTTGCCTCAATGTATTAGCATATCCAGGCTGTGTCTGAATGCGAACCTTAGCAGCTTCCATTGGAGCCAGAGCAATATCAGCAAAGAACTCTGCACTGGCAGATGCAGCTACCTAAATACAACGATGTACGCCACAAATATGCATTTTCCTCTCCCAAAAGGTTGCCATACAGGATTTTGAAAACTTCATAAAAACCAAATTTGCAAAGTCCTTGCATGGAATAGCCAATAAAAGTTGGAGCCCATCCCTTTCCCAAGCCACGAACACCATCTTCTTTGAGAGTGACTGAAAATCCATTGAAGATACTTTTGTATTTTTGAGGATCCACCTGAATGCGACATTTCACTAAATCCAAAGGTACGACTGCTGTATGTGTCAGACCACAACTTAACACTCCACCAAAGCCACAGAAAGCATAAAACTTGAGTGATCCATATTCACAACTATATTCTTCTTCTGCGGAAGCGGCTGCCAGGCTCCGACGAGTGCAGGAGACCTCTTCCGATTCAATCAGGCGCTTCCTCGGGGCGCAACTATTCTGGTGCAACTCGAGCTGAGGAGCGTGGAATGGATTGAGCCGCACAAGCGGCGCAATAGTCGAAAACATGGCGAAAGGAAACTTCAAAGGAAAATATATATAGTTGTCGTTAGTAGCAAATCTTCTCATACAGAACATTCACTCTGGCTCTTCCATGGGCAAATTCTCATTCGCCATACTGGGATGAAAACTGAGAAATATTAGGCCCCCTGATAGCCCTCTCAGCAATTTACCTCCTAAAATGGCGGAACACCCTTAACTACCGGGCCCACTCCCCGACGGGCGACTCTTCTAAAAGCCATGAGTATGGATTTTTATAATAGTTTAAGTGCGGACAAAGGTGAAAACTGTGATCAAGAGATATATCACTCAGCAATAGGGAGTTTGTTATATCTATCACAGTGGTTCAGACCAGACATAGCTTGCGCAGTAAGCATTTTGAGTCGTTTTACTGCTGCACCTACAAAGTTACATTGGATGGGTGTAAAAAGAGTTCTCAGATATTTAAAGGGAACTATAAATTTGGGTCTTCAAATACAGATTACTGAGGAATTGAAATTAAAGTGTTATGTCGATAGTGACTATGCAAATGACATAAACACAAGGAAATCAAATTCTGGGATTATAATATTGTTTGGAGGGACTCTGATTGGATGGAAGTCCAGAAAACAAACAGCTGTTGCTATTTCAACAGCGGAAGCAGAGTTTATTGCTTTATCTGAATTGTGTTCTGAAGTAACATGGTATGTACAGTTGTTGCAAGATTTAAATATTAATGTAAAAGAATCTGAAAAGGTATTTGAAGACAATGCTGCCTGTATAAAAATGGCAACTGGTGACAGGGTGAAGAACAGAAGTAAACATGTAGACATTAAGTATTGTAATGTCAGGGAAGCTGTAAAAGGAAAATTGATTAGTTTACATCATTGTTCTTCTGAGGATAATTTGGCAGACATGATGACTAAACCATTGGGTAGTGTTCACTATGGAGAATGTATTAAATCAATAGGTCTGATATCTCTTCCTGTCATGAAGGGAGGAATGTTGGAATATTCATGAGCAGGAAGAGTCATGTGGTAACTCAGTCAGCCAATGTGAAGAAAGTGCTACTGAGTCTGTGCAAAAGATATTGAGTTAGAAGCTGGATTTTTCCAGTCTCAGGTTTGTCTCTGTATCTCTCTGTAAGAAGTCTTCATTAAGCTATGTTGCTTTAAAGAAGACTGTATGGTATTGTAAATATTTTGATATGAATATAAAGAAATTTATTTGAATCAGCTAAATACAGTCAACTGTGAGAGCTTCTGATTTATTTTTTCACCAACAGAGAAATAAAAATTCTCTAACAATATAAATAGATGATCTGTAAATAAGTATTGCTTCTTGTGAACTGGAAATAATGATTCCTTTAATGGAGCCTTAGATCATATTATACTCTTTTACAGTTGTATAACACCACTAATTCACATTTAGCTTGTGACCTAAGATTCATTTCACACTAAAGTCAGCTACCCCATTATATACCCCTGTGTTTGATTCCCTGCTGCCTCCCAAAAAAACAGAATTTTCTAGTTTGTTATATTTCAGGTAATGTTTTATTCTATTATGGTAATTTGGAATATTATTACAGTACTATCTTCTGAAGTGTTACTTATTTTTCCTAGTTTTTTGTCCTATGCAAATGTGATAATTTTCTCTGCTTCATTTAAGTAACTGATAAAAGATATTATAAAACTATTGTTTTTGCAATACTCAAAACCTCTTTTCAGTCTAATAAGAAACTAATTAATGATCATCTCTTGAATATGCTTTTCAGTTAACTGTGACACTATAGTCTAACAGTGCTATAAATTATATTTTACCAAATATATTAGATTGCATTATCAACTGAGTTGCTGAAATCAGGATAAAGTAGACCACTAGCATCAATAGAGCTCATTAATCTAATTACCCAATCAAAAGGTATGATTAGGAGATAATCTTGGCAAAGTCATGCTGGTTTCTGTCTTGCTATTACCAACTTCTTATTACAATTCTTACAAATTACTTTGCTATGATTTAATTATCTTCCTTAGTACTGAAGTCATATTCCAATATTCCATTCTTGAATATAAGAAAAAAATTTGCTTCTCCCTCATGCTTGTAGCTTTCATCTTGTTTCTCCTGAGAGTACTTCAATAAGTATTTTTATGCTGCTAGTATCATTTTTGCTATATAATAGATTGATCATTAATCATTTTTGCTATATAATAGATTGATCATTAATCATTTTTTTATTTTAAATGTTTCTGTAAAATATTATTTTATCTCAGGAACTTCCATGTCCTTTGCCGAATCTCTCTGACAAGGAAATGGAAGAAGTAATAAGTATGAAATCAACGGAAGATTCTCAGGAGTCCATGAAAATAGCTTGGCGTTACCAGAACAAACCAAAGCAGGAGGTAAATAATATTTTACAATTTTATTGTAAACCATCAAGATTTTAAAGGGAAATTTTACATTAACAAACATAAAACAATGTTTGAATAATCTCTGAACATTATACAAGAGGGATATGATGTCAGTATGGAGGATTCTAAAACTTTTTTTTAAATGAATATTCTTTGAACAATCTTAAAAGCATTCTGTGAATTGCTGTTGGCTTTGGATCAGTTTAGTTTTGCTATCCAAACTAATATTCTGTTCATGGATTGAGAGGAAATGCTGACTTTGAATATTATACTGAAATAATTGGGAAAGAACTCAATACAAACCTTTTCAATAAAAATTGACAGTGCACATGAGCTTTTAGCGTAGAGTTGTTGAAAGTTGTTTAATATAACATTGTTGAAGTTGACTAGTAGTACTCGCAAAAAACAAGAGCGGAGGTCAAAATGAACCAAATAGTATGCTTACTCTAATCTATCTTAATCTGTTAAAAGAATGAATTAAAGATTAATGTAAGGATAGATCAATGATGGGATTCAAATATGTGTGGATGCCGCTTCCGAAAGTCCATTCTGTGCCTGGGCAACAAAAAATTAGCTACCGGTTCTGCTGAACTGGTGCAAACTGGCTGAATCCCACCACTGGGATAAATTATGTTGAAGCCATTTAAAACAGGGTAAAAAGACCTACGTTACAGAGTGCCATGGAAGTGCATGGAAGTATTATTAATGGAAGTATGAAAAATAATTCTTGCTAAAATGAGGGGGGAAAACATTAAAACAATTGCTGCAAAAATGAAAAGAAGAGATAAGCTTGAATTATAAAATGTTTTCCATGAATATGAAGCTGAAGATTGGTTACTGAATGTTAATAATAAGGTATGTGAGAAAATAAACTAAATGCTTAGCAAATTATTCAACATTGGGCAGAAAATTAGACAAGAATGTATGATATCTCCTTGGTTGTTTAATAGATGGATCAGTGAATGTATAAGATATATTTCTAGTTACGTTAGATGTATGTTGATTGGGACCTGGATGTGTGTATAGTTTTTATTCAGCTAATGCTATATTGTTGATTGAGATCCCAAATTATTTTCAATGAATGTTGGATGGATTGTATGATGCAATAAGAATTTCAACATTATTATATGCAAGATCATAGTTGTTAGAAATTATAAAAAATGGGGAAAGGAAGCAAATAAATGAATTTGTAAATAGGAATGTTTACTAAAGATGGGGAAATTAATGAGAAAAAGTTGTGACATGATAAATGGATGGTATAGGATGATCTGTTGCAAGGAAAATATTTGTTAAAACAAGCAAAACTCTAAAGAGCATGTTTCTTCCCTCTTTATTATATGGAAGTTGGAATTTATGTGAGGAGAAACAGAAAGAAATTGTATTCTAGGGGCATGAGGTATTCAAGAAGTATGTGAGGTAAAGCTAGGGGAGGTACATTCAATAATTAAAAGAGTAACAAATGAAGATGCTGAATACAAAATGACAATTTTCAAAAAACAGTGTTTAGGTAGTTTAGTCATAAGTAAAATGAATGATGACTGAATCACAAGACATATGTGTAAAAAATGAATCGTTTATATGAGTGTTTTTAGTTGTCTACACACACACACACACACACACACACACACACATACCGTATGTAGACAGAAATTGGCTATTTGGATCAGAACAAAGCCAGCATTTGAATAAGTGCACTAATACAGAAAACTAGTTATTCACCCACGTGTGTGATCCACAGAGAGCATGACTTTAACTGTGGTTCTTAAGTTGGTCATTAATAATACTCTCCTCATTCCCAACTATGGATTTATTTTTGTTCTTTTCCTGATGTAAAAAGGGCATCTCTGACAGTGACTGGAAATGACAAGAGTTACACATTAGGCACTGATGTGGGAAGTCAAGTTTTCACTAAAAGTTTGTGTTTTGGCACATTTTAGAATGAAGCTTTGTAAAGGCAATGCAGACATGACCAAATAATTTCATTTGTACCGGCTTCCCTCCAGGGTTTCCATAAAGAGTTAGGATTTAATGACTCTCTTAAAACATAACAGGGTTTCACTAAAAAAAAAATCATAGTCAAATATTTAAACTAAAAAAGAACATATTGTTGTAGTATTCTCCTATAAACTTCCCATTTTGTTTTATTGGTTTTATTATTCTGATATAAATCAGATTCAGTTTTATTCTAAAAAATAAAATTGAAATAAGACAAAGTAGTTTTATATGGCTTGGCATGTTTAATTTTCTATGTGGCTGTACAAAGCTGACTAAACATTTCTATCCAAGAAATGATCTGTATATGATAAAATGCCAAGAACACCGGACAATCATATAATCTCATCTGCATTATTAATAGGAAACTTCTGATGGGTATGACCCTTATGTTCACTCCTGAATTTCTGTCTGGAAAATTAAATAGCAAATTAATTGCAGTTCTTAAATGACCTTGGAGACTCTATCTCTGAATATATACTACTTTATATCATTGTTTTTGCATCTTTGTTCCTCTCATTCTCTAGCTGTTTCAACCTTTGCACTTTGTTCAGCTAGAATAAAAACTTCAAGCAAGAGCTTTTTAAAATCCTTCTTTTCATAGCACTCATTACTCCCAAAGATCAATGAAATTCTTAAGGGTGATGCTCTATTAGTTACAAAGTTACATACCAGTGTAAATATACATAAATGAAAGTGGTGTGAATCTCTGACCTAGTATCTATTCCTGTATTCATAGCTGCTTTTACTATCCCAGTTTTCACCCACATTTAATCAGTCTAAATTATATTCTGTTTTTCAGATGCATAAAGAGTAGTCAGAATAGACAAATTCTAATGTTTTGCTTCCTTTTGATCTTATTATTTTATATTTTAGACTATGGCAAAATAATGCTAAGTGAAGTGATTTGAGCACTACTTTAATTTGCCCTGAATGCTTCAAGGTTCAAAAGCTGAACTGAAAGACAGTTGAAAAAATTAAGAGTTAGGGTTAGTGATAATTCAATTCAATTTATTGTATTTGATTTCTTTTTTTCTTTTGGTCTTTCTTTGTTATATACTGTGTGCAGGTAGACACACAGACACACAAACACACACTGTACACACATATCCTTACCTCCACGTTTGTTTGTTTGTTTTGCAGGTATTTTATAGACTACTGTTTATTAATGTCTAGTTTCCTGTCACCGTCTTCTACTAAATTTTGTTGAAGCAGCATCACTTACCTTGCATCTTCTGATCATCTTGTAGGGCAAAGTTCAAGGGCTATTTTGTAGAGCCAATACTGTCATACTATACAAAATAACACCAACTATAGTTAGCATTTTTAAAAATATATAATAAAACAATCTCAGATAATCAGTGTAATTATCCTTGATTAGAGGTACTGCAGTGGTAAATGCTTCTTTGAGAGTAGTTCCCCCGACTCTTAAAGACATTGTGGTTTATCCTTTTTGTGAAGTCATCCTTCAGTTCCAAAGTATCTTGGAGGAAACAGAATAACAGAGTTGGAATGAACCTTGGAGGTCATCTAGTCCTACCCACTGCTCAAGCAAGAAACCCTATAAAATTTCAGACAAATGTTATGCAATCCTTAATGGATCACCCGCAACTTCTAGAGGCAAACCATTCCACTGATTAATAGTTCTCACTCTCAGGAAATTTCTCCTTAGTTCTAGGTTGCTTCCCTTGTTGAAAAGTTTCTATCTGCTGCTTCTTGTCCTGCCTTCTAATAGGTTGGCCCCCTCTTTGTGACAGCCCTCAGATATTGGAAGATTGCTATCACGTTACCCCTTGTCCTTCTCTTCGTTAGACTAGATATACCCAAGTTCCTGCAACCCTGTCCCTTGAGCTCCCACAGCCCTGCCAAGCCCAGCTGCACTTCCCCAAGGGGGTGCCCAGCTGTGTTTACCTCCCCAAGGCTGCTGCTGCTGTGCTTATTCTCCTTGGCCAGGTTGCTCATGGTGGGTGCAGAGGGCAAAGTGTGTGGGTTAGAGGGAGGCCCACTCCCTCTCCATGTGAGGAGACCTGGCTTTGTAACCAAAGTATCCTCAGCAATAGGATGGGAAATGACCAGGAGTTGGCAAAAGAGCAACCGGGCTGCTGGTGGCCAAGTGCTAAGGCAGGACTTCCCTCAGGCCCTCCCTCCTTCTCATTCCAATCTCCTTCCTCCCTCCCTTCCTTCCCTGCCTCCCTCCTTTTTATTCCCATCTCCTTCCTTCCATTTCTTTCTTCCTGTTTCCCTCCCCTCCTTCCTTCCCTCCCTCCCTCCCTGTCTCTGTGCCCAGGAAGGGACAAGGAGATGGGGAGAGGTGGGCAGCGCTTCTTTCAAAGAATAACAGAGTTGGAAGAGAGCTTTGAGGACTTCTAGTCCAACCCTCTGTTCAAGCAGGGGACCTATACCGTTCCAGACAATGAAATATCCAATCTCTTCTTAAAAGCCTCCAGTGATAGAGCATCCACAGCTTCTGAAGGCAAGCCTTTTGGAAATAGGTTGATCCCTTCTTCTCTGTGGCAGTCCATCAAATATTGGAACACTGCTATCATGTCACCACCCCTAGTCCTTTTCACTAAGCTAGACATAACCAATTCCCACAAACATTTGTCTTATGTTTTAGCTTCCAGCCCCCTAATCATCTTTGTTTACCATCCACTTAGACCAGATGATTTATAGAACAGTGGCCATGAGCAGAGCCTTCTCAGAGAAAGCACCCCAATTATAGAACTTTCTCCCAAGAAAAATATGAACAGTGCATCCCTCGCCCGTTTAGAGGCAACTCCAAACACACTGTTCAGCCAGGCATATGTAGAACAACAACACATTTTATGGTCAAACAGCATTATATTTTTCTTTCTTAAAATACACACTTTTAATATTATTTTAAGCAGTGCTGGTGATGCTTTACAATAGCTAGCTTTGAGAGTTTTCTTGTAAACCACCATGGATTTCTCTGAAACATTTAATTTTGAATTAGACGTTGATTTAATAAATTAGGCAGATTTAATACACCTTAATACACGTTTAAATACACCTAAATCCCACAGACCTACTGCTTTTTAGGCTCATACTGCAGAGAAAATAAGGCATTCCATTTCTAGCCAGCATAGCCACAGGATGATGAGAATTGTGGTCCATGACACCTAAAAGACATTAGTTTGGGTAAGACTGGATTAAATTACAAAAGAGCAGATGAGAGGAAGTAGAAGCAAGAAACACTTTCTAAATCTCCGACAAAATAATTGGGGGGGGGCAGTTGACTTGGCCTTTTAATTTCAACTCACGCCAATTCCTCTTAACTTCCCATTCAATCCAAAGAGTTCTATTATCGTCTGGATTTTAGAGAGGGGAGGCGGCAAGAATAGACCACAAAGCCAATCTGTGAGTTTGACCACCTTCCTGAGGCAGCACGTGTGTGTGTGTGTGTGTGTGTGTGTGTGTGTGTGTGTGAGAGAGAGAGAGAGAGAGAGAGAGAGAGAGATCCCCTTTTTGTAAGTTTGCTTACTCTGTTTGCAATGCTCCCCGTTTCACACACTTTCGCTTCCCTGCTGGCTCAGTCTCTCTCTCTCTCTCTCTCTCTCTCTCTCTCTCTCTCTCTCTCTCTCTCTCTCTCTCTCTCTCTCTCTCTCTCTCTCTCTCTCTAACACACAACACACACACACACACACACACACACAAACCCTCTCCCTGCTTTCTCCTCCTTCTTGCTCTTTTCCTCCAGCTGAGGAGAGAGAGAGAGAGAGACCCTTCCTGCTTTCTCCTCCTTCTCCTCCTTTCTTTCCAGACGTCACAGAGGCTCACACATTGCCGGCCGCCAGGCTGCGGCTCTGCATCTGGTGTGAGTGCTGCGTTCCCCTTTCCGGCCCTACCACGTGGCAAAGAGGGCGACCGGGAGCCAGCTGACACTCGGCTTGTGCCACCACATTCTCCCATCTCCACACCTTTCATCCTACAGGCTGGGCATGTCCTGGGGCGCCATGCTTACAGAACGCCATGGCCCGAGTGAGGAAAGGCCTGGCCTGGCAAAGCAAAGTCAGACGAAGAGACGCCTGGCAAAGCGGGGCATGGCCGGGCGTGACAGAGTTAGGCTGGGAGTGGGGTAAGGCAAATGAGCTGCTGCTGCGCACTCCCAGCCCTGAGCTTTGCCATTTTATGTGTGTGCGCCAGGGGGACACCCAGCCAGGTTGGGGTGGGCCAGGGCTGTCCCACTTCTGGGACAGCCCTGAGGGCCAAATCTGGGCCCTCCATGGCCTGGATCCGGCCCACAGACCTTGTGTTTGATATGCCTGATCAAGACCCTTTTCAGCAGGGTTTCCAACATGATTATAGCTCTGAGATAGCTTTGGTTGTGCTTTTTAATATCCTTTGGCAGACTCAAGATGGAATAGTATATCCATCATGGCCTCCTTGATCTTTCAGCGGCTTTTGATACCATCACCCATGGCTTTTTTCTGTACTGAACTAGGAGCTTGGGAGTGGGGATTACCCACTTTTCCTTCCTTTGAGGCTGGTTCTAGACATTTTTTTGGACAAAAAGATCTAGCCCTAAGCACTATTCTAAATTTTGCCTCAGGGCTGAATTGCCTTCTCACTCAATATTCAACATTTACAGTATACTGCTGAACAAGATCATTTTTTCAACATATCATCCGTATACTATGATATTCAATTACACTTCTCTACCCTGCCAACCAAATATTGCTGTCAAGATTCTTTCCCACTGTTAAAGACAGTGGGACCTGAATAGAGAATACCAGCCTTTAGCTCAACTTTAGCAAGATGTGAGTGGCTATAGGTTTTGGACTCCCAGGATCTAATGATTTTCCACTTTGAATGAAGTAGCACTACCTCAGATAAAATTGGTGGGTATTTGGGGAATCCTTTTGATTTCAGAATTCCTACTTGAAGAGTAAGTGCCAGTTATAGCTTAAGAGACCTTTGCACAAATCCATTTTTTTTGTAAACTGTTCACATTTTTAGGTTGGATCACTTATATTTTAGTTATCTCCTCTTTGTATGTTTGCAGTACACTCTACATGGAACTGCCCTTGAAGAACATTCAGAACTGAGACTGCCCAGACCTAAGCAGTTTTGAACACACTGCATGAAACTTCATTGCTTTATGAGCTATACTGGCTTCCACTAAGTTTCTAGTGCAATTCATCTATGAAGCCCAACATAGCACAGGTCAGGTTATTTGAATGACTGCCTGTCTCTGATTGTGCCTGCTCATCACACTATATCTGGGAGAAATGGCATGTTCTGAGTCCCTTTTTGCTCTCCTATTCATTTTTTGATTAGTTAAAAATGATTAAATCATCAACATCTCCTCCACGTTCATAAATAAGCATTGCTGATAAAATAATTTGAAAAGTTTTACATAGTGTTATTATTTTGAGAGAACTGGAATGAACCTAATGAACAACTACTTAAATGGGAGCCGGCAGTGTGTTGCCGCTGCCAAAAAATCCAACGCAGTCAGAAGCTGTATCAACAAAGGAATAGAATCAAGATTACGTGAAGTGTTAGTACCACTTTATAATGTTTTGGTAAGACCACATTTGGAATACTGAATCCAGTTTTGGTCATCACTATATAAAAAAGATATTGAGACTCTAGAAAGAATGCAGAGAAGAGCAACAAGGGAACTGAGGCTAAATCATATAAAGATCAGTTACAGGAACTAAGTATGTCTAGTCTAGTGAAGAGAAGAACTAGGAGTGACATGATAGCAGTCTTCCAATAACTGAGGGGCTATGACAAAGAGGGGGTCAACCTATTCTCTAAAGCACCTGAAGGATAAGAAGTAATGGATGGAAACTTATCAAACAGGAATCCATTAATTCCTATTAATCAGTAGAACGGCTTAGCTCCAGAAGTTGTGGGTGCTCCATCACTAGAGGGTGGACAGTCATTTCTCTGAAATAGTATAGGGTCTCCTACTTGAGCAGGAGGTTTGTCTAGAAGACCTTCAAGATCCCTTCCAACTCTGTTATTCTGTTATCTTCTTCATTTGGGACATTTAAGAAGCATATGACGTATAGTGAGGGTGGAAAGTACTGGTGAGGAAATTTCTCCTAATATTATCATCTCTTGTTGCCTTAAAACCTCTAAAGCTTTAAACAGGATTTCTTAGTTGTAATTTAGCAATTCTTGTTCCATATGCACAGTTTGAGCTGCAAAGTCAAAAAGTTTGGGAGGCAGTTTAACTATTTTCTATAATTAGCTAAACATGTGAAATTAAAGCTTAAAAGATTGATATGTTTATAACAAGCATAGTTTTCACGTGCCACTTTATTTCTTTTATTCTTCCCCTTTTTAATGAATGAACCTCTTGTCTTCTTAGGGCAATATATAAACTGTCACAGCATGAAATCAATTTTATGCCTTGATTCATCCTAAAACTGAGTATTTCTAGCACATTAGTATTGCAATCAGAAACGTTAATAGCAGACAGGACTACAAAGGCATATTCTGTTCCATGGTAATGTAGCTTATTTCTCCTTGTGCATGGTAGTTTATGGAACCCTATTTATTCTTAAACTAAATTTATTATCTTATATTTAAAGGAAACACATTTTTTTCCTTTTTTTGCAGCCTCTGTGGTCATGTTGCCGCTAAGAAAGATTATTCATGCTTACTTGATTCAGGTGGGCTTTTTGCAAGCTTCTCCACTACTCCTGGGAATGTGGTACATTGAGGTCTATTCACTGACTTCTAACATAGACAGGCTTTTATTACCTAGTGTTTTATTGCAGCCAAATCCTAGGTCTCAATGCCTGTTGTAGGCACTGTGCTCATTCTTTAAAATCAAGAAAGGTTATCACCTACCTTAATCCATGCAATTGTATGGATTAGGGACACCAGTGTTCCCTAGGATTCTCAAAGAGGATCTTGGAAAATTCTTGTTTCTTCTTTTTTACTGTTCTTACTGAATTCTCTTGGGCCTCAGTAAGGATTTGCATTTGAAATGGGCAACCTGGAGCTTTTCTCAATGAAGACATCAGATCAAAGTTCAGTTAGTCAAGGCCTTTCTAAAACATTAAGGGGGTTTGGGCTTACACAATAAAAAGATGAGCTCTGGCAGAGATTGCAGTAAAAACATTCTATCAGTAATCCGGATAAAGAATAGATTATAGGGCAAAGAACAGCCCTTGTTTAAATTGCTTTCAGAAGTCGAAAACTAAATAAATTGGAACTTGTGATTTATTTTTCACAATGCACATATTTGGTTTTAGTTTTAGTTTAGTTTTAGTTTCAGTATTTAGAATTGGTCTATTATATGACTGTATTTACTGTGATAACTAAAAATCGGAAAACATCTACCTTGATATTCAAATAACGCTTAATATCTAATATTCTGTCCTATAATACAAATAGTAAGTTTAAAAATCATTTTACTATTATATTTGTCTTAAAAATACTAAGTTTTATATTCTTTTAATTAAGCAATAATTAACTTCTTCATTCATTTTGTTTTTTAAAAAATACAGTTTTCAATTTTGATTTGCTATTTTTGTGTAAGTATTTAACACAAACAGGATTTCTAAAATTAAATATACAAATATTTAGTGTTCTACCTAGTTCTTTATATATGAATAACCCTCCCATCCACCCCACACACAGTCGTTGGGAGGAATTAACAGACATGTGCCAAACAGTCAATATTGTAAAATGCTAAACTATATCAAATAGTATACTCTGCCCCCCCCACTCCAAACCACTTTAATTTAAAGAGAGGGCTACTATAACTGTTTATTATTATTTTGTACAATATCAACCTTTAAAAAAAATATAATCACATCAAGTAACTCCCAATTAATTAACTGAAACTTATTTCAGGTTCATGTGTAAGATAATAGCCATCATTGTTCCCATTTGTTTGAAAAAGATTAGTATAAGAATACAAGATGTATGGTGGAGGTTCCTTAGGAATTTCATTAATGCATCTCTTCAATTAGATATCTCAACTAATATTTTAAAAAGAAATCTGAATATGATTCATAACAAGTACTGTTTTGTAATTCATTTTACAAATTAAAATATAATACATTACAAAGGAAAAGGAGAGTCTTAATCCAGTTATGAGTATTCATATCCCCTATTATACTGAAAACAATCAAGCACTTTTATAAAGGTGTTATATTCCAACAGATTGTGTCAGAGGGGGAACCTTTTTCCTTCAATTTCTCTGAAAGACTAGCTTCCTCAAACTCTTTTCTTTTTGATTTGTTATTTTAAGAATTTATTTCTGGATTTGTTTGCTTTCCTGTTCCTTCCCATCCCTGTTTCTTTTTTATTCCATTTATTTTAGATTGAGTCTTTCAAATGTGTGAAAACTATCTATCTGTAAGTCATTATAGAGACATTTTGGCTGAAAAGCAATATAATGTTTTAAATGTGGAATCCTTGGTGCTCTCTGAGCTAGATGGGGTTTTTTGCAGATGTGCCATTACTACACTATGTAATGCTTTAAATAACGTATCTAGGTAAGGCAGCATTTAACAGTATCAATTCCTTCTTTCTGCAGCAACTCGGGGCCAAGCCCCACCTTTTTTTGTTTTTGTTCTTTTGCTCTAGAGCAGATGCAGGTGGAGAACAGGGGAAAATCCCATTGTGCAAAAGAAGTTTGTTCAGATAACATAAGCTGTAGCCCAGGGGTGTCAAACTTCCAGTCCATGGGCTGGATGCATCATAGCGAAACCGCAGCCATCCCATTGCCGGCAATGGAAAAAAAGTTGTGATACATCATGATACGTCATGTGACGTTGCAAGTTTGACACTGCTACTGTAGCCCAAAAACAATATGTCCAATATTCGAAGTTGTGTATATATAAATAGCAAGATGTGATTAAGAACCATTTTAGTAACAATCACATACTCATTGTTTTTAATATTATCAACAACAATTGCATATTTGAGAGTATGAATTCTGGCCTAATTTTATAACTGTTTTATTGAAGCATTGAGAGTTTTTACTCTTCTACAGGGAAGATTCTTACTCTTTTAAATGGGTGATTGATTCTGTCAAGCTGATAGCAAAGTGCATGTGTTGAGAAGAGTAAACTGTATGCTGTCCACTGAAGCAGGGTTGATGTGATTTTTGCAATATATTTACAGCTTTATAATGTTGTCCTATAGTAATAGACATGTACATTTGATAATTGGGGAAATCCTTCCTCAGCTGGGGAGTTGGTTGAGGAGATTCTAGTTCATTGTTACTGGAGAGCCTTCATTTACTATCTATGATTCTAGAGCAGGGGCGTCAAACTGCCGGCCCATGGGCCAGATTCGTCATGCGGAGGCCATGCCCACCCCAGCTCTGGCAAGGGAAAAAAAGTTGTGATACATCGTGACACGTCACGTGACACGGCGTGTTTGACACGCCTGTTCCAGAGGAATAAATACATTACAAGGATAGTTTTGTTAGAAAGTTGGGACATAAAATTGCTTGTGTTGTATCTTACTTGAATGTTAAGTATTAGTAAAGAATTAAAATATGGATTGCAGGTTGGGAAGGAAGGAGGACTTTGGCATAGACGGGGGGAGCAGAGCAGGTTGCCACTTCGGGGCTTTCGGCTCTGCTGAGTTTAGGCGCCCTTTTCGTGGCTAGAGCTGGATGACCCCCCGATCCCAATGGCAACTTTGGCGGTGCCCAACTCGGCGAACCACTTCACCTCGTTTCTGCAGGACCGGTCTCCTAACTCATCTCCAGAGGACATCACTGTCAACTACCCCACCTTGGCCTTCCGAGCAGCACCTCCTCTGCCCTGTTCTTCAGCCAGCTCACCAGGGTCCTGTGAATCTATGGGGATGTTTCAACTCTGGAGCAATGAGATGCCAGCACGCTCTCACACAACCATGGCATTTGGACGACCCAAAATGCCATATCATGAGCAAATGGTGGCTAGCAATAGTGGTGCCTCACCCCACGAACTGCCGCTGACACCACCAGCTGAGGCCATCTACTCATTGGAGTGGTCACCTGTCAAGATGTTGGCGCCCACAGTGCATCCCTCATATGCTTTCCCGGAAGCCCAGGACTCCTCCAGTTTTCTGCAAGGCCCATGGCCTTTGGGTACAGTTGTCCCTCCAGGCCCCTCCTGCACTGAGGATGCCCCTTGGTGGACCCTGCAGCAGCCAAGCAACTTCTCTCTTGGACATTCACTAGTCCTCAGTCCCCAGCCTCCCCTCGCACCCTTCCTGCAGAGCCCCCCCAAAGGGCTGTTGAGTACAGCTCGCCGCTGTCGTCGCTGCAAATGCCCCAATTGCCAGGGAGCCAGCAGGTCCCATGAGGAGCCAGGGAGGAAGAAGCAGCATGTCTGCCATCTGCCAGGATGTGGCAAGATTTATGGCAAAACCTCTCACTTGAAGGCCCACCTCCGCTGGCATGCAGGCGAGCGCCCCTTCATTTGCTCCTGGCTGTACTGTGGGAAGAGCTTCACTCGCTCAGATGAGCTGCAAAGGCATCTTCGGACACACACAGGGGAGAAGCGCTTTGGCTGCCAGCTGTGCCCCAAGAGATTTATGTGGAGTGACCACCTAGCAAAGCATGTCAAGACCCACCAGGGAAAGCGGGTGAGGAATGTGACTGTTGTGACAGCAGCAGCAGCAGTGGGCATCAAGCGAGAGTGATGTCAAATAAAGAGGCCTAAAAGAGTAGAGATGAGGTCAAGGAAGCAAGGAGAAGGCTACAGCAGGCTTATGGTATCTGGGCTGCAAAAACCTGGACAGCCATCAGATAGCAGCAAAGAGATGGCTTGTAGTACATACTTTTCTACCACCTACTGATGTGCAGTCCTTGCTAAGGTGCAACTGAATTCATTTTACGCCCAACATTAATATCGACCAATCATATTTTTTCCCAAGAGCCTGGCAACTATAGATCAGTGGGATGTTATGAAATTTCAGTCAGTAAATCTGAAGTCCTGCAAACATTCCCTGACAAGAGTGAATGATTGGTTAGGCCCATTAAATGGTGATTCCTGAACATCCTCCATTCCAGTGGTATAAAAACAGGAGCAGGCGGATAATTCTTTTGTGTCAGGGGGCCAGATAGTAAATCCTGGACTCTCTAGGACTAAATGGCTGCCAGGTCACAAAACTTCTATTTCCAGAAGGCAAATTGGTGAGTTCCTCCCCACTACTCCCCACAATTACTTCAAACCTCCCCTCTCTCACCCTACCTTCTTTATAATCCTAGATTACTTTTGGGAGGAGTGATGTTCCTTTATCTAGATGTTCCTTTATCTATCCTCAAGAGTACATTTCTAACAGAAAACTGGGTTGAAATGCAAAGTATCTTTATTTTCTAAATGTGGTTATTAGATCTGAAGGCAATCTTGGGAAATAAAGAGACTAGTGCTTTGCTTTGTGGCAGGCCAATTTCCAACTAGCTTTTTTATTTTAAAACATCTTGAAAATATTAGTGTCATGTTGGATAAGGTGCCTAATGATGAGCAGGGAAGTGTCCACATAAACAATCAAATGCATGCACTGAAAGGAAGTTAATAGGTAATTAATGCCTTGGGTTACCTTGAGAATTTATAGCAAGTACAAAACAGAGTTGGCTTACATAGATGAATCTATGTACTTCTAAAACTCTTGTATCTGTTTGATTGTTTGTAACCTTCAACTGGGTGAAATAGTGCATCATGGCGCAACCGTTTTGGAATCAACGTATCTCAAATGAGAGAATGAATCCAAAATCTGGGATCCATGACTCTTGTCTGAATGAAAGGTGGTAAATTAGTGGCTCCTTCAGTGCTGCCTCACTGCCAAAGTTAGCTGCAGTCAGCCATGGTCATGTGATCACCGTTTCCAATGTTCCCTCCAGCTTTCTACAAGAAAAGTCAGTGGGGAAGCTGGCAGGAAGTCAGAAGTTGCTTTTGCTCCCACTGCTTTTTTTGCCTGCCAATAGTCATTCAGTTTCTCTATTAGGAAAGGAAATATCTCTGAAACAATAAGCCAATGCGGCATGGGTTATCTAGTACACTTTTAAATAAATTCTCAGTCAAAGTCCAAAAAAAAAAAAAGAATTAAAATATTTATTTATCAATCACATTTATACATCTGCTCAGTTCATAACAATTCTGGCCCACATACAAATTAAAGCACAATACAAAAATGGAAAAAAGAAGATGATAACCCTTGGACCCACATACCCACATACCCAACACATTCATATAATTCATTCAGAAAACTATTATTTTTGTTTAAAAAAGGAGCCAGGTCTTCAAGGTTCGTCTAAAGTACAGCAAGGTTGGGGCTACTTGAGCCTACAGAGCCTTATTATTCCTAAGAGCAGCAACAGTTTTAAAGATAGAACCTAGAGCAGCGGTTCTCAACCTGTGGGTCGCGACCCCATTTGGGGTCGAACGACCATTTCACGGGGGTCGCCAAGGACCGCAGTCCGCCATTTTATTTTTTTGGGTTGGCCATTTTTTTTTGGTCGGCCATTTTTTTCCCTATCGCAATGCGGGCCATCACGGCACGCATGCGCGATGCGCCCCGTCGCACCGCACATACGCGGTGCGGGCCCGCCATTTTTTTTTGTGCGATGCGGGCCGGGGTCGAGCCCCAGAAAAGATTGAGAACTGCTAACCTAGAGCATGCCCATTCTGCCAGATCATATTAACTAAAAGACAGTGGGAGAGAGGTGATTCCTCAGCTAGCTAGGTCCTAAATCCAGTTTTGTAAATTAATATACATATACTGTCATGTAAAAAGAAATTACGCCCTCTTTTGAGTTCTATCAGGACTTAGTAAAAAAATAATCTGGTCCTTAGCAGTTCTTAAAAGTAGGTAAATACAACCTCAGATGAACAACAGCACACAACATATTACACCGTTTCATCATTAATTTGCAAAAAGAAAGCCAAAATGGGGAAACCATGTGTGAAAAACTGAGTACACTCTTATAGCTTCCATTAGTATGAAGAGACTAAGTAGCAGGCAGGTCAATTGGTCATCAGCAAGTGTGACTACCTCTATAAAAGCTGACGTTTTAGGGGTTTGCTGGTCTCCAGCATTGAGATGTGTGTTAACACAATGCCAAAGAGGAAAGACATCAACAATGAGTTTAGAGAAGGAACTGTTGCTTCCCATCAATTTGGGAAGGGTTATAAGGCCATTTCCAAACAATTAAAAGTCCATCATTCTACAGCAGGGGTGTCAACCTGGCAGCCCAAGAGCCTGATGTGTCACGTGCAGGCCATGCCCCCCCCCCGGCTCTACAAAGGCAAAAAACATGGCGATGTGTCACAATACATCATGTGATGTGATTGAGTTTGACACCAGTGTTCTACAGTGAGGAAGATTGTTCACATTAAAGAGAGTTGCCAGTCTTCCCAGGAGTGGACTTCACAGCAAATTCACACCTGGATCAGACCATGCAATGCTCACAGAAATTGCAAAAACTCTAAGAATTATATCTCAGACTCTATAGGCCTCAGTTAACATGCTAAATGTTAAAGTTCCTGACAGTACATTTAGAAAAAGACTGAATAAGTAAGGTTTGTTTGGAAGGGTGGCCAGGAGAAAGCTTCTGCTCTCTAAAGAAAACATGGCAGCACATATTAGATTTGCAAAGTTGTATCTGAACAAATCAGAAGACTTCTGGAACACTGTCCTTGGACAGATGAGACCAAAATGGAGATGTTTGTCCTTAATGCACAGTGCCACATTTGGTGAAAACCAAACACAGCATAGCACAAACATCTCATACCAACTGTCAAGCACAGTGGTGGAGGGATGATGATTTGGGCTTGTTTTGCAGACTCAGGACCTGGATAGCTTGCAGTCATTGCAGTCAACCATGAACTCCTCTACATACCAAAGTATTCTATAATCAAATGTGAAGCTATCTGTCTGACAGCTAAAGCTTGGCCGACATTGGGTCATGCAACAGAACAATAATCCCAAGCAAATCTAAAACGGAATGGCTGAAAAAGAAAAGAATCAATGTGTTGCAATGGCCCAGTCAAAGTCCAGAGCTCGACCCAATTGAAATGGTGTGGCGGGACCTCAAGAGAGCTGTGCATAAACAAATGTCCACAAACTTCAATGAACTGAAGCAATGTTGTAAAGAACAGTGGGATGAAATTCCTCCACAGCAATGATAAAGAGACTGATAAAGTCATGCATAAAATGATTACTTAAAGTTATTGCTGCTAAAGATAGTTCTACAAGTTATTGTAGAAGATGTACTTAGTTTTTCACATATGGCTTCTCCATTTTGGCTTTCTAGTTGTAAAATAAACAATGAAATGGTGTAATATGTCATGTGTTGTTGTTCATCTGAGATTGTATTTACCTACTCTTAAGAACTGCTAAGGACCAGATGATTTTTACTATGTCCTGATACATAAAGTCAGAAAACTCAAAGAGGGTTTACTTTCTTTTTTTACATGACTGTATATGCACAATCCTTTTTCTTCTCAACCTTTTGTTTGTGTGGGTTTATAAAAAAAAAAAAGGCAGGTTTGACTTCAAGTTACATACCTGTCTTGGATATATCAGTATCTCATCACATTAAGGTGGCTATAATAAGTACATTAAGGTGGCTATAAGCTTTCTATTTAAGTCTACAATACTGTATTAGATCATCACTGACCAATAACAAATGTTACATACTTGTATATTTCCTCAGGAGTTTTGAAATGTCTTAGCTCTGGACAATCTTGAATGAAACAGGTTCAGCATCAGATTTCAATAGCACAGGTAGACTTCAACCTACAACTACAACTGAGGCCAAAATTTCTGTTGTTAAGTGAGGCTTTTGTTAAGTGAGTTTTGGCCAATTTTACGAACATTATTGCTGCAGTTATTAAGTGAATCGCTGCAGTTAAGTTAATAATACGGTTAAGTGATTCATTGCAGTTGATAAATTAGTAACCTAGATTGTTAAATGAATCTGGCTTTCCCATTGACTGAAGTTTGCAAAAGGTGGATCACATGACCTTAGGATACAGCAACAGTCATAAATATGAACCAGTTGCCAAGCATCTGAATTTTGGTCACATGATCATGGGGATGCAAAGGTTGTAAGCTTGAAAAATGGTCATAAGTCATTTTTTTCAGTGCTATTGCAACTTTGAATGGTCACTAAATGAATTGTTGTAAGTTGAGGACTACCTGTAGATGGCTTTGATTACATGGATTCATGATGAACACTAACAGTTAGATGTCAGTAGACATTTTGCCTTTAAAAATAATTGACAATTTGGGTATTATATGCTATTCTTCAGAGAATAACATTCATTGTATGCTTTTACAGGTAACCCACATACCCTTTTCAAAATTTGGACACTACTTTGATTTATCTAAAACAATGGCTCCAGAACTAATCCAGAATGTTAAATGGGATGGTTTTTTCATTCCTGAAGAAGCAGGCTTGGATATTGATGAAAAGTCATGGTGAGTTCACAATTCTTGGGCAGAAAAGAAGGCTAATTATAAAAATATGTTGACTGGCCAAGAACACAAATAAAACACTTCAAAGTTTGCCAGTATTTTCACTGTATGTTGACTTCACCTCTTAACTGCAAAAAACCTGGGTTTGAAAAAAAAATGCAATCTTGTTAATTTAGTGATAGATACTGTTGGACCTCACCCAACTTTTCTCCCTGTGCCCACAAAATGCTAATGTAGTTCACTCACCTAAATAGCCAACTGTAATATTTGGATAGCCTACTTTAAAGGGTTGACTCACTGTTAGAAACAAATTAAAAATGAGGAAAACCCTGTTATAATACACAGTTTAACTGTTAGAAATACTTTTATGTTAGATTCTTTCATCCAGTATCAGTAGATAAGTATGGTATATGGAAAGGAAGGAAGGATTATGTGAAAGAAAAGAAGAGCTGATTATAGCAGAGACACTTGTTCCGCGGGAAAGAGAAAGAGTTCTAGTGGAGAATTTGCTTTCCCCAAACTACATCAAATGTTATATTTTTGGTGGGGATGAATGCTGTTGAATTAATGGAATTAGAACTATTGAGATGTGAGGAAAAAATATTCATGGACAACATGACTTACAGTACTATCTGTAAACTATCACCTTATTGGGGATAAGGCATATAAATTTAATTAATAAAGTGTCCTTTGTGTTCTTTTCATCTCAGTGATCTTAGCCATTAAAAAATCAAGTTGCCTCCATCTGATGTTTTAGCTACCTGGTTCTATAACAACAGTTGGAGCCAGAACGATAAAATAACGGCTGTGGAGATCTGCATGTGGAAAAGGAGCTTTTAGTTCAACCCGGTGAATTTCAAACTTCCTCCACATCCAGAGAGTTCCCACCTTTATGTCTGAAATGAATAGCACTTCTGCAAACATAGCTAATACACAATGTGTAATCCTTCAGGGTGATAATTTCACTGAAATTTGGCAGAGCTGGAGGCTGGAGTAGGCACATGGGCTATGGGGTATTTGTCTTCTAAGTCTAGTAGATGTAGATGGGCCTATTCAGGTTTAATAATGACAAGGATTCATTTGGTTTGCTGAAGTAGCTCTCCATGGCTCATTGGTGAACTAAAGGGCTAGAAATGCAGGAACTAAAAACAACTAGAATAGTTGTTTGTTATGCTGCCACACTGAGCATTTGTTAACTAACCTGTTTAAAGACATTTATTCCTTATCTCTTATATTTGTAAAATTGAATGTTTGAATGTTTCAGCTAATATAAAAATATATTAAATAAAATATTCTGGTTCTCTCTTTAGTAATAAGACATGTGCTTACACCAGACTGCTTCATTCTATTCAGAAAGTCATTTGTCAACAAGGATACAGTGGGTCCAGTTTTCAGGTATTAAACTTACTTCAGATATTTATAAGCATATAAGATACACATTTTTATAATGTCTGAATGGATGATTCAGCAGCAAATGTGTTTGATTCCAAGCACTGATAACAGTTTCATAATAATTGTTTTTTTAATGACAACTTATGAGAGGCTTCATTAATGATACTACATTTTTCATTTATATACTGTATATTTGTGGTTGGGAAAAAAATACAAATATTTAGTGCATAAACAGTTAATTTTACTATCTCATTCTCTCCAAAGTATGATAATGCAAAACTCTAGCAGTTGAACCTCTTGTCAATTTCTCCTTAAAATTCTACATTCTTTCTCTGGTTTTATTTCTTTATTTTTGTATTCGTCAAACAGAATTTTCCTGTTTAATTTAGTTCTCAGCTTATACAAAGCTTTACGGGTAAACATGTTTTCCCTTTAGAAGTAGCAGTGCCCTTCTGGATAAGTAAATTGGTCCCTGACAGGCATCTCTGCTTTGGTTGCCATAGCAACAGGCATGTTGTAACAGTTCTCCTGGTACAGCATGTTGAGCTGTTCCTCCAACATGATGACAGGTCCTTTGGAAGCAGAAATTCATAGAATATTAGAAGCAACTGCACCAAAGTGACAAGAAAATCCTGACAGCAGATAGCAAATAAAATGTTCCTGGAAAAGAGGTAGCTTTGTTTGCTTTCCCTTGATACTATGAAAGAGATAAAAATTGTATGGTCTCTCATTATTTTTACTAGATATCATAAGTGGATGAAACCACTTTTAGGTAAGAACAATAGGCCATTGTATGGATTTTTTAAGAAAGAGAAAACACTATTCATTATATCAAACTTAATAGTGTTTAAGGACAATTAATAACTAAATGATAATATTGTAAAAGAACAGGAAAATACTACAAATAGCAGCAAAACAGCAGAATCAAAATAAAATAAAATAAAATATAGCCAAAGTGCTAATCTATTAAAACAATAAAGTGAGAAGGGGATCACTTATGACTAAAAGCCTTCCTGAAATTTAAAAAGGAAACAGGCTTGGAGCTGTTATGTTGTCATTGTAGTCTCCTCTTAGTTTAAGGATGTTGAGACAGCCAAAAAAGTTGTAAAAATGGAAGTCCTCTTAAGCTGTTTCTATGGTATACCTTGGACTTGTGAAGTGAGATACCTGAGCGTTGTTATTCCATACGTAAGTGGAAGGCAAAATCCAAGCTAATGATTAAGCACTGATTTTTTGAAATTTTATTTACTAAAATAGTGAAATACGAAAGGAAAGTTTCTTTGTCAAATAGTGATTAATCAGTACAGAGAAAAAATATACCAATGATTAAATGAACTAAACATAACCAACTTCACCTCCCCATATTTAATTAGATATATAAATATTTATATTTCAGTTAATTCAGTTAAGTTTTATCTAAACCATGTATCAATGTACTGTGTCATTTGGATTTTAGAAGAAAAAAACTTAAAAATAAAAAGCACATTCTTAGCCTGGATCCTTTCCTTAAATTCAGGAGAATGACTTTCTTTCTACTTACATAGAATTATCATCTTTGCCATATCCCAGCCTCAAAGCTTATCATAAGATGAAAAATTCCATGTTTTAGGAATATAATTTGACATTACACCGAAATCTTTAACTACGTTTCTTCCACATGTACTTTCTTGTATTTACTTGAAACCAAAACAGGGCTATAATGGACAAGAGCAATTCACATGAATTAAAGAACTTTCAAATTTCTTGTGACTGGGCATTTTGTCCCATGTAAATAGCCCAGATGAACTCTGTTAAAGTGCACCAGCAGCAATATATTTTCGAGTTTATCCATGCTTGATTGAAGATCAGCTTCAGAAAATGTCATCTTTAGAGATATTTGTAATGTATTATTTGTTGCTTATTACATTTATACCCCATCTTTGAGGATACTATAACGGTTCTCCTTTAGCAGTTCACAATCAATATAAACTATTGAAATAAAACTGAAATATTTCATTTATTAACTTTATATCATGCCTTTACATGACATGTCTTCAATATAGTAATACTGTCAAAAAAGTGAAGTTAAAAACATGATCTGTGTATTCCACATTAAACCTATTTTAGCATTATGAAGAGAAAAATGAAACCTATAGTAGTTAAAATCTGATCAGGAACAAGACGGTACTTATCCTTTTTAGCAAATGAGTCGGTAATTTCATTACTTTAGTTGGTTGTCTTTTTTTAAAAAAAATGTACTTTAGATTATGGAGAGATATTTTTAATTATTAATATTATGTTATACACCATGTGATATTCATTGTAGAAACATCAAAAATGTTTCTTATAGTTTTTTTAAAAATATTTTTTTTGCAGTTCCCTTTTTTCCTTTATCAATTAATCTAGAAAACTAGTATAACTGGACTATAAATTATATTTAGCTGGTGCAAAGATTTAATTAGTTTTAATTTATTAATTTTTATGGCATGCACTTCAGGAGTCTTTAGATGGCTTATATCAGACATGTCAAACACAAGGCCCGGACAGGGGATGCAGCCCACGAAGTGATTTCATGTGGCCCGTGAAGCCATCCTGGAAACAGTGAGAGAACGGCCCCTGCTTCCTTGGCCCTGATCCAGGCCGGCTGGGAGCCAATGAATAATTTTGTGGTGGCCATCTTGGCACTTGTCCCGGTGGACCATGCCTTGGCACTTGCCCCAGTCCCACCCCCTTCTGCCAGAGACCCTCAGATCTGTCCCACTCCTGTCCAGGCCCCCACAGGCACCCTTGATGCAAATAATGTAGAACTGGCCACACCCACTCTGGCCACACCCACCCGGCACCCCAAGGGCAACTGCAATGCTGATGCAGCCCTCAGTGAAATTGAGTTTGACACCCCTGGCTCATATAATCCAAAGACAGTAAAATTTAGAACAGTTAAAACCCACAGAAACAAGCATCCTAGACAGAAACAAAATAGATAATGTTTTTTTATAGTTGTTCACTTATTTAGAACCTTTATATGGCTGCCTATCTTAAGTAACTCTAAGAATAAAAACTAAAAATAATTGAATGAATGAATGAATGAATAATTTAATTAGAAACTAACAGAGTTGGAAAGGACCTTGGAGGTCTTCTAGTCCACAATTAAATGTTGCATTTGTTAACTTCCAGAAGTAATTTTTAGTTCTTTTAACTGAGACAAATCATAAGGTAATCTTCAGTACCATTTTTTTAATTATATCAATGTATTGATAGAATTATTTATAGTCACTTCAAGCAGAGTTATTCACATTTTTATGAAACAGTAGTGTAATATGTATATTACGCCAGACACTTGTAATATGTATCTGTATCCTCTAAAAACATTCCAACTGTTTTTTTTCCTCAAAACTGTTTTTTATTTAGATATTTATGGAATGCTTAAATTGGTCAGCTGAAAAGATACTTGTGGGGTTTGTTTTGTTTTGTTTTGTTTGTTTTGCTTTTATATTTCTTAACACAGAAGTTATTTTCTCTTCATTGCATATAAAATAACAAATTGCCCCAGAGTTAGTATTTTCCTCTTGAACTTACTGGTTCCACTAAAATCCTTTTTCTTTTTTCATACTTGATAGAAAAAACAAAGGAATGTGTTGAGAATAGGAATTCAGAGCCTTGGTTCAGTATTATGGGGTGATGATATCTGTTGTACTGAAAATCCAGAAAATCTGCACAGCCTCACCAGATTTATGTATGCTCTACGCGGCCTCCTGAGATCCTCATTATCGGTGTGCATCATCACCACTCCAACTCATCTGACCCAAGTAGGTTCAATCCAATTACTATAGTCAGTCATGTTAGATACACAAAGAAAAGGTCAGTGGATTATTAGTAATCAGAACATGCTAGGGGAATATTACTTAATACCCTACTTCAGTAGTTCTCAGCCTGTGGCCATGGACTGCTGGGGTGTGTGATGTCATCACAGGGGGTCCACAAAGGTTTGTTATGATTTAAATCTTGAGTTAAATCTTGGGGATCTGTGGCATGGTTCATGGCCAGAAAAGGTATTTAAAGGGGGTCGTGATGAAGAAAAAGTTGAAAACCACTGCCCTACTTTATTGTGGCCATTTTCCTTTAGTAGCAGATAATTTTCAATTTCCTTTTTATTTCGTATAGCCAAATTAAAATGGGATTCTTTGCTAATTTATTTTTATTTTATTCGGATTTGTATGCCGCTCCTCTCCGAGGACTCGGAGCGGCTCACAGCATATATATAAAACAATTTCGACTAAATCCGAACAAAAAACATTAAAAATAAAACCCCATACATACTCATCAGTCACACCACAATCAACAATCATCCCCAGGCCTGCTGGCAGAGGTAGGTTTTTAAATTCTTTCGGAAGGCCGGGAGAGTCGGGGAAACGCGGACTTCAGGAGGCAGTTGGTTCCAGAGGGTGGGCGCCACAACAGAGAAAGCCCTCCCCCTAGGGCCCACCAGACAACATTGTTTCGCTGACGGGACCCAGAGGAGGCCGACTCTGTGCGCTCTCATCGGTCGTAGAGAAGTATGTGGCAATATATTGAAGTATATTGCCTAGTACTTCATAGTGATTCCTAATGAATTTGATAAAGATAATTATTAGTGTAATTCCATCCTGCAGTGAAACTTTGTGCTTTCTTCAAATGGCCACTACAGAAAGGAAAGGCATTCTAAGGAATGATATTGGATAAGGTGCATGGGATTGTCCAGGATAAGGAAACAGGGAAAATGGAAGATGGTGCTGAATTTGTGATGTGCTTTTAATAATTTATTTTCTAGGAATTATTGTTTATCAAACAAATGACACAAATGTTTTCTAAAGGGAGCACTAAATATTTGGGAATCTACGAATTTAATGAACAATCAAATTTTATGTTTCCTAACTAGCCCCTTCTGTCAAAAGATGGTATCTTGATTCTGATTTTGTTTTAGGTTTCTGAAATGTTCTCCACTATTTTGGCGAATGGGCTTTGTAATCCCATATGTTGTCTTTCTGTTTCTAGACCTAAGAATAGGAAATAATTGTTTTAATAATTGTGATGCGACTTCCGGTTTCCGGTCGAGCCGTACGGAGCCATCTCTAGGAAGCTCCGTTACGGCGATCGGATTTTCGGCGGCTTTTCAGCAGCCCGAAGCGCCAAATTCAAAAAGGGAGACTCTCGGAAGATAGCGGAACCTCCGGCGACCCGAAAAACACCCGATTGGAAGCAGGATCGCCGGAGGGGACGCGAACAGAAGAAGAAAACGGAGAGGCCGGCTGCGGCCGGCCAGAAGAAAACAACACGAGGGCGGAAACAATAGGAGTGAGGAGAGAAGACCGAGGAAGCAGCGAAGAAGGAGACGGGAGCGAGAGGCGACCAGGAAGAAGCGGGACGAGGGAAGAAGAGCCCGGGACTTACCCAGCTGGAGGCCTGAAGAAGCTGCAAAGCCGCCCAGCCGCAGCGGAGGAGAGCCAGCTGACACAAAGAAAGGACGGCAAGCAGCGTCGGGAGAAGACAACGCAAAACGGTGAGACCGGCGGGGGTGGAACCGAGCGCTGCGGGACGCCGACCAGAGGGTGAAACTAGCAGCGGGAGGAGGAGGCCTTCACGGGACCCTCAGAAGACCCCCCTAGGCCCCCAAGAAAGGTAACAGAGGCGGCAAGAAGCCAGGCGGGCGGAGCAGGAGAAGACAGACCAGGTGAGAGGAGGCTACGAAGCAAAGGGGGAAAGAAGGGAGGGGGAAAAACCTTGCAGAGACACTGTTTCCTCCCCCCCCACAACGGACGGCAGGGAAGAAGAAAGCTGGAAAGCAACCCGGTGAGCAATAAGGGCAAAGTAGAGGGGAGCAGTAAACACAGGCTGACAGAAGAAGGGAGGAAGCGACCTGGGCAAGAAGGCAGAGAAAGAGGGGAAAGAAGGAACCAGAAAGGAGCAAAGAGAAGAAATAGACTGGCAGAGGGGAGTGAAGAGGAAACCAAGGCAAAAACACTGAACTGGTTCCCTGGCTCCCTGAACATAAAACTGCCAGAATACAGGCCCCTACCCCTACACTGCCTAAACCCTGAAGCCTCCCCCCTCGAAAGGCTAGACTACCGGACCAACAACAGATCACAACCTAGCGCCCAATTTGATCCAAATTGGGACCCAAAACAGTGCCAAGACAACAGGAGGATAACCTCAAAATGGCCTCCAAGCAGACCACACTGACACAAACGAAGGGAGTTGTATCCACCCCAGCCCAGCGTACTAAACCATCAGGAACTACTCTACCCATCACCACACCCTCCCATCCAAATGCAGGCACCCAGAACCATACACCCACACAGACCAACCCAACAGCACACATGATACAAAAATTACAAGAGGTAATAGAGATGCTGGTTGAAAGGATGGATGGAATGGATAAAAGGTTGGTGGAAATGGGCACACAGATGGAGAAAAGACACAACGATACAAAACAAATGCTGCAAGAACAAGGTAGAGAGCTAGAGAGAAAATGGGAGGAGCAACGCAAGGCGATAGCTGCAGATTTGCAGCAAATGAAGGAGGCAATGCAAACACACTACAAGGAAGTAGGGGAGGAAATGGAGAAAAACTTCCAGGAAATCAGGGAAAAGGTGGACAAGCGGATGGAGAAAGTGGAGAATCAAGTAGAAGGCCAGAGAACAGAGATAGCAGAGATGAGAGGGGTGAACCAAGACCAAGCCACCACGATACAGTACTGGCAACTGGCGACTGCAATCAGGTTCAGAGGCCTGAAAGAGACATCAGACGAAACCCAAGGAAGCCTGGCCGGAACCTTTATAGAGGCCCTGGCAGCATTTCTGGGAAAGCCAACCTCAGCTATCGAATGGCAAATCGACAGAATTAACAGAGTGGGCGCACGGACGACAACAAACAGGCACCAACCAAGGGACGTGGTCATCCACTTTGTGACGCAGGGATTCCGGAACCGCATCTCAGCCACGTCTTACCACAAGAGTTTATACATAAAGGGGCAAGAAGTGAAAGTACTGAAAGAGATCCCCCAGACGATGCTGCGAGACAGAAAGGAATATAAGTTCCTGGTCGACGAACTGAGATCACGTGCCTTGCGATACAGATGGGAAACCCCCACGGGGATGACATTCTACTATAAAAATAAAAGACATCAACTGAACTCGGTCCAACAAGCCAGAGAATTCCTGGAAAAGGAGCTGATGCCGGAGGGATCCCAATACACCACGAGAGAAGACGCAGAAAATCCACCAGACCGACAGACCGCTGCAAGAACACGAGAAAGGAAAGGACCAACTCGAGACACGACGACACAGAGAACAGGAAGCAACAACAACAGCAAGGGAACAAGACAGACTGCAGAGGGCAGGATAACAAGATCCACCACCAAACGCACAGATCAGCACGACGCGATCCCTATACGCAACTCGAACACAAACTCGGATACCATGGGAACGAGACCAAAGAATACCACAGGAGATAGAATGAAAGCGGTCTCGGAAGAGTATCCTGAAACCGACAATGATGACTAAATACTTGACATGGAACGTTAACGGACTAAACTCTCCACAGAAAAGGAGGAAGATATTTCATTATCTGTTTCAAGGAGGAAACGACATAATTTGCCTACAAGAAACACACATCAGGGCAGCAGACCAGAAATATCTGACCAGCTACAAACTAGGTGCGCAATTTGTGGCAGCGGCGCCAAGAAAAAAGAATGGGATTGTTATATACGTAAAGAAACATATAATGGCGAAGCTAATAGAGTCCGACCCCCAAGGTAGATACCTGGCAATTGAAATAACACAGGAGGACAAGAAGATTCTAGTAATGGGCATATATGCACCAAATCAGCAGCAAGGCAAATTCTACAAAAAGCTACACAAGAAAATAACACAACTTAACTACAGATCTCACATCATCATGGGCGACTGGAACGGGGTCATAGAGACTGCTCTAGACAAAAAAAGAACTGCACCGAACCCACAAAAACACTCCAAGTTGCCTAAATCCTTCTTCGACATGAAGGAGGACCTCGAACTGACAGATGTATGGAGGAAAAGACACGGCAAAGAACAAGAATTCACCTTCTTCTCTGGCAGACATCAATCCTTCTCCAGAATTGACTTTATATTAACTTCTAGCGACTTGCTAACTCGTCTAAACGCGGTGAAAATCCTACCCAAAGCACTGACAGACCACAACCCTGTGAGGATGGAACTAAGACACGGCCCGAAACAGAGGAGGTCCTGGAGAATCAATGAAAACCTGTTTAGACATGGAGACAAGGTGGCGGAATGCAAAAAAGCTATGAAGGAATTCTTCAACACACATATGAACAACGGAACACCGATAGAACAGATCTGGGAAGGCAGCAAGGTGTACATGCGAGGGATCCTCATATCCATGAATAGCTGGCACCGTCGCCAACAAGAACAAAAAAGAAAAGAGTTAGAAAATGAGATAAGCAAAATGGAGCGGCTACTGATAAAAAGACCAGAGGACAAAGTCGCCAAAGAAGGACTCAAGATCTTAAGAAAGCAATTTGACATGTTGATGGCGGACCAAGTTGCAAGGAATATACAATATGCAAAACATAAGACATTCTGCAAGGCCAACAAACCGGGCCGCTGGCTAGCCTACACTATAAGAAAGAAACAGAAATCCCGCATAATTGAAAAGATAGAATACAAAGGCAAGCTAGAATTCCGACAAAAAACCATCAAGAAAGCCTTCACAGAGTTCTACTCGAAACTATATGCCGAGGATAAGATACAAGACAAAGAAATAGATGAATTCTTACAAAACGAAAAGATACAGGCGATTACCGACACACAAAGAGAAGCCCTGAATGCCTTAATCACAAAGGAGGAAATACACTCAGCGATCACACAACTGAAAGCAGGAAAATCGCCCGGGACGGATGGGATAACAGCGACCTACTACAAGCATCTACAGGATGAGATGCTAGAACCCCTCAGAAAGCTATTTGCCAGCATTCAAGAAGGAGGCCAGGTCCCACCATCCTGGAAAACAGCCTACATCTCATTAATCCCAAAGGAGGGGAAAGACAACACACAGCCCGCAAACTACAGGCCCATCTCACTACTAAACACAGACTATAAAATCTTCACAAAAATTTTGTCCAATAGACTAATGACTGTTTTACAAAAAACAATACACCCGGACCAAAGGGGATTTATACAAGGACGCCAGATGAAAACCAACGTGAGGCAGCTGTTGAACATAATAGAGTACCTGCAAAGGCACAACCAGATACCCGCCGCTCTAATGTTTGTGGATGCAGAAAAAGCCTTCGACAGACTGAATTGGCCGTTCCTGACGAACTTGGTCCTGAAGATGAAAATGGGAGCACAGTTCTTCAACTCCATAACGGCAATTTACCAGAAACAAACAGGCCAGATCATTGTCAATGGAGACTTAACGGACTCATTTAATATAGAGAGAGGCACGAGACAGGGCTGCCCGCTGTCCCCCCTGCTATTTGTCCTAACACTGGAAATTTTACTGAACAGAATAAGAGCGGCAGAGGATGTACAGGGCATACAGATTAAACAACAAGAATACAAACTATGTGCCTTTGCGGATGACCTGCTGGTGACAATGTCGCAACCAGCACAATCAGCAAGGAAATTGATGGAGATAATGGAGGACTATGGTAGGGTGTCAGGCTTCAAAGTAAATATATCAAAAACAAAGATGCTAGTCAAAAACCTAGACAACAAAGCAAAACGGAACCTGGAAAGAATAACGGGTTGTGAAATAGTCAAGAAAGTCAAATACTTAGGAGTGGAGATAGAATCAACAAATGCGAAATTATACAAGAATAACTACGAGGTCCTGTGGAATAAGATACAAGCAGACCTGGAAAGGTGGAAATCGCTACATCTGTCCCTGCTCGGCAGGATAGCGACAGTAAAGATGAATGTATTACCCAGATTTTTATTTCTCTTTCAAATGCTACCCATACTCAAGAAGGATGCGGACTTAGACAATTGGCAGAAAGGCATCAACAGATTTATTTGGGACGACAAGAGACCGAGGGTGAAACTAAAAATCATCCAAGACGCAAGGGAGAGAGGGGGACTCAAAATGCCTAATCTAAAGCTATATTACTATGCAGCAACGTTGGTGGCGGTTAGTGACTGGATCAACATGACAAATGATAGAGTTCTGAATGTTGAGGGGCATGGTCTACGATTCGGCTGGCACGCATACCTAGTATATGACAAAAAGGCAGATAGGAACTTCAAGGAGAACCCACTACGAATCCCACTGCTATGGGTCTGGAAGAAATATAAGCACCTCCTACACGACAAGATTCCCATCTGGACGATCCCTGGACACGCAACAGGGGATATGGAACACATCCCAAGGGCAAGAAGTGGTGCCCTACAGTGAACTTGTACTGGGAGAAGAAAACGGGTTCCTCTTGAAATCTCAAGCAACGCTAGCAAACAGAGGAATAGGAAGTAACTGGCTATCATATATACAACTACAGTCAAGGTGGCGTAAAGACAAGAAGAAGGGCTTCTCCCAGAATGACGAGAACCTAATTAAACAGATCAGAGAACAGGGGATTATGCACATCAAACGAGTGTACAGCATTCTGATAGAAATGGACTCTGAAACCGAGCTAGTCAAGAACTGTATGATAAAGTGGGCGCAAGACTTCGGACACTCTATCGCCATAGACACGTGGGAGAAAATCTGGGTGAGGAATGTAGAATTCACGAAATCGCAACACTTAAGGGAAAACTTCTACAAGATGTTCTATAGATGGCATCTAGACCCGAAAAAAATATCACTCATCTACCCGGGCACCCAGCCCAAATGCTGGAGGTGCGGAGACGGGGAGGCTACTTACTTTCACATATGGTGGGCATGCAGAAAAATCAAAGCATTCTGGAGGAAGATATGGTGGACACTCCAAACTATTTTCAAAAAGCGTATAGAATTTCTACCTCAGGCTTTTCTGTTAGGGATCACAAAGGATATCACTACCTCAGAGACAAATTTATTTTTGAACTTAATTACAGCAGCAAGATTATTGGTGGGACAGTACTGGAAGAATCCGGAAATACCGCCTATTGAAGAATGGACTGTGAAAGTAACAAATCTGGCGGAAATGGCAAAAATATCAGCATATTTGAAAAATCGCTCCAATGAACAATTTGTGACGGACTGGAAACAGTGGATAGACTATATCCAAGAGAGACACCAATCAAACAGAATGCAGCTGGCGTTTAGCTAGGGCTCGATGGGAGGAGGGAAGAAGGGTTAACAAATCAAAGGTTTACAAAAACTAACACCCAATGTTGAATGTATATGTTCTATAACTAATGCCTCTTAACATAACCTTATGACTAATGATGTTTGCTTTAATATTGTTAAAGTAGACTGAATCTCTACCTCAGGATATGAAACTTTCACCTCAGGATCTCTGGTTAGGGACTATAAAAGATTGCACTAGTAATGGGATGAAGTCAATTCAGAAGCGCAAACGTACAATATGCGATAGACTAGAAACAGTAGATAGACCATATATAAGAGAAACACCAATCAAACAAAATGTATTCGGATTATACTTGAAGATGTAAGGGAGGAGGGAAGAACGTTTACTAAAACAGATGTTTACAAAGATTAATACCTAATGTTGTATGCTATGTTCTAGGAGGATTGTTTAGCAATAAGATCTTATGTTTAATGTTGACCACATTAATATTGAAACAGATAGGAGAAACACCAATCAAATAAAATGTAACAGGAGTATAGTTGAGGCTAGACGCGAGGAGGGGGGGGGAAAAGGCCTACTAATTCAGACGTTTTCAAAGACTAATACTTAGTATTGTATACCAGGTGTCATGATGATTGCTGCATAATATGTTTTTATGTCCAATGCTGATTGTTTTAATAAAAGAATTTTTATTAAAAAAAAATAATTGTGATGCATTTGTTTCATGGACTAAAACTTAAGACTTTTTCGGAATAGTTAAATTTCCAGGACCTCCTCTCTGTTAAGACACAACTTAATAGAGTGTTTAAATTGCAGAGCAAGCTGTCATTAGGAGGAGCAAAGGGTCTGAGGTTTTCCTATATTACAGACTACTCAGTTCCCAGAGCCCTGCTGTGTAGTTGTTCCAGTCTGCAAGAAGCCTGTTAAAGAGCCCCCAAGAGCATGTGTCCAGCCCTCCATGTTAATAGTTAATTGGTGAGGATGGCAAGATGAGAGGACAGCCGAACATGTGGTCTCTCCGTCTCAGGCACTAGTCAGACTTTTTAGTTCTAATAACAGCAGCTGCTCACATTCTCACTACTCAGCTTCTCACAACTCTGTTGCTGGGATTTGTAAGTGGATTAGAAATGTAAAAAGATCTTTGTCTAAAAGACAAACAATTTCCTTTCCCTTCCCTCTTTTATCTATGCTTCTGTTTGTACAATATTGTATTGTAAAAGTAATAGATTTATTATTTTGGTAGCCTACCTTTCAGGAAACTTCTTTACAAGTCATGTCAGATAATTAAGATAGAATAAAATCTGCAAATTTAGGATCATAGTATTTTTTTAACATTTAACAGTCAAAATATTGGTAGCATATTTCTAAAACAATTTTTAGAAAATAATTTATGTAAAATATTCTACATAATCCAGTAGCTTCACACTTTCTGCTCCTATAAACTTAATCTAGTAATTTCTAGTTTAAATACTTTACAGTATGAGGAGATATATATATATATACACACACACACACACACACATATATATATACACGCATATACATATATACACACATATACATATATACACATATATATACATATATATATATACACACACACGCACATATATATATACACATATACATATACATACACATATACATATACATACACATACATATATATATGTGTGTATATAATGTGGATTGATAGATTTAAGAAATATTCCAAATCACCACCAATCAAAATTAGCTCTTAAAGAAAAGGAAGCTTACAATATTGGTTAAACAAAGTATAACTAATCCAGATAGAAAATCAGTACCTATTATAACCTGCAATGGAACATAGACTACAAAGATCAGATGATGTTAATGATTGTATTAGGTATTATCCCTTTCAACAAAATAGCATCTGTCTATTAATTAATTAATACTTTCTCCTCATATCAAGCTCTGCCAAATGTACCCTTCAGAAGTGTTTTCTTAATCAGGAAAATATACAGTAATGGATCTAGAGCTAGAGATTAAATAAATAGAAGATGTTCATCTGGGGATTGGGGACCCTAACGAAATTTTTGAAGTTGGAAGTCAGTTAGAGGCACTTAGAACATGTGGAGCTTTGATAATGTAAACTGTTTCTGGAATTCCCCCTTCCCATTGAAACATCTCAGTTTTAAAGAAAGGCTTTTTCTGTGGCTCACAAAAGTATAGTGAAGAAAAGAAGAGACAGAAAAGCACAAATATGCATGAATGGCAAGCTCTTGATAGTCACAACAATTTGCAAGATATTTAACAATAATGTATTGGAAATGGACATCTTACATCATGTTCTATATTGTTCAGTTCAATTCATAGTTTATTTGTTGAAGTGAACCTGTCTCATAAGAAAATGGACTTAGGAAATATATTACCAATCTATTCTAAAAAATAAAATATTTTCAACTCTATTTTGTGCCCTATTTTTATATTTATTATAATTATTAAATTATATTAGACTAAAATGTAATATTAAACTATTATAATTATATATATAAATATATATTTCAGAACAGCTAGTTTTTTTAATTCCTTACATTTTCAAAAAGATAAATAGCAGTTAAGCTATTATCTAGCAGTTAATACATTGTATTGTTTCCATCTGCAACCAGAAAAATCTCAAGCTCCTTCAAAAGAAGACATTAAAGAAATTAACTTTCATAAGAACATCACTAGATTTATGCTACAGTGGATATAGAAAGCCTATACACCCCTATAAAAATGGCAGGTTTTTGAGGTGTACAAAAACCAGGATAAATCACTTCGATATTTTTTTCCACATTTAATATAATACATAAACTGTACAGTTCAGCTGAAAAAGAAACTGAAGTCTTTTAAGTGAGGAAATAAAAACTAGAATAATACTACATAATAATGCCCACCCTTAAATGAATACTTTGTTGAAGCACCTTTTGGTTTTATGACAGTGTTCAGTCTTTTGGAGTAGGAACCTATTGGCATGATGCATTTTGCCTTAGGAATCTTTACTCAGTCTTCCTTGAAAAGTATTTCAAATCTATCAGATTGTGAGAGCATTTCCTTTGCACAGCTTTCTTCAGGTCACCTCACAAATTTTCAGTTGGATTCAGGTCCGGGCCATTCCAAAACTTTGATCTTAGAATGTAGGGTGTAGAATCCACTGATTGGGTTATTTCAGCCTTCCTGCTCAGAGAGACTAAGTCAGAGCTTTAGTCACGCCTCCCTTTGGGTGTGTCTTCCCAGTTTTGACTTAGTCTTAGGCTCAGCAGCAGGCAGTTTTCTTGGCTCCATTGGAACAATTTAATTTGATTATTTAATTTGGTTTATTCTTCTCTAAATTATTTTCTAAATAATCTAAATTCATTGCTGGTTGGTTTTGGCTGATTTATCAGGGACTCTGTCCTTCCCAGAGCCTCGAGCCTCTTGGCTCCAGCAGGGCTCCTCTCCTCCCCTCGGGGCCTTCAGGCCTTCCACACGCAGGACTCTCGGGTAGATTTTTACCCGCCTTTACGACACCTCTGCAAGGCGAGCGGACCCACAGCCGGCGGATCTCAGTCCGAGCTCCAGACGCACGGGGCTCCGCTGTTGGATGCATCGCGGATTTTTTCCGTTCCTACAAATCGCAAGTTCCTGGATGGGGGGGAGAGGGGAACACAGCCTCGCATCACACTTGATTCCCCCTTGTCGTTTTCAAAGCCATTTTCCCTCGCTAGGGATAAGAGGAGTCGTGGCCGCCATTTTGACCGCGTGGTCACCAGGCGGCCGCCGTTTCAGACTCTGCTAACGGTCGCCATTTTGAATTTGGGCCTGCTAGGCCACTCTTCGGGGCAGCGTCGCCTTGACCTGGGCTGCCAGGTTCGAGCGGGGGACAAGTGTTTCGGAGCGTTTTTCAGTGGCTCTGAGGTCCATAGGCGGCCGCCATTTTGCCCTCCAGATCGGGTTGTGCCGGCTCAGCTGGGCCTTCAGGCATTCTCCGGGGCCACGTGGCAGGCCACAAGGAGACATTTGTGTGGATTTAGGGGGTTGTTTTTTTGTCTGTTTTCCTGAAAAAAAAGTAGGTCTAATTGTAATAATTGTCATTATAAGACTGCTTTAGGAGGCAACACTAGGGGTAAATAATACATCACCCTGTGGGCCCCAGCTTGTCCTCGGCCCTGTCCTGGAGTGAGATGTTCATTTGACCGCCTGTTATTGTTAGCTGTGGCCTTTAGCCACCGGGCCTATTCGGACAGACTTACCAACCTATCTGGCTATCCTGTCCTTGTCATTTGTAGCTCAGTGTGAGGAACGGGTGCGTTCCATCTCTGCCTACTGATCTGCGTCCTTGGTTCCCATCTTTTCGCTAGATATCCTACTGCAGGCCCTATCTAGTTGCAATGGCAGACAGTTCCTCGCCGCCGGCAACACAGGTCTCTGGTGCGCCCCCTGCGCAGTCAAAGCGCAGATCTACAGAATTGGAAGCAGGGGGGAAGAGAAAAGCCAAAACTAAACATCTGACTACCAAAGAGACCTCTAAGTCAGCTGAGCGAGAGGCCTCGAGGAGGCACCAGGCACTGGAGAGGGAATTCTCCAAAGCACAGCAGCTCCTATCCAGTGGGGCTGAACCAGTTCCCCCTGCCCCACTGGATACTGATACCTCGGAGCTGCCTTTGGCGCCTGTGCAAGAAGCCGCCTGGATCAGTTCTCTGGGGGCAACCGAACAGGCAGGTCCCTCTCACTCCTCTCTCTCCTTACAGCAGGGTTCCCAAGTGGTTCATGCTCCAGCGGTGGTTGGGGCTGCCCTTAGGGACCAAGGGGATACGTGGTCTCAGAGCCAATTCCAGGCATTCATGCACCACGCCTTTATTCAATTTATGTCCTCCTCAAGGAGTCTGCATGTTCCTTCACAAACTCCACCCCCCCCACAAGCCCTTCTTCTCTGCAGGGTTGCACCACGGCACCAGGTTCAGATATTTCTGAAACTTCCTCTCAGGTAAGAGAGGGGGAGTCTGTGGATTTGGCCACAGCTGACACCCCCATGTCAGAGAATGAAGAGGTGGCGCCCGATCAGGCTTCTGCCTCATGTCTCTTTGACCCATCCGTCTTTAAATCCCTTCTATTGAAGGCCTGTGCTACTACCAATCTGACCTTAGTTCAGGAGGAAAAACCTTCTACCTCTGCAGATCAGGAGTCCAACCCTTTATTTGCAGTGAAGGTCGTGGACCATAAGCAAATTCTTTGTCCCTTCGTGTTCCAAGATGCGGTTGAGGCCCAGTGGTCATCCCTGGCCACTACTCCCAAAGAAAGCAGTATGGAGAAGAAGCTGTACAACGTCTCTCCATCATTTGCCTCCATGTTAGCCGTCCCTACAGTTGATCACCCCCTAATTTCTTTATTTTCTAATTCCGCCGTCTCAGGTGACATGGCAGAGGTTATGAAAGCGGAGGACAAGAAGTTTGAGTTCGCCTATAGAAGAGCTCACCAGGCTTCGGGACTGGCCATAAAGGCCGCGACTTCAGCTTCTTTCTTCGCCAGAGCGGCCATCATGTGGCTCCGTGATCTTCAGACATTGGTTCCCCCTGATCAGGTCAGAGTGCACCAGACACTTGTCAAGCTGGTGGCGGCCTCACAATATATGGCAGACGCCTCTCTCCACTCGGCTAAGTGCTCGGCCCGTTCCATCGGCGCCACAGTGGCCTCTCGTAGGCTACTATGGTTAAAACAGTGGAGAGCGGATTTAAAGGCCAAATGGCGTCTCTCCACATCCAAGTACGCCGGTAAGGATCTGTTTGGCCCTATCCTTGACCCACATGTGGTCGAGGGTAAGGACAAGCGCAAGGTCATCGTGCATCCCTCTAAGAAGTCTGACAGGCGGCCACAGCAGGACTCCCACAGACAGTCCTTCCATCCCTCGGGCTTTTATTTATTTATTTATTTATTTATTTCGATTTCTATGCCGCCCTATTCCAAAAAACTCAGGGCGGCTTACAACATAGATAATAACATATAGAAATCTGACATTAAATACATGTATAAAACCCCTAGATTAAAAACCAATCATCCGAAAACAAACTAACAACAAACATACACTGGCTGGGGCAAGGTGTTAACTGCCCCAGGCCTGTCGGCAAAGATGTGTCTTCAACGATTTGCGAAAGGCAGAGAGGGTGGGGGCAATACGGACCTCCAGGGGGAGTTGATTCCAGAGGGCCGGGGCTGCAACAGAGAAGGCTCTTCCCCTAGGCCCCGCCAGGTGACACTGTCTGGCTGACGGGACCTGGAGAAGGCCGACCCTGTGGGCCCTAACCGGTCGCTGGGTTTCATGCGGCAGCAGACGGTCCCGTAAGTAACCTGGTCCGATGCCATGTAGGGCTTTATAGGTCATAACCAACACTTTGAATTGCATTCGGAGACCAATTGGCAGCCAATGCAGCTCGCGGAGTGATGTTGAAATGTGGGCGTTTCTAGGTAGGCCCAATACTGCTCGCGGAGCTGCATTCTGCATTACCTGAAGTCTCCAAACATTTTTCAAAGGTAGCCCCATGTAGAGAGCATTGCAGTAGTCGAGCCTCGAGCTGATAAGGGCATGAGTGACTGTGAGAAGAGACTCCAGGTCCAAATAGGGCCGCAGCTGGTGCACCAGGCGAACCTGGGCAAATGTCCTCCTCGCCACAGCCGAAAGATGATGTTCCAGATTTAGCTGTGGATCGAGGAGGACACCCAAGTTGCGGACCTTCTCTGAGGGGCTCAAAAACTCCCCCCCAGGATGATGGACGGACAGATTGAATTGTCTTTGGGAGGCAAAACCCATAGCCACTCCGTCTTGTCAGGGTTGAGTTTGACCTTGTTAGCACCCATCCAAACCCTAACAGCCTCCAGACATCGGCACATCACTTCCGCTGCTTCACTGAAGTGACACGGGGTGGAGATGTAAAGCTGGGTATCATCAGCATACTGATGATATCTCACCCCGTGTCATCGGATGATCTCACCCAGCGACAGCCCTTTTGGGCAGGGCAGTCCTGGAATTGGCCCAGAGGTTCGCGCTCCTTCCCCCAGAGGCAGGATCGTCAACAGGACCGCCCAAACACCGGAGCCAGGGGTCAGTCTCAGGCTAAACGTCCCTTCAGAGGTTCCAGGGGTCGTCCCTATAGACGCTCCAAGTGACACCATCGGGGATTTTCCCATAGGAGGACGCCTTGGATGGTTTTACCAGGTCTGGGAGCAGACCACCACCGACTCTTGGGTCAGAGACACCGTCAGACATGGCCTGGCACTTGAGTTTTATGCGCTCCCTCACGATCGCTTCCCAGTGCCCAGTTTCACGGAATCCCTCGAAAGCACGTCTCGTATCCACCGCCATCAAGCATCTCCTAGACATCAGGGCCATAGAGCCAGTACCAAAGGGTCAGGTTGGAATAGGTTTTTACTCCATCCTGTTCGTGGTCCCCAAGGCATCAGGGGATGGAGGGCGATACTGGACTTAAAGGGTCTGAACCGATTCTTAGTATACAGACGGTTCAAGATGCAGACCCTAAAGTCAATACTGGCCGGTATCAGGAAGGGAGATTTTCTCTCTTCCATAGACCTCACCGAGGCTTACCTCCACATCCCAATCTCCTAGGAGCACCGCAGGTTCCTGTGATTCTGTTATGCACTCCGGCATTATCAATACTGGGCCCTCCCATTTGGCCTGTCTTCGGCCCCGAGGGTCTTCACGAAGGTCTTGACAGTATTGGCAGCCCACCTTTGGATGATGCCGGTGCGCGTACAGTGCTACCTGGGCGACATCCTCGTACAGTCCAGGTCCCTTCAGTCAGCAAGATCAGATCTGTTGACCACCATTCAGACCCTTCAGGATCACGGCTTTTCAGTAAATTTCAGGAAAAGCCACACTTCCCCCACAAAACGTCTATTCCATCTAGGGGCCCTGATAGACTCCGAACTTTGCAGGGTCTATCTATCACAGGAGCGGCGGTTGAGCATCCGGAAATTAGTATCCCAGATTCAGGGTGCGAGGACTGTTCCTCTGGTACAGTTGTCCCAGCTCCTGGGAAAGATGGTGTCTTGCATGGGTATAGTCCTGTGGGCGAGACTACACTCGAGGAGCCTCCAGTGGTTCCTCCTCCCCTTTCAGAAGCAGAATCTCAGCGCTTCCTCCAGAAAGGTCCAGGTGCCGTTCCACATCCTCTCATCCCTCCAGTGGTGGTCCTCCGCAGCCATGTCCAAGGGGACCATATTCAAGGAGCCCCTGAGACTCGTCCTGACCACAGATGCCAGTCTGTTCGGTTGGGGGGCTCACCTCCAGACACATTTGGCCCAGGGGCGATGGTCCAGGGTGGACCTCAAGCAAAACATAAATTGGCTGGAACTCAGGGCGATTCATCTGGCTCTCTGCCATTTCTCCTCCTAGTGTCAGGCAAGCATGTCCTAGTTCTGACAGACAACGTGGCGGCCAAGGCTCACGTCAACAAGCAGGGGGGAACACACTCCTGGCCTCTTCTCCAGGAGGCCACGGAACTAGGTTTGTGGGCAGAGACACACTTGGGCTCAATCAGGGCGGAACACATTTCGGGGGAGGCAAACCGACAGGCAGACTTCCTGAGCAGGGCGACTGTGGACCACTCAGAATGGCGTCTGGACACGAGGCTGTTCAATTTGATAGCAAACAGGTTTGGCAGGCCATGCCTGGATCTCTTTGCCTCCCCGTCCAATGCTCAACTCCCCAGATTTTTCACCAGGTTCCTGCCAAGGGAGGCCGAGGGGACGGACGCCCTTCGGTGCAGGTGGCCCGGGGGTCTGCTATACGCTTTCCCTCCCCTTCCGCTGATACCAGCCACCATTCGCAAGCTGATACTGGAGCGAGCGGAAGTAATATTGGTTGCTCCATATTGGCTTCGACGCCCATGGTTTGCAGACCTAGTGGATCTGTCTCTGTCTCCACCATGGAGGTTCCCCCCGGACCAAGTGGCTCTCAACCAGGGGAGCCCCTCCACCCGGACCCTCAGTGGCTCCAATTAGCCACTTGGCACTTGAGCGGGAGTGTCTAGCTAGACAAGCTTATTCCTCGGGGGTGATCTCTATGATCCAGGCCTCTAGACGTCCCTCAACAAATCGGATTTACGATACCACTTGGAAAAATTTCTGCCAGTGGTGCAATTCACGTAAATTGGACCCTCTCTCAGTGATAGTCCCTAACATCTTGGATTATCTGCTGGATGGTATTTCCAAGGGTTTGTCTACTAACACCATCCGTAGGCAGGTTGCGGCCTTGTCTACGGTCCTCACCTGTGATACTCTGGGCCCACTTTCTCACCACCCAGCGATCTCCACTTTCCTTAAAGGGGCGGCCAATTCCGGTCCTCCCACAGTACATAGATACCCATCCTGGGACTTACCTACTGTGTTGTAGGCCTTGACCACGGCTCCTTTCGAGCCTCTCCAATCTTGCTCTCTGCTTTTTCTCTCCTTGAAGGTGGCCTTTTTGGTTGCTATTACTTCGGCCAGAAGGATTTCGGAGTTGGCCGCCCTCTCAGTCAGGGAAGATCTCTGTATCTTCCATCAGGACAGAGTGGTCCTTAGATTAGACCCCTCCTTTATCCCCAAAGTGAACACCGGTTTTCATAGATCATTGGATCTTGTTTTACCAAGTTTCTGTCCAAGTCCTTCTCACAGGCTGGAACGCCAGTGGCACAAGCTGGATGTGCGCAGGGCTCTGCGCATCTACATAAAGCGTACTGGGTCCTTTCGCAAGTCAGAGGCCTTGTTTCTCTCCTTTCAACCATCTGCCATGGGCAGGAAGGTGTCCTCTTCCACCATTGGCAGGTGGATTAGGGCTTGTATTGCTAGGGCTTATGCCTCCCAGTCGCTTCTGGTCCCAGCTCTAATCATGGCTCACTCCACGCGCGGCGCAGCAACCTCTGCAGCCTTGTCTACCCAGGCCTCTGTAGAGGAGATTTGCAGGGCGGCATCTTGGTCGTCCCCGTCTTCATTCATTACACACTATAAGATTGACAGGTTTGCCGCGGCGGACGCCGCATTTGGCAGACGGGTTCTTCAACAGGTCGTTTCCTCTAGGGAGACACCAGCCTAGACCTTCCCCCCCAGGGGACATGTGGGGCTTTGGTATGTCCCAATCAGTGGATTCTACATCCACCATGCTGGAGAAGGGGCGTTGTCTTACCTGAACACCTTTTCTCAGCATGGTGGTGTAGAATCCACACCCTCCCTTTGACAGGTGTCTAGGCTTGTGTATTGTCATTTTTTTGGTATTTTTGGAGTCATTGCATCAGAGCTTCTCAGGATCCTTCGCCTCGTCAAAACTGGGAAGACACACCCAAAGGGAGGCGTGACTAAAGCTCTGACTTAGTCTCTCTGAGCAGGAAGGCTGAAATAACCCAATCAGTGGATTCTACACCACCATGCTGAGAAAAGGCGTTCAGGTAAGACAACCCCCCTTTGGACATATACTTTGGGTTGTTATACTTTGGGTTGTTATAGTTAAAAGATGAAAATCCTTTTCATCTTCAACATTTTTAGCAGTGATCTGAAGGTTTTGTGCCAAAATTGACTGGTATTTGGAACTGTTCATAATTCCCTCCACCTTGACTAAAGCCTCAGTTCCAGATGAAGAAAAGCAGACCCAAAGCATAATGCTGTGACCACCATGCTTCACTGTGGGTACGGTGTAGTTTTGGTAATATGCAGTATTGTTTTTGCGCCTAACATAGTTTTTGGAATTATGAACAAAAAGTTCAACCTTGGTCTCATCAGGCTATAACACATTTTCCCACATGCTTTAGTCAAACATTTTTACAAAATGTAGCCAGGTTTGGATGGTTTTCTTAATAAGAAAATGCTTCCGTCTTGCATCCTATCCCACAGCCCAGACATATGAAGAATCTGAATTGTCACATGTAGTACACAACCAAAAGCACCTTTGGTACATAACCAATACTTGCCAGAACTTCTTGCAGCTCCTTTAATGTTGCTACAGGCCTCTTGGCAGCCTCTCATATCAGCTTTCTTGTTTTTTCATCAATTTTGGAGGTACTTTCTGTTCTTGCAAATGTCATTATACCATATTTTCTCCACTTGTTAATGACTGTCTTCACTGGTTCCACAATATATCCAACGCCTTGAAAAAATTTTGTATCCTTCCCCTGACTGATACCTTCCAACAATGAAATCCTTTTGATGCTTTGTAAGCTCTTTGCAGACCATGGCTTTTGCTCTAAGAGGTGACTGAGTAAAAATCAGAAAAATCCTACTAGAACAGATGAATTTTTTATAGGCTTGATCAGAGTCATTTTAATTGATGGCAGCTATGTACTGATTACTATTTACCATCAGTTTGAATGTGATTATTTAATTCTGAATGTAGCCACATCTCTACTTATAAGAGGGTATGAACACTTATCCAGCCACATTATTCTAGCTTTTCACTGTTATTTTCCCTTAAAAGATTTCAGGTTGTTTTTCAATTGAATTGTACAGCTTATATATTATATTAAAGATGTAAAAAAAATTCTGAAGTATGTAAATGGTATATTTGCATTATCTGAAATAAATAAATCAAACTAGAATGATTTATTCTGATATCAGGTTGTTTTCTGGATAATGGATGTGGAAATTGGTGGAAAACTGGATGTAGGAAACCTAGATTCTGTTAATCATTGAGCTACAAAGTCATACTTCCTAACTGAATGTAGATTCACTGGAAGAGATCGAAGAATGGTACAGCTCCTCCCAAGCTCATTTCATTGTTCTATTTCTCATTACAGTTTTAATTATAGGATCATAATTTTATGAGTAGAGCAGCATTCTCTACTCCTTTCCTACTCAGGCCTCCAATATAGCTCTCTTAAGTTTCTCCTGAGGTTGGAAGAAGCCTTGGCAATGGATTGAAATGAGACATGGGGTGCTGGAAAAGGCCTTGCTCTTGAACTTGAGTGATTGATTTTTCCTGTGGAAATTGTTTATGCTTTGTCCCTCGCTGCTCTTCATATCCACTAACTCTTGGAAACCATTCTCATGGGGGAAATGAAGGGAAATTCATTAATTAAGGCATTTTATTTTTGCTTTTTCACCGCCTTGCATTAGTGTGGAATAAATACACACATACAAGCTTATAGAGAAGTGTGTGTAGGAACAATTTGTCTGTCTATTTAATTGAAGAGGTGGGGGTGATAATGCTGGAAAGAGTAATAGAGCTTTATTTGCAGTGGCTTAAGTGGTGACTGTATTCCTTTCTACTCTGCACTAGAAAAATGTTTCTAGAGTACAATTAGCTCAGATCTTCCAATTTTAGAAGAAATGTTAAAATGAAATTGAAAGAATGTTTTTAAACATTCTAAGAAAAAACAATCTAAGGAATGGCAAATTGTGAGCTATGACTTAAGAAAAAAGATTGAGAAGAAATATTTGATAGTTTTCAAATTCTTGAAAAAAAATCATAAAAAAGACCAGTAATTTTTTCTAGCTGCAAAAGATAACTAATTATACAAAATTATTCTACAATTAGATTAAATATTAAGAAATTTCTCTAAATTCCTATCCAACAACAGAATCAGGGATTAAAGATTTCCTTTAAATGTAATGGTTAGGAAGCTGCGTTAGAGCATGCAGTATATTTTTAGGGCAAAAGATTTGAATAGATGAATCATTGGGCATGTTCCAACTTGCATGATTCTTAGATTCATTATAAATATGCAACTTGAAATAAGATATAATAGAATTGTAAGAATATTTGTTATGTTTGTGCAAGGCATAACAAGGATGAAAATTGTAATGTTAATTATATTGTTAGATGTTTTGTCACAGTATGGTAAGTTCTCATCCATTTGGGCATATGGAATATTTTGGCTGCTAAGCTAAGGTAACTCAGGCATGGAAATTAATATTACTTAGGCAGAAGGTATGAAAAACATGTTTTGAGATAATTTGGACAATAACAAGAAAGGAGCAGTGCAAATCTTTAAAAGAACTTAATTGGGATTTAACTATCTGTAAATTTGATTATTTGAAAAAGTTTTTCAAACGTTTAGATTTTCAAGGATTTGTAATTAATGTGAATTGATACACTTTTGAACTCCACCAGAAAGTGGTATATTTTTTAAATGGAATTAGATAAATCTTGAATTAATGTTATAGTGTTACAACTTTACATAATCTTTTGTTTTTCTAACTACCTACTTGTTTAACTCTTTTTAGATCAGTTCTGTTAATTACAGGAGAAATACAATATGAGGGTATGCTGCATGTTTAACTGTGTTTTTGTGTCCTATATAGTTAAGCTTTAAAGGTGGTGGGGGAGGTAAATTAGCTTGTAACCTCGTTCTGTTCCAGACTGATGATGGAAAATAAAAGCTCTTAGCCACAAAATGTAACACTTAGAATTAATATTTAATTAGACCATCAAATTGTATACTCTGGCTGAAAGGTTCCAAGGAGTTGTTAGTGCCACAATTGACCTACAAGTTTAATAATAACTCATTTCTTCAAGCAAGTGCCAGTTCAGCACAGTGGAGCCTCTGTAAGAAAGTCCTGAGAGATTAAAACCAAATGGCAAGCATGGGATGGAGCCTTCTGGAAAGCTGGAAGCTGGAATAGCTGTTTTCAGCCAGGATTCAGATGAAAACAGTGGGTGGAAAACCTGATCCTTTCTGTTTTGGGGGCTTAGGCAGAGTTCAAAATCCTGAAATAGATATTTATTAAATCATTTTATTTGAACATATCAACCTGCGTCGTGAGGCAAACAATGTTTAGTTATATAGTGTCCTTTTCTTATATTAATCTTTTTTTAGCATCTGTTTGAAATCTGTGTTCCCTTCCCCCAGGCTTACATATACTGTTTTCTTTGTGACTTGATGAATTTTTAGAGAATACACTTCGAAACCTAAATTGAGTTGCATGCACTATTGTGGCCTTTTGGCTTTGAACTTTACATATTGTTTTGAATTTTTTATATCTTATTATAAAACTTACCATGCATCCTTTTGTGCAGTTTAAGATATAAGAAGCTATATAAGAATGTTTCATTGTTTTTTTTATTCTTAAAAATTCTTCCACTGAAATAAGTTCAGAGATGTGAAGAAAAAAAAACAGCAACAGACTGAAAAAGGAACAGTTTGCATTATTTATTGATTGCTTCATAAATAATCAAAGAAAACTAGTCACTACTTAAATATTTAAGCTCATGAGGGCCTTGCCAGCAGAGGGAGTAGTCATGTCTTTAGTCAAATTCTGATTGATTTCCAACCTATTTCATCTTTTTCCCCCACCAGTTTTCCATCTGGTCTGTGTTTTGTCAACCAGTTCCTGATGATAAACTATAATTTTATACTCAATAAGGGATTAAACTGATTGTAAAATTAAATATTTTAAGCTTACTCTTCGTTACAGAAATCAGGTGGAGGGTCTATTGGACAATTACTTTCCTGGTGATGGTATTTGTTGCAAGTGCATGCTTAGTCTATTCCAATATCATGTATTTACTTAATCATGACTATATTATATCTGAAATGGTTCAGCTATATTTCACAGTCATTATGCCTAATAAATAATTACATTTAAAATCTTAAAATTAAAATTTTAACAGATGAAACATTATTTCTATCTTATCCTCCCATTCGTAGTTTTCAAAAATGTGGTACCATTTTCTAACAATCTAATATAAATGTTTCTGCTATTGTAAATTTAATATTGGTGGTACCTGTTTTGCTTCAAGGGGAATACTTTTTTCTTCCAAAGTTTAAAAATAAATTAACTAACCTCACTTTGCAGCTTGCATTCCCTTTTGATTGGCTTCCAATGCCATATGATGGCCATTCAGGACTAGAACTACTCAGTTCATGTTTATCTTTAGTTTGTTTCTTTGTTTAATAATCAATTTTAAATGGCCACCCATCTCACAGGAAGTGACTCTGGGTGATGTACAATAACCAAATAGAAACAATTCATATTTGCATTAGTGGCAAATATCTGTAGCTCGAGTGTAGGGTGAAGGTGAAGGTTCATTCTCCAAGCTTGTGGGTTGGTTTCTGAACGTTTCATTATCAGGTTAGGTAACATCTTCAGCAGAGTTTAGGGGATGTCAGTGTTCTGTTTATAAGGCTTCAGGTGTGAATGTGTCAAGTTAGGGTCTGTGGTGGGTCTTGTGTTGGGGAGGTTACCTCACAATTCCTGCTTGAAGTGGTAGATGGCAGTTGTCGCTAGAAGGACCTTTGCACAGCTTTGTGTTGTGTACTAATTGTGTACTTTTCTGGATCAGGAAACTCTGCTCATAGGCACTTAGCCCCCATCACCAGCAGTTCACCTCCCAGTGATCTTGACCCAGTGATCTGACCTGAGGTAACTTTCCCATCACCTGAAGCCTTATAAACAGAACACTGGCACTGACATCCCCTAACCAACCCACAAGCTTGGAGAACGAACCTTCACCTTCATCTTACACCCGAGCTACAGATATTTGCCACTATTGCAAATATGAATTGTTTCTATTTGATTATTGTACATCACCCAGAGTCTTGTTTGGTTCTCCTTGCATGGGTTGGTTGAAGATCGGTGCTGTCTCTGTTTGGCTGTGCAGTTGATTTGGATTCTGAAGGGTTCATAAACTTGTAGTAGGTCAAAGTATCTGTTGATGGAATTGCTTGTGGAATGCCAGGCTTCGATGAACTCACGAGCATGGCGGGTGGTAGCAGGGCCAATGATTTTTGTGTTGCTCCAATCGAGCTGTTGCTGTATGGTGTCGGTGTGGGTTCTGATACACACCACTGAAACCACAACACACCATCATGCAAAAACTAACCCTGTCATACACAAAAGGGCTGTCAGAAGTGACAGCCAGAATTCTCCAATCCCTTGACTCAGTGGCCTAAGTGTTACTATATTGTAACTTCCACAGAGATAGGTATAGTGAGTTTCTAACACCTATTCTTAGGTCATACCCTGAACAACCAGAAGTAAGCATTAGGAAGCGACTCAGACTAACCTCACCATGATTTTGCATATTATAAGAAAGGAGTGAGGTAAACTATGACAGGCTTTCAATATTCTATTATTATACCCTTCAAAAATAAAGCTAACTTTCAATAGTCCTTGCGTTGTCTTCTTCCTGATCTGGCCTACATCAAAGGGTTTACATTTTCCCAGCATTACAGTCATCTTCACTTCAGTGAGCATTCTAAATAGTAATTACATTAAGAAAAAGATTTAAATTGTAAATATCAATCTAAGTCAGCGGTTCCCAAACTTTCTCAATTCATAGTGCACCTAGCAGACTCCAAACTGTGCTATGGTGCCCCAAGACACTGCAGTGAATTTATTAATGGTTCCTTTTATTAAATAATCCTGCAGCACCCTTGTGAGTTTGCTCCTGGGGCTGCACAGCTTACAGTTTGATTTAAGTTGAGAGGGGGGAAAAGAATACAAAAAGAAATATCCACCCCAACTGTGCAGTTCTTTTTTTTTTAAAGGGAAGGCAATGACTACAAATTACACCCCTAGTGTAATTGTGTCTCTCCACAATCCTGGGAATAAAACAATAGGAAAGTATCCACTAAACTCATTAATAGCAAAGGGACAAACGAAAGTGAATATATAATATATTAATGATTAATATTAACATTTAGAATCAGAATAGAGCTGGAAGGGACCTTGGAGGTTTTCTAGTCCAGCCTCCTGCTCAAGCAGGAGATCCTATATTATTTCACACAAGTGGCTGTCCAGTCTCTTCTTACAAACCTCAAGTGATGAATCACCCACAACATCTGAAGGCAAAAGCTGTTCCGTTAGTTAATTGTCCTCGCTGTTAATTCCAGGTTGCTTCTTTCCTTGATTGTTTCTTGTCTTGCCTTGCCTTCTGGTGCTTTGGAAAATAAGTTCTTTGTGGCAGCCCCTCAAATACTGGAATACTGCTATCCTGTCACCCCTGTTTCTTCTTTTCTCTAGACTAGCCAAACTCAAGTCCTGCAGCCATCCTTATGTTTTAGTCTACTTGTTTAGAACTTTGCTGACAAGTTTTGGAAAGCTTTACATAGCTACAGAAATTTAGTTGTTATTAAGCAATTTTATGATAAAAGGATCTTTATATATTTTTTATTGTTGATTTTCCAGCTAATCTGATCTCAAGAAACAGTTTGACTTTCTCTGTTTTGCAGGCTGTACCAATAAGGGATTTGATTGAATGTTTTATTTCTTTTCATCATAGCTTGAGTTCCTCATTTTTTAAATGAATCCTGTTATTGTATCATCTTTGTAATTGAAAATGTACCTGTTACTAAAAGTTGCAGATGATGTTCTCCTTCCTCAGGATGAAGCCATGCAATGTTTTCATGAACCGCTGAAAACAGGTTGTATATTAAAAACATGCAGCTTCAGTAGTTCATAAAAATAGTGTGCGACTTCAGTAGTTTGTTGGCTCAAGGAAGGAGAATGCCATCCACCATTTTTAGAAATAGGTAACCCGATTATAAGTACATGTTGTCTCTAAATCAGACATTCTTAACCTGAGGCTACTTGTAGTTGCCCCTAAAATAAAAGACATTTGATGGTGAACTTAAGGGTGAAAATGGCAATTTATTCTTGCTTTTAAGAGATTCCAGATTTTTATCAAACTTTCTTTATAATACAATTTGTCATTTTAAATTATTTTCTTCTTTCATTTCCTTATATTATGAATAAATCTTTTGGTTAAGCCAGCTTCTTCTGTGATTGTTATTCTATTATTTGGAGATTATAGCATTCCATTATAGCATTCCATGATCCATGATCCATTTTATTATGTGAAATACCATGTATGTATACTTCTCTTCTAGTTATTGAAGAAGGCAGAGAATTGGCAGAAATAATTTCTTTCCTAGGAAATTAGTATTATCACAGGTTGCACATTATCACAGGTTCCGTCTCCAACCTACAATAGACATTTGTGTATGTGGATCTAAGGAAATCAAAACCTGTTTCAGTGGACATGCAAGCCTTATTTTACTTTACTATGCATAAAAAAGAAAATATTAGTTATTTCAGGCTTTTCTATATTTAAAAACCAGAATTGTAATGCTGTATGCATTCAAAAAAAATATAATATCAGCTATAGAGCCCTATGATATGGGACCTCATTATTTGAAGGACCAACTGCCTCCTGTGGTTTATGCTGCCCAAAAGTAGATGCTACAGATCCCCCACCCCCAATCAGTGTGTCAATGCTGCAACGAACTTGGCTGAAGCCATTTCTGCTTCGTTTTCAGTTGCCACAGTAATGGGAGGGGGGATGAGTGATTCTAAAGTTAGACTAAACAATAAATTGTCCTGTGGGAACAAAGGTCATTGGCGGGCTGAGCTTTCCGTTAGAAAGCCCACCAAAGTAGTTTATTGGGGAATGTGATTTATGACATAGTAATGGGGTGGGAAGTTCAACTTTGTAACATTGTAACCTTTGGGAGGGAACTCCAGTTTTGGTTTCACTTTTGACTGTGCTGATACTTTGTAGCCAATAAATATGTTCTTTAAGGAAACCTCTTGCCTTGGAGTTCTGTTTTTACTGGTCTCATCTATCGGAACCATGACAGTGTCATCTTTTGGGACACTGGAAGCATTTTCTCTGTCACAGTGGCAGCTTCCTTAAATGAGATTTCCCATGAGAGCCAGACAGTTTCTACTATGGTAGCATTCGAGAAGACTTTGAAGAGTTGTTTGTTTCCCAGGCTTTGGGATAGGGTGGATGGAATCCCCTTATTACAGGTGTTTTATGTATATTGTATATGTTTTGATCACAGATGTCCAGATTGCCACTTTAGTAATTCCTGTTTGTTATTTTCATTACTGAATTTGTATTATCTTACTGCATTTTGTTTGTATATTGTGAGCTGCCCAATGTTGCTTTGGAATTAGGCAATGTTGAAATCAAATCAGATAAATAAATGAGGCATTTTGCTTTCCGTATTGTAAATTCCCACATCAAGTATCCAGTCCAGATCAGTGTCCCAGAAATGTTTATATATAAAATAAAGCTCAAAATTTTATAAAAACTATTGTTTGGGAATATTCTATACTGGGAGGGGGAAGAACAAACTTATCTAGATCGTTTATCAGTCAAATTTTCAATAACTTACAGTTATTAATTGCCTATTTTGCTTCAGTTGGTCACAGAGAAAATAAAGGTCTCAATTTTTTCATAATAATTTTATTAAAAATTACAACTGCAGCATTAAAAAGTCCTTTGTGAGATAGGCTGCTGTATAAATTAGATTAATAAATAAATAAACTGAAACTAAAATCATTTTTTGCTAAGGAGTGAAGAAAAGTCATTCAGTGCTATAAAACATGTCAATCCAAAGGTTTTTAATAGCTGAAATGCAAAAGTGATTAGTTTGGAGCACTTGTGGGCAATCTCAAGTCCTCTCCTTGTCCAGAGAGGAATGATAAAGAACCTGTCTGCTTACTCGCATTCATTGCAGCAGTTCTTGGCTCTACTTTTAGCAGAGGCATATTCAGTTTGCCATTTCTTCCCCAGAAGTTCACAAAGATCTACTTTTTTAATCTTAATTACCTTTTAATCATCTAGGTTGTGTATTTTGTTCCCATGTCTTACAGAATAAAGCAATCATGGAACGTGTTATCCACTTGTCTGATACAGTAGTTGGGCTTGAATCATTTATCGGCTCTGAGAGAGAAACCAATCCATTATACAAGGATTATCATGGTGAGTTCTATCCTTAGCAATACCAGCATTCCACTTCCCCCAAAAAGTCTTTTTAAAGGGTTTCAAGGGCATTTATTCTCCACTTGGAATATTTGCCCTAAAGTAGCATTTGATTTCTTTTATTATTATTAACCTGTTAATCTTAATTCATTTTGCAATCTAAACATTAGACTATTTTTTTTACTATAGTGCATTAAGTTTGCTAAGGAAATATAAAAAACTCCTTTTATATTGTCAAGTATATTACCAAGGCATGGCTCAATCAGATGTACATCTCAAGAGACAGACTTTGAGAAATTCGTATACAGGGAAGGTTTGGCAATCATCTGACCAGTGAACTAAAATTGTCATGAAATCAATATTTTGATCTGCTAAGTTCTAAGTAGAGGAAATGCAGAAGAGTTATATATTTCACTGGGCAGGCAGATGAATGATATAGCACAAAGGGGAGTTAAATTATTTCACTTGATTTTAAGTAACGTTTTTCAATATCAGAAGTATGAACATGAATATAAACATATCTCTGTTATAAACATTTAGCTACTCAATTGTTTTAATGATTTATAATTGAAAGTCTATTTTTTTAAAAAAAAATTCTAGGCTATTTGTAACAAATATTTGTGAACATACTTAGAACTTAATTTTAGATGATTTTTAAAAGGTAGTGAATGTTTTCATATTGTTGCTTACTGATAAAATTACTCCCAAGTAATATGGGCTGACATTTTGCTAGATGCACTTCTTTCAGATCTGAAACTGAACTTGGCAACAGATGTTATGTGCTTATATACTGCCTATGTTCAGAGGAGCAGAATGTCCCCAACTAATCAGTAACTGTCATATAGATGGCAGCTGATAATCATTCTCCCTATTTAAATTATTCCGTTGTTTATAACTTTTTATTGCCTCTAATAATTTTGAGGGCAATATCATCATTACATCATTCCACAGTTGCTGTTTTTCAAATCTGCTTTGAGAGTTAGCGCTTGTAATTGACATTCAGGCACTGAAATTACTTTAGCTTTATGGAAACGTCTAATCAAAAGGTTTGGAGGCAAACCTAAATCCTCAGTAAATATTGTAAGAAAGCAGAGATGTAATTATACATTACATGAGAAAATCCATTTGAATGTATAGATGACCATGGTTTACTCCAGCCTAGAGGAAGATAACCTTTTGAAATACAATCCCTTAAATAAGATATAAAATAAATAAACCACTAAAAAGACATTTTTCACTTGTACAGATCTATGGTACTTCATAATTAATATTTTGTAAATCATATAATAAAATCTATGTCTTTATATTTTTATAATTTTCTCTAAAATTGTCTGTCTTAACAGTACTACGGTATTTTTCTATATATTTTCTAACAAGTTTATTTTAAACATTTGAATAATTCTGCCTCCAATTAAAAATACATTTGTATTTCTATAGTACAATCATAAAGAGGGAACATTTAACTATTGATTTTTACTTGTTTTGCATATATAGCTTATCCGTTTACCTTGTACAGTTTTGAACAGTAGGATAAGATGCTTATACCTCCAACATTTTACTGAACAATATTTAAACACTTCTGAAAAGTTTCAGAGCCAATTCCTGTCTTAGTGTGCCTACCTCATACACACTGAGCAAGTCTTTCAAGAATATATAGCCCTCTTCTACAAATATTTTTAATATTAATTTCTGAAATACAGTTTGTTAGTCAATTCTGTTACAATTTGCCATATAAAATTAAGTATATTTAATAATATACTAAGTAGATTCAACAAAAAGCAAATCCTGATTTCTTCAAAAATAAAAAATATGGATATTGATTCATTGGTAACGGAAAACACATATCATTCTTTAGTAAATAGGAATATTGTAAGTATATGACACTGAAGAATATATGTGTTAATCATATCCGTGCTCACATACCATTGCTAAATATAGTAATTATGATCCTGAAGACAATTGTATCTTTTGCTAATGTTTTCTTTCTATGCTTTGCCTCCATTATCTCCCAATCTAAAATGTAAGCATTTTTTAAAGCTGAAATGTAATTTGTTATGAGAGTGAATCACTGTTACCCAGAAAAGATCAGTAAGTGACCTAGCTTCCTGCTACCTGTGTTCAAATATACAAGGTTACATTCATATTGGGACTGTTAGTTTTACTGAAGTAATTATGACCTACTTTCAAGTAATAGGCCCAGTCCAGTTATAATAGTCATTCAAGTGAAAACAGTGGACTATTTTCTTGGTTTTATTTTGTCTTAAGACATAATAAATCAAGCCACCTATGTTTAAACCTATATATTAATTTTGCATTATGTTTTGCAAAAATGCAGTTTCCTTACAGTTAAGAAAAATACAAATTATTGCATTATCCACATTATTTTGAAACTATGTAATATTTGTTCAATGATGTTCTGCCTTTTTATATTAAGGTATATTTATTAATTTCTCTCTAAAACACTCAAATTTAGTATAACTTTAAAGAGTTTTCATAGTCGGAAAGATTGTCTCTTTTAATCTAGAACTGTTTGATAAAACACCATTTGAATTGCAAATATTTAATCTTTATTCTTTAAAAATAAGATATAATATAAACTTTACTGTTGTCTCTCATGAAATATTTCTCATTTTCTGTTATGAAAAAAGACTAGTTATTGAAAGTCTATATTAAGCTGCCTAGAATCTGTCCAGCGTCCTTGTCAAAAGAAATCAGCTTGAGATTCAACTGACAGAATGCAGAGCTTGCGGTGTGCCTAGTATTGTTATAAAATTCCAACATACTCAACGGATGTCTTGCTTGCAGAAAATAATGTGCATTGTATTTATAATGTGGTTAAAAGTTATCCAGCAGCATGTTCTTACTATTGTGGTTTTTACACGTTTAAAAAAATAGTTATCATGGTACACAACAAAATACTTTTCATTACAACTTCAATGGTTATCAGTAACCTATGAGCTTTGCTTTGCTGGCTGCTTACTGGTGCATTTAATAAAATAAAGATCACTCAGTGGTGCCGTGGGCAGCATGCAAGGTGATAGCCATATTTGCTTACTGTAAATACAAGAGAAAATCACACACAAACTGGCTGTAGTTTTGACAAGTATTAAGATCCCTCTTTATATCTGTACCTTTGTACCAAAGTGCAATTAGTTTTCCTCACCAAGGATTTCTGTTTATTTTATTCTGCTTGATTACTTTTGTATAATCGTATCGCTTGCTTCATTGCTCCTGGTCGTAAGCTCCAGTTTAAAAGGGGGAGGACGAGTGTGTGCAAATATACTGGATTTTTTTTATATAATACTTTAATTTAGGCATTTGGATAGCATCATTTTCTTAATATTTTCCTTTCCATAAGGTTTGATTCACATACGCCAGATTCCTCGGCTTAATAGCTTGATCTGTGATGTATCAAACACAAAGGACCTTGCTTTTAAATTGAAAAGGAAGCTGTTCGTTATTGAGGTAAGACTATATATATGGAATACTATTTGAAAGATGGGATGTATTAAATGTTTAACCATGAATGTTTAAAAAGTAGGCCACAACCTGCAGTAACTAAGTATGACATACATATTTCTAAAGATGTCAGAAGCATATTTAATTAAATGTTAATGATTTGCTCTTAGCTGTGTTGTTAAGTGGGAAAGTGCCTAGATGTTATTACTCCAGTTAGGATGTTAATGTGCAACTGCCTAAAATTGAGCATGGCATGAGGGATAAATGTCTTTCTCATTATTCAGAAACAATTTCCTTTGCATTACTGGAATCACCTTTAACTCTTCCATGTCATTTTAAATATAGGATCATTTACATTAATGTTCTTAAGTAAATTTTCTACCAAATTTAAACTCCCCCCCACCTTCCATGCAGACAGTCCCTCTACACAGAAAGCAATAATGCAAAAAATGATTTCATTTTAGTCTTGCTAAAGAGCAGACGACTATTAGGCAGACATCAATTAGGGTTGATGTATTTATTAACCAAGTAGATACAGAAGCTGAAAACAAAAGTTGCTTTGGGAGTGAAGGAATCCTCACCAGTACAGTCTTTGCAGGTTTTAGACAAAGGCATAAAACAGTTAAGCAGCCCTGACAAATCATTTAGTTTAATCTCTTTCAAGTGAAAAGCTGTTAAGCAGGCCACTTGCCTTAACTGCTTGAACCCATAAAAGGAAGAATTGCCACCAATATATTAGCATATTTTTAACTTCATCACCAAATGATGGTCAATGTGGCTTGGCACTGCTTTGGTGTTTGGGATTTCACCCTTAAGTGACCACTTTGGCCCTTATTTGACCCTCTGCCCTCTTTAGCTAGCCACTTGATAAGGTAACCGAAGGATTCTCTTCCAGTGCCCCTCCTCCACATCTCTCTCACTGTCTCTTCACAATTGTCTGTTGCAATAACCTATAAATTGTTGAAAAGAGCCCATCAAGTGACAAATTAAAGTGCCCTCCTCCTAATAATGGCAACCAATGTCCTTAATCATCTAGTCCTATTGAAAGCAGTTAATAGTTAATCAAGGAGCCAGGTTTTCTACCAGGATATCTCTGCATGAGTACTTCAAGTTTCTCATCTTGAAGAAATGTTGACTTCAAAAGCTACTTGAAGGCAAATGTTTTTTGTTAAAGAATTTGTGTTTCTCTGTGTATTTTGAGTTTTTAGAAAAGAATACATCTAATGACACAAAGCACTGTATTAGTACAATCCATTTTAACATTATTTCACTTCATCAAAAAGGCTATTTTTCTTTTGAATCAGTTGAATAAAGGAGCTTAGTATTCATGCAAGATTTTAAAATTCAGAAAAGGTAAATTATTTTAATTGACACAGAAAACAGACAATATGTTCCTGCTATATTAAATTCCCATTCATTGTACTTGAAGCTGAAAAAAAAATCCCTTTACAATATAGACAGATCAGTACATTAACTCTGTTAGCAAAATCTCTATACTATTTTCTGTTATTATAATTTTCAAATGAAAAACTTCACAATAGAAAAAATAAAGTAGCCAAAAGGGATGAAAACTAATTTGATTTCTTTAAGGAAAAAGAACTAGAGAAGCACACATGAATTTTTTAGAATAATTTCAGCCTGCCCTGTTAAAGACTCTGTTCCTTATAAATTGCTTCCTGTCTTAAAAAAGAAAAACTATTGCTTCCTAACTCATTGGTTTCTTTGCATTTACCATCTTGCCCTACACTGCTAATTTTCTGCTTTTGTTTTTTAAATTATAGTACCATTCTGAAGAAACTAAGCAAAGGAAAATGTGTTTTCCACTGACAAAACAGTTGATCAGGTTACTATTAAAGCTAATAATGAAAACAGGAAAAATTAAAATCATTTTTAAAAATAGATAACTATGAAACAGAATGAATTATATATCTTGCAGAAGGCTTCTTAAATAAGACTTTGAAAGAGTATAGAAAGTTACATAAAACATTCTTCAAACAAATCTTGAATGTAGAATTGACAGTTTTCAAAAAAAAATGTCCAGTATATTTATACTGTCATTTTGTTACACCCTTATGTATATATATCTTTAAAAACAACATTAGAGAAACACTGATAAAGAAATTCATAATTTGAAATCGGAACAATTTCATTTATATTTTTATTACAAATCTGTTTATTTTCTGTAGCTTTACAATGTGTTTCTTACAATTAACCCAGTTTTGCAAGGGGAATTCCTTCACAAAATTCTTTTCATGGGAGCATTACCATTGGTTATTAACAGATTTTTCTATTCTAACTAATATTTTTATGTTAAATACATGAATATTTAAATAAAAAAATCTAACTGAAAAGTACTTTCCATATTCATCTATAGTGTATATATTTTGAACAACAAATAGAGCTTGAACATTAAACAGTAACAAATCAATATTTGTTTCTTATAATGTATGCAAGGCATTGATTATCTTTAGCACAATACCTGTGTATAGTGAACCATTTACCTAACATTTCATTACCTGCTCTTTCATTGCATGTTTTAAAATCTTAGAGAAACTCTTAAGTGCCTGTCTTTTCAAAAAGTCTCATAGTTTTGAAGTTACGTTGTCTAATCCCATTTCTTCCTACTTTGGAATCTTAATTAGAAGGAGATAAAGACCATCATTTGACTAAATTATTGTCTTGAATCTGTAGCAAAAGGTATAATCCGCAATTGGGCCAATTAGTGTACCCCATCGTTAGCTATGTTTAAAAAAGCAGCTAGATTAGATCTGACACCAGCCTAGTTCCCACTGTTGTTTTGCCAGGTAGGATGGTCAGACTTCAAAGAGCTTGAGGCATCAGCAGGGCAAGGTTTGAAGGCCAGCTTAGGTCCGGTTGTTAATCTCTCTGTAAAAACCACAGCAGCCATCACACAAAACAAGCTTATACAACATAATCATGCGGTATTAAAGTTTGGGTTGAGTCATGCCAATTTGCCTTTGATTTTCTGATGATTGAATAAAAGATGGCTACATGACTAGACATATTCCCAAAATTTACTGATTAGATAAGTTCCTCAAACATTTAAAATATTTTTTTTTATTTTTCAGTTCAGTATATGACATGCTATTTATTCTGATGAATCTTTCTGACAGGAAAGTATATGGGACATAATTTATGTATTGAATGCTGAGTTAACATTCCTAATACTACTTGTGATGCTTTTGTGTGTAAAACTTGTTTCTCATCATTCCAAAGGAATTTATATAAAAGTTAAAAAGAAACGCTAATGATAGTATATTGTGCTTATTATTATTTTCTATTTAAATATGGGGTTACATGCCTATCACTGATATCATTAGATAACTGTTCTTATTTTCTGCATTTTGATTTGTTAAAAATTTGCAGAAATAGTGGCATATTTCTATTCAGAGAAGCCCCCGTTGCTACTGTAATATTATTGCAAATGATTAAAATTGGTATCATAATGCCTTTCCCTTTGCCAATTTTAGGTGCATGTACTTTTCTATTTATTTGTTCAGTCCCCCTGAAGTTTGGGTAGCATGGCATCAGTACTGGTTTGCCAGGCAGGTGGCATAAACCAACATTTATCACTTCTGTGTGCTCATTATATAGAATGTGATACAGTAACTGAAGTCTAAATTACTTTAGATCTCTGAGATATTGTAATTTGATAATTATTCAGGATAGTATGAAGGAAAGGCAAACCACAGAACTTTAAAATAATATCTTTAAATAGCCTAAATTTTACTTGGTGCTAGTATCTACTGCTTACTATATATGTCTATATTTGGAAATCCAATTAGTGGCATCACATAACTGATCCAATGATTTCAAAAAGCTAGGCAAAGTTTTATCTGGTTCAAGCTTGGATGGAAGGTCATCAGGACTAGATTGAAAAGTTGAGAAACACCTTGAGGGAATCAGTTGTAGATAACCCGCTCCAAAAAAAACTCTTGTGCAGAAATGTTTATATATTTATATGGGGAGAGGAAGTTAAAATAATATAAATTATATGGTGTACTGCTACAGTTTAGAAAAGGTAGAGAGAGATGCCAAAGCAATTTGATCTTCTCACTGTGTTGCAGGTTTGTATCAGCTGAAGTAGGAGGTCAAGTGAAGAATTTGGTGGTATCCCTAACATAGCCTTTCCCTGAAAAGTAAACTATTACTCAGGCCTGAGATTTCTCATATCAGCTATATAATTTATCTGACTTTTCTCCAGTTGACATCGCATCAGAAATCATGATGCACAACTTTTACAATTCTTCCATGTATGAGTTAATGCCATCATTTACATTCCTTTGCTCAAATTTTGTCCCATCTTTATGCATAAAGATATAATCTGAATGAAGGCATTCGACCAACCCAGATTGGATCCTGCAATAATCTAATGATTTATAACTATACTTTGCAATTTGGCCCTCTTTACCAACCAGTCTTGGATTTAAGACATGTAAATACTATATATTTATGGATTTCCTTACTCAGTTTTAAGTTAGTGACAGATTTTCTGTTGTCTTTATCTCTTAAGGAAAAACTTACCTTTTATGGAGAAATGGATTTTTCTTCTCCATCTTTAAAAATATTTTGTGGACTGTTAATATCCATGGTATAATTTTTTCACTCTCCTTCACTTCTTCATTTAGTAACAGAAATTTTGTCATAAGTCGAGGATTAGCTGGGTTTTATTTCTGTCTATGATCCATTTTTATCCTACATATAAAGTCTCAAAATAATTTGCAAAAGTTGAAAAATATCAAATATAAATTCCTAGATTAAAATAATTGTTTTTTTTTTCAACCATTTGCGTATATTGAAGATTCATGAAAAAAGGTGCCTGCAATGTAGGCATGAAATAAAACACAGAGAGTAGGACATTGAACAAGAAAAACCCACCTTTCCTAAGAAGGAGCATCTTTCTTTTTGCTAAAGGAAGGAGATCTTCTTTTCCTGTTCCTTCCATAGAGAAAGATGCTTAGGAGATGTCATAGAATGATTGTTCCCTGCATTCTTCTTCTCCAAAGGAGACAGAATTACTGCCCCTTGTCTTCCTCTGGTCAAAGAAATAAGCATCTTTTTCTTTGCTAAGGCAGGCAGGGAACAAACGCCTAAGTTTTTTTTTCCTATAAAGTGAATGTCACTTATTCTGTGAATCTTGTCCCTATTCCTCTAGTTTGGTGTAGTAGTTAAAACATCTGGCTAGAAACCAGGAAACTGCATTCTAGTCCCTGCTCAGGCTCAAAGCCAGCTGGGTGATCTTGGGCCAGTCACTCACTTAGCCCTAAGAAGGAAGCAATGGCAAGCCACTCTGGAAAAAAAAATCTTGCCAAGAAACTTTGGAGATTTGTCCAAACAGTTTCTAAGTATTGGACACAATTGAACAGAAGAAATATAATGAACTCTACATTCAATACATTTCACTTTGCATGAATTAGACCAGGGGTGTCAAACTGACGGCCTGCGGGCCGGACACGTCACCAGATGCCCATCTCATTGCCAGCAATGGAGAATAAGCTCAGATACGTCACGCGACATCACGTGGCATCGTGAGTTTGACATGTCTGAATTAGACTATTTAAATATTCTTTGGTTGTGGCTGTTCAGCCACTTTTAAAGTGGAATTGTGTGAGCTAAATGAATTTTATCTGAGGAGAAAAACTTGGGCCATCCCAAACAACCTTTTATAATAGGAACTCTGGGTAATTTCTGACTGATAGCAGAGCTCAGTTGTTAAAAAAAGTGAAACTACTACAGAAAGAAAGAACATCTTTTCTTTGAGAACTAAACATTTGTTCTGAATAAGCCTAAAAGTGTTAATGTTTAGTATGTAGCAAATTGTTATTGTGAGTTATTCTTATTAATTTGATAACTATATATTTATTCTGTACTTTTATAGGCTTGTTGTGGTGGTTGTTTTATATAATTATTTTTTGTTTGGATAAATCATAAGCATTACTTAAGTATTAGCTTAGATTTATTGTTGTCAGGGTCTTTATGTTCTACATGTACATAAATGCATACATATTCATGTCAATTTTCCTTTTCAAGATAGGTAAGTTATGCATTTGGTGTTTTCCTCCATATGTTGTATGTAAAACTATATAGTTATGAGTTCACCCAACTTTGTTGAGCAATAAGAACTACTGAGCTCAGATGATGTTCATTCTACATTATTTCCATCTTCTATCTAGCAAGTTCAGTTTCCTTTTGCTCAGTATAGTATACTTCATTGAATTGTTTTGTCAGATACTGTCAAGCCAACCTACCATTATTAAATATAATCAGACTAAATCAATTTGTCATAAACCTTTCTAGGAAAAGGAATAGAATATGAATAAAATCAAGGATTTGAATTCAGTATCATAAAAAATTGTCCATAAAATTTGAAAAACGTTGTTTGAGAAGTTTGGAGTTGAGATTATAGTTTATTAATAATTTTAAATCAGTTGTTTTAAACTACCATAATTTTGATCATAATAGAAAAATGTAGTTCTTTATTTACTTTGAAAGTAAATAGTGTACCAAAACATTAGGAACACAGACGTATTGTTTTGTTTGGAAACCATAGTATTACTGTACATTGAATCTGTATTTTCTGTCCATTCTTCACTTCAAAATTTACAATACTCTTTTTTTACACATTAATGATAAAATGCCTTGTTTCAGACTTTGAGGGCTCAAAATTGTGTACCCAAGTATTGCATTGGAACTATTGGTTAGATAATCACTTTTGCAGCAACTGATCATCTGAGCATACTAAACTTCTTTAGGTGTTAATAAAAAAAACTATACTACTTTAAGATCAAATTATTTTCTCTGAACCAATATATTTTGAGGTTACATAATTTTAGATTGTAGACTAAGAGGTTCATGGAATAGGAGGCACTAAGGAAAGCAACAATATTCTGTTTTGCTGTTATCCTCTTCCTTATCCGCCCCTTTGAATCAGAAAGTAGCTCTCCAGTAGTAAGGAAACAGTACTTCATACACAATACACCATACACTTTTATACATACTGCCAGTGCTTTTTTTGTAAAAAAAAAAAAAAAAAAAAGGTGCCGGAACTCATACACATCATAAAACCCACCTTGCCTACCCTACAAGGTTCCATCCCAAAAAGGTGCCGGAACTCCATTCTGGGCATTCTATGACAAAAAAAGCCCTGCATATTGCAAAAATAAATAAATAAAACATTTACACCCCCCAAACTTCTCCATAGAATAATCTACTATGTACAATACAGTCATATGAGCATCACCATGTGCAGGGTCTGGCTAACCTTTGAAGAAATTTAAAAAAAAAACCATAGAAGGTAACCGCATTCTGGAAGCTTTCTAGACTGCAATGTTTTTCTGCAGGGCTTATTTGTTTCTTTTAATATTGACATTTTGTCCCTATTCTTTGAGAAGAAAAATTTGGCCACCATAGACATTATTTCTAAGAAGGAATGGTTTCACCTATTCAGAAGGAGTCTCCAGGCTTGCACCAAAATATTTGCTTCTGTTTGTGTACCCCTTCCCCCATCCTCCAAAAAAATATGTTAATTATGCTGTTTAGGAGGATGGGTGTTTTGGGAAGGAAAGATATTTGGGGGATGGGTAAACTGGAGTGAATGAGCTATTAAGGAATCATATGGGCGGCTTCCTTTGCTGCAGGTCAAATACAAACATTTTTAGTACTAGAATAAATACTTAGATGTATATTTCATTCTACAAACCTGTTTTCTTGGCAGTCGGTAATAAAATACATGTCTCATACTTCGAAGCAATTTGCCAAATGAAGTCTATGTGGTTATAGTAGTGCCTTTGCTGACAACCCCTTAGTTTTTTGGCACGGCATGGCAGTGTCCCCTTAGCATCTGGAAGATTGATTCCATGCTGAGCAGCCTGGATAGATGGAATTTGTTGTTTTTGTGGGGGATTTTTTAAAAAGCTTTTTCTATATAATCTTTTTTTTATATACAGTGGCCCAGCTGGTGAAAATTAGTCAACACCTTTATCCTTCAACCAGAGCTTGTTAGGAAAATGGGCTAGGAAAACTAATTTTCTCATTTGCTAGTTAAACCCAAAACATTAGAGATGGAACTTTGACTGAGAATTAACTTAGTAAAACAATAGCAAAAGAGGCTGGTGTCATTTTTATCCTCCATGTTCTATAAACTGTGGAAATAGTTCTGTGAAGAAAAGGATGAAAAAGAAGCAATATAACAATATCCAAAACACAAGATCCAGTCCTCCTCTCTGCCATGAACACTGGACATGTGCTGAAGTCAAGTCTTGATGCAAGCAGATAATAAAAAAATAGTTCTCTGAAGTTGATTATTGTTTTTATTTGGGATCATGTGAGTGTGATTATTCCTTCCTTCCATCCATCCATTCATTTATTTATTGAATTTCTTTCTTCCAATAAATGTATGGAATGTATTTATTTTTTAAAAATGGAAATTCTTAGCAAAACCTACACCATTTGTGAGACTGCATAATTGCATAGTTCCCTTTTGTAATTCAGGATTGCTACAAGATTTGTTAAGTTCTGTGCTACTGGCTTTGGAAAGGGAGGATCCTTTTTAGGAAGATTAAGAATTCCCCACTAAATAGACTAGTATCAGGAGATTTGACTGTTGACAGCTATTTTGTACTTAGGAACTCTTAGGAGAAGCCTGTTAATGGAATTTTAAATTATCTTCTCTCATATAGTAGTTAGTATATATCAGTTCTTCATACCTTATGGGCTAACAATGAATGCTAGATATTGATTATCCTGGAGTTTTGTTAGGTTTTTAAAAAATTTTAATCTACTACTATTTGACGTTAGAATCCCGTATTATAGATCCATGAACTAAGCTGATCATATGATTCAGCAGAAATCATACTAGATAAGCTGCTACCATTAAAAAAAATACTGGCAGAACAGGTGACTGTTCAGTTAGCAAAGATGAGGTGGAATCGTGAGCAGGACATATGGCAGCATAGGAGAGGACCTTCAAAATTTTAACATATTGTATTATTTCATTAATTATCTGTGCTTCCAATAAACTTGGGGGCAGGCCATTAGAGCATTGTCCCCCATCCAGTTTTCTAGTGCCAGTTCATCAGTTTTCAGAAATATTAACATTTAATATAACATTATGAAATATGTATTTCTTGGATCCTTTTTCTTCTTCTGTTCTTTGATCTTTGATTTCTTGCCTTTGAAAAGTTTGAAAACTTGAAGACAGATAAAAGCAGACTTTTTAGAAGAAAAGAATCCTTTATCTATACCTAAAAATACCATCTGTAATGTAGTCAAAGGCTTGGCATAGGTCAAGACCGAGAATTCAATAAACAAGCAACAAATCCCCAAAATTTGCTTCTCAGTGATGGCTACCAGTTATTTCTCATTCTATTCTCCAGTTATGAAAGTAAGGTTTTGTTTTAAAAAATTGTAAATAATGTCACATTGTCATTATTTGTCTAGGCTCAATCAATAAGATCAGTAAAGATCAGTGCCCCATTCTTTTGTGGTACCTGTGTGTGCAAAAAAACCGTATTTGGTAATTACGTACAGGTAGTCCTGAAGTTATCACAACATTTGGGACAATTTCTGTAATATTAAATGGATCACTGTGGGTGTTAAATGAATCATGTGATCTGGAGGCAAATTTGGTTTCCCCTGTTGACTTTGCTTTTTGGAAGCCGGCTGGGAAGATCACAAATGATGATCACATGACTCAGGAGCACTGCGATTGTCATAAATGCATGCTAGATACCTAGAGCGCAAATTTTGATCATGTCACCTGGGTGATGCTCCAATAAGTTTAAGTGCAAAAAATGGTTGTATGTTACTTTTTTTTAGTGCTGTTGTAACATTGAACAGTCACTAAATGAATGGTTGTAAGTCAAAGGACTACAGAAATCCTTCAGAAATAAAGGGTGTCTCTTTCAAACAACTGGTTTTTTTAAAAAAAAACTTGATGAAATGGATTCTTCTCCTCTCATTCCTTTAATAATATACTTAGAACAGAATAATTTATTTATGTCATATTTATGTAGTGTATGTTGGAGGTGGTGACCCTTTGAGAGCTGTATGCAATGAAATGTCATTTTAATGTATGCTGATTAGTGTACATTCAAAGTGGCAATAAAGTTATTATTCTATTCTATTCTATTCTCTTCTATTCATTATGCCCTGGTTCAATGAAACTTTTGAGAGGATACATCCTTTATAGAATAAATGATTTCTACAGCAATAGGAACCTAAGAACAGATGGAACAATGAATAGTGACAAGTTACTATGGATTGGGGTGGGTGTTTTTTGATAGTGTCAGTTTAACACTCTACTGGATGTTAAATTTCAGGAAATTAGAGCCTCAGCAATTTGACCTTATGCATGTCATGTTGCAAGTTTGATACCCCTGATCTAGAACAATCAAAAGGATTTTTTTTTCAAAAATGTATAGGCAATTAATTAGATGCAGGAGATCCACCTCTAGATTTAAAGGGAAGCTTGGAATGCTGATCTTGGTAAACCTATATAAGAGACAATTGGCAAGCATGGAAATCAGGTAGATTTATCTCAGCTCCATTGCAAAATCTTCAATGGAAAATTATGCATTGTTGGCGCTTGACTCCAATTATACTGGCACATACTGTATGTCTTAATTATTCTTCCAAATGTTAGATTGTCCCAAAAAGGATATTTCTTTCATTTGGGGTGGTCATGCAATAAAGCTATACACTTTCGATGTAAAGCTTTGGGGGCAGTGAATTAATAGGGCCTCTTTAATTACCACATTAGAAAAAATAACATAAAATTAAAATAATAAAATAAATCTATCGAGTTTGGACAGAGTATATTTTATCTCGATTGCAACAGACCTGCTATTGTCAGCGTTTTAGGTATACAGTAAAATATGTATATGTAGAATATATATATATATCATCTATCTGATTTTTAGCAGATCTTTTTATATCTTTTTCTCTATGCACCATGGATTTACGTTTGTTAACTATAATTCAGTAAATAAAATTAAAGCACACACAGAAAATAATTATTTAAAATCGCAGTAGAAATCTAAACCCAAAGTCATATCATAGCCTTTGGGTTTAGATTAGGTTCCTAATTTTCCTAATCTAATTTTTGTATATAAACCCAGTCATAAAGTGTGTGTTGTTCAATACATTTAGATGTATTGTTTCTGAATGTGCACATTTATCAAAAGTTAAAATGAAGTGGTGGGGGGAAGAGAGGAAAAAAACAGAGAGATCCCCAGTCAAATCTACATTTTATACTCAGAATGTCTTGCTGAATTAGGCCAGGAATAGGATTTTTAAAAATTTAATAATTTTTGGGTAATGGTATGTTGTAATACTCTTCATTTTTTATTCCGCTTCAGCGCTGTTTCAAACTTCTATATAGAAATCAGTTGGTGAAAATATTTGATGCTGAGCCAGAAAATCCCACACACAATTCTCCTTGCAACTGGCAGCAAAAATTTATTAACAAATAAATAACTAGCAATTTGCTGTCCTTTGATGGCACTCAAAATCTGCTTCCTATGGTGATTGCTTCTGTCTGCCTGAAAGTAATTCTTTCCCATTTTATTTGGTCAGTCTGTCAACATGTTTGTTTTTAAATAATAATTTTTTAATTGTGCTCAAATGGTACAGTTTTTAAAAATACTGATATTGAAATATGCATGCAGTAAGACCTTTTTAAATTTTTTAAAAGCCAATAATGATTTCCTAGGCTTTTTGTAGGCAAATTTTACCATTCTGTTGCTCCTTGAAATCTACTGATTTACTGTAAAACATTTCAAAACATACTTTAATTATGTTAAGAGAAAGTGTATGATGGCTCTGTGCCCTGCCCCCAATTTGCCCTCCCAATTTTTATAGACAAACAAATGGATTGAATCTTAGATTAATCATGACAGCCTTGGCAATAGATTTGTCTACTACCACATCCATAAGAAGCAAGATAGTTTAGAGGATGGAAGATGAATTATATAATGAATACAGCTTTCTTCCCCAACAGAGAAAAATATCTGGGAAACTGCCATTGTTGTGCCTCCAATAATTATTTTTGAGACAACTGTCTCAACTCTGTCATCTGTTTGTGTGTGTGTAATACTCATTGTTGATTTATATTCAATTCTTAGACTTTTTCTGATGAAAATTATTTTTGTGTGAAACAGCAGTCAACTATTAAGAGTATTATCGAGCCAATTCAATGTGGATCCATCAATCCAGTGGTTGAAATAGTTAGACTCTTCCTGGGTTTCTCAGAGCAGATGTCATACTCCTTTCTGGTGTTAAGCCTATGAACCTACTTCAGGCAACTTGAGCAGTGTGCTGCTTCTACATGCTCTCTCTGTGTGTGGCTATGCACAAACGTGCACAGGCATGTATGTATCCCTGTGTTGGCAATCTCCCAATCACTAGGGAATCGTGACAAATTCTCATCTGAACTATTGAACTTCATAATATGTAACATAATATAGAGGGCGTTATTAATAGAAAATCCAATTCTATCTTCTAGCTATTGAATCAAATATAAACTTAATTCTGTGTGGGGGTTTTATCTATTTATTAAATTATTAATTTATTAAATTTGCTTACCACCCATCTTGTCACAACAGCTTGTTGTTCCCAATAGGGACACTCCTCAAACTGTCCCTTCTGCTTTTCTCCTCATAACCTTTTTGTCCATTTAATTTGGATACCTCATTTTGAATAGACTCCTAGTCGATAATAGCCAGTAATTGAAACACGTACACACCTTGATTCAAAATATTGGTTTTATAAATAGGAAAATAGGAGGCAGGTTTATTAGGTATGTTCGTCACTTTGAGTTTGTATGTGCATGTTATGTGTGTGCAATAAAAATATAATATTACTATAGATATTTGAAATATTCCTTTTATTTTACGCCATTCTAATTAATTTTTACATTCCTAGAAAATAATTGCCCATATTATTTAAGAAAAGTAAGGCTCTCTGGGAACTATATAACATATAACCTGCTAGTAATGTAGAAATAGTTCTGTCATATGCAAATCAAACTAGCTATTCCTGTTTCAGATTTCATTTAATACATTGTTCTGTATGATTTTATGATAAACAGATTATTCTTTGAACAAGAATTAGAAATAGAGCTGCCAGGAAGAGCCTTTGGTGTAAGTGTAGTTCCCGCCTCATGTTTTATAAGAGATTTCATGGTTCCATTGTGAAGAGTGGATTATTTAAAACGTGTTACTAAGATAAACTTTCCCATTGTCCTTAATGAGTATGGGTAATACTGAGTGACAAGTGCATTAGGAATGACACAGAAAGAGCTGTTAGATTTGTCAGGGCATATAACTTCAGGCTATGAAACCTGATGGCTTTTTCTGGGAGTATATTTTTCTTGATGGACCAACCTGGTAATTATTCACCTAGGTTTTTTGTTTCTTGCGGCTAGAACACTTGATGATTTTTGTGCAGAATAAATAGAAATTACCGATCAGAAGACAAAATAATCTTGATCAAGCCAAAATATTCGATATCGACTAAATTTGCTAAATGAAATGACCAGTGAATCTTTCCTTAATGAAAAATATTTGTGCTATTGTCAATTTAACTAGAAGTTCTACTACAGTTTTACAAATAAACTGATTTTAAATGTATGTTTTTCCAGTAAGATTTAAGAATTGAGACGCTAATATATCAAAATTACAGTTATTTTTTTAAAAATCACTTTTCCTTACATAGAACACCAAGCAATTAATTATATATTACAATTTTTCTATTAATTTGAACACACAGTTGGTCACTTCTTTTCCTTTATTTGTCTTGTCTGACTGCCAACCAATTTTTGCTTCTAGGGTATATACTTTCTTGACATTAATAATGACTGAATTCATGTTTGTTTTTATGCAAACTTTCCCAAGCTGAACTTTGAAGTTGGGCTATCATGGCTCTCTATCATGATTGCACATTACTAATCTGCCTCAACCGAACTACCCAGTGATTGAAATTACATTTCAATGCTGGCTCAGGAATTCTGGGAGTTGAAGTCCATGAGTCATAAAAGAGCCAAGGTTGCCTACCCCTGGATAGACCATCTCCAAAATGACATAGCATTCTTTTCCATATTTGGCAGGGTCTAACTATTTAAATCAAGAGAGTTTTAAGCATGTAGATAGAAACACGAGCACTGTATCTTAACTTTCCCATATTTTAGTATATAGTATTTATTTATTTAGTAATCTATCAATCAATCAATCAAATATATATGGCTGCCCATTTCACCAGAAGTAACTCTGGGCATTATATAAGAAGCAGAAAAAAACAATAATATAAAAGCAATAGAAACAATCATTATAAAATGTAAACAAACATTATTAAAATATTATCAAAACATAAAGTTTACAAACCACAAATGGACAGTGGAGGTATATCAACCACATCGACCACAATAGCTATACCTTCTTTAAATGTTGCTAGTTTCCTGCCACTCCCCCCCAAAAAAACCTAATGACATAGTTAAGTCTTTATGTACTTCCTAAAATTCAACAGGGATGGAGTTAACCTAACTTGAGTGGAGGGGAATCTTCGATAAGGTGGGCACCATGGCAATGATGATTTATCCCCTGGGACCCACTAAACACCCACTCTCACTGATGGTGCATGCAGCATGCGAAATACAGTGGGATGGGATAATGTAATTGGGGAGAGATGGTTCCCCAGCTAACGCAGTCTCATGCCATGAAGGGCTTTAAAGGTCAAAACCAGCATCTTGAATTGCACCTGGAAACAAACTGGCAGCTAATGCAGCTTGCGGAGCACACATGACTGCCAGCACTATTTGATTCTACACAAGTTGAAGTTTCCTGATACCCTTCAAGGGCAACCCCATGTAGAGTGCATTACAGTAGTGCAATCTGGAGGAGACTAGGGCATAAATGACTGTAAGTAGAGCATCCTGATCTAAGAATGGACAAACTGGTACACAACATAAAGTTATATAAAGGGATTCTATCACAACTTGCACACTGGCTCTGTCTGGGGCAATGCCACTCCCATCCAGCAGCTGGGCAAAGATGACATAGTCCTAGAATCATCAGGCCCCAAACTGAAGCCACTCAGTCATACCATCTTTCCCCAATCCTCTGAGGCAATCCAGAAAGATACCTTGGTTGATGGTATTCAAATCCATCAAGAGGTTAACTAGGATAAGGGTAGATGAACAACAATTCCAATCTCACCCACGCCAGAGATCATCCAAAAACACAATCAATGCCATTTTCATCCCATATCCAGATTGGAATCCTAACTGGAAAGGATCCAGATATCCATTTTCATTTTTAATATTTTTTTCTATAGCAATTTTTATATATGGCCATATGTTCATGCTATCAGGATCTTTTTATGAGAACTGACACAGTAAAATATGGTATCAAAATAAGATATTCACTGTATGATATATTTTCATATTCTTAGCACTCTTTTGAAACATTGTAGCTTATTTATAAATATGTTTTCTTATATAGGTGATGTTTTATTACGTAAGAACACTCAGCATTAAGTGAAGGCACAATGTAATCCAGCATTTGTTCTTACCCTGGCCAGCCAGACACCACTGCTTGCAAACAGGAGATGGAAGCACACTCCATCTCCCATCATTATGCTTATGCAACTGGTATTTGAAAGGCAGGATGCTCCCAATCCAGAGATAACTTTTAGTCTTAAAACAAATAGCCTCTGATAGATCTGTCCTCCAAGAATGTATCTAAATTCCTTGTAAAGCCATCCTAGTTAATAGCTAATAACTAATAGTTAATCACCATGTTTTGTTAATTCCACACGTTAATTTTGTGACAATTATTCCTCCTATAGTTTTGGTAAATTTCAGAGTTGGTATGTGAACAGGGAGCAGTGCCAACAGCCTTACCTAAAGGAAGATGTTGGATAAAGAAAACATTTCAAGGTTGTACTATTTTTATTGGAATGTGGCAGTGATTGGAAAACAGATAACATTTGATATTTTACTATTTTTTTCCTTAAATGTTGTTAGATAGCAATGTTGTAAACTAATAATTATTTAATAAATAGTAAAACTAGACACTAGGAAGGTACAGATAATGGAAACAGAAGATGGAGTCTTGGTTAAGCAGGAAATTATTTTTTTAAAATTGCAAATTCGGTCTCATCTCTAACCCCCCCATTAACATCAAAAATAGCTTTGATATATGATGTACTTCTTTCTCAGAACATCAAATGAAGTGAATTCAGCTTCACATATAGCACATTGTACAATTTAATGTTGATATGACCAGAACATAGATATACTGCACAATGTAGTAAAACAATGCTGTCTTAGTCTGTGCTAAAGCAATGGGAGAAATAAGCATTCTTCACAGTTATTATCACCATGAAATATGGCTCGAAATGGGATTTATTTCATGCTTTTTCTCAGTTATGCAAATGCTGAAAAATGTTGTAAAGAGTCTCCAAAGCAAAACAAAGCAATATTATTGCTTATCTTCACTCATAGAATTGAGCTGCTAGAATATAAATCTAACAAATAAAATGGAAAAATATCAGGGCAGAAACAACTTAGTTTTTGTTATTTTAGCCAATCCCAGTAACAGTAGTTTTCGCCTTCATGTGGAGTTGATTTAGTTTATCAAAATATCCTTAACTTAAATAGGTTAAAGGACTTCATCTTGAGCCTCATATCTAACTGGCCGGTCTTGTGATTTCACATTTATACTAGATTGTGGGTTTTGTTTTTTTTATTCTGTTTTGTCTTTGTGTCAGTATTGACTCCTGAAAACTGCCTGGACTAGTCCCTGGCAAGATTTCAGAAGTGGTTTGCCATTGCCTCCTTCTGAGGGCTTGAGAAACAAAGATTGGCTCAGGGACACCCAGTTAGCTTTGCACCTAAGGCAGGACTAAAATGTACAGTCTCCCAGACTAACCCACCATTCGTTAACGCCAAACCTAATCTCTGTGTTTCATTATTTTTTTAGATAACATAAAATAAATATTTATCATTTAATCCAATCTATTAATTTTAAGGTTAGGATCAGAGTATACAAATAGAAGATACTACAAAATATGTGTAATTCCTTATAGTATTAAATTGCAACTAACACAATATATTATTAGCAGAAACTGCTTGTTTTGCCAAGAGATATGATACCTGTTGGGTGCTGTGGCTCAACGTTAGTCCTCCATGGGACCTAAAGTCCATCCCTACAGTAGTTGGATCTTGCTTGAAGACTCTAACTTGGTTACATTATCACAGGGGTTCTCAACCTTGGCAACTTCAAGACTTGTGGACTTCAACTCCCAGAATTCCTCAGCCAACTTTGCTGGCTGAGGAATTCTGGGAGTTGAAGTCCACAAGTCTTGAAGTTGCCAAGGTTGAGAACCCCTGCATTATCACAATTTTTTATCATAATGTGTGAGTAATGTCTTTATAGTTGGTGCTTTTAGAGAGAAAATCTTTGTGAGGCATATATTCTGAATTTCAATAGGTGCCAGAAAATTGATTTTTAATATGCTCATTATGTTTCTGAGTCTGCTAATTCTTTAAGGAAATGAAGAAAAAAAATAATGAAATCATGTTACACAGGTACTTAATTTTTTTTTATCTGAGGTACTATTCTGGTAATTAATGCTTATTTTATGCAAACTAGACTATATCTCTTACTGGACACATTACTGTCAAGAAAATATTACTTGCTTTAATTATCAGTAATGAAGCAGGGATAAGCTGCTCACTTAGATATAATGTATCTAATGACCTTTTCAGCTAGAGGTTGTGATGAAAGGTATCAGTTTCCACAAATTATGTTTCGTTCAGTTTCTGGCTTCCATGCAGATTAATTTTTAAGAATGATTTTTAAAGTTGGAAATAAATTGTGTTTGGTGTTTAACAGTGATTTAACGTCTTGCTTTTAGTTCATAGTTTTCTCACATTTAAATTAATCCAGATCCTACCTGTATCATCGAATGTATACATAAACAGTTAAATACAGGTTTTTAAAATATTTTGAATATTTTGGGTAGCATTAAATATGGATACAGTTTATGAAGCACAAGATTTCAAATTTGCAAATAGGCAACATTTTACAGCTCTCTGAGGGTTCCAAGGCAAAGAGTTCTTTGTATGAACGTACTAAGTTATTGTCTGAATTAATAAGAACATAAGAAGAGCCATGCTGAATCAGGCCAAAGCCCATCGAGTCCAGCATTCTGTGTCACACAGTGGCCCACCAATTGTACATGGGGATCATGAGCATGAGTACCAACAAATGGTACTCAAGGAAATCCTGCCTGCCTCAACCAACATAGAGGCGGCACATGGACATCCGTTTTAATAACCACCGATACACTTGGCATCCATGAATCTGTCTAACCCTCCCTTGAAGCTATCAAGGCTGACAGCTGTCACAACCTCTTCTGGAAGTGAATTCCATAAACCAACGACCCTCTGGGTGAAGAAATATTTCCCTTTATTTGTCCTCACTTTCTTACCTATGAGCTTTAGGGAGTGCCCCCTTGTCCTAGTATTGTGTGATAGAGAAAATATTTTTTCTCTATCCACCTTTTCTATCCCATGCATGATTTTATACACTTTGATCAAGTCACCACTTAAACGCCGTCTTTCTAGGCTGAAGAAACCAAGGCGTTGCAATCTGGTTTCATAAGGGAGGTGCTCCATTTCCTTGATCGTTCTTGTTGCCCTTTTTTGCACCTTTTCCAGTTCCATTATATCCTTCTTGAGGTGCGGTGACCAGAACTGTACACAGTGCTCCAAGTGTGGTCTCACCATCGATTTGTACAGAGGCAATACAACACTTGCTGACTTGTTTTTGATTCCCTTCCTAATCATGCCAAGCATGGAATTTGCTTTTTTTACTGCTGCTGCGCATTGGGTTGACATCTTCATTGAGCTGTCCACCAAAACCCCAATATCCCTTTCTTGGGTTGTCTCAGAAAGTTTGGTCCCCATCAGTTGGTAAGTACAATTGGGGTTCTTTGCCCAGATGTGCATAACTTTGCACTTGTTTAGGTTGAAATGCATTTGCCACTTTGTTGCCCACTCACACAATTTCGAGAGATCTTTCTGGAGTTCCCGACAATCAGTTTCACTTTTCACTACCCGGAACAATTTAGTTTCATCAGCAAACTTTGCTACTTCACTATTAACTTCTACATCCAGATCATTGATGAATAAATTAAAAATAAAGGTCCTAAAACTGAACCTTGGGGTACACCACTTCTCACTTCTTTCCATCCAGAGAATTGTCCATTTATTGCCACCCTTTGCTTCCTACAATTTAGCCAGTTACCAATCCAGGACAAGACCTGTCCTCTAATTCCGTGACTGAAGAGCTTTTTTAGGAGCCTTTGGTGAGAGACTTTGTCAAAAGCCTTTTGAAAGTCAAGATATACAATATCAACTGGGGCAGGGAGGACATCAATCTGTGGAAGAGGGACAGGCTACCTTAGTTGGGACCCCTTCCTTGAAGGATGTGCCCATATCCTCTTGCACCGAGGATACTTCTCCGCAGGTGGTGGGAGGGGGGCTTCTTGTAGTGGATGATTCAATTGTTAGAAATACAGAGAGACGGGTTTGTGATGGAAGTGTTGACCGCATTGTAAACTGCCTGCCGGGTGCAAAGGTTGCGGACATCACGAGGCATCTAGACAGGCTGATAGACAGTGCTGGGGTGGAGCCAATTGTCGTGGTACATGTCGGTACCAGTGACATTGGGAAAGCTAAGCGGAAGGTCCTGGAAGCCAAATTTAGGTTGCTAGGTAGAAGATTAAAGTCCAGGACCCCCAAGGTTACATTCTCAGAAATGCTACCTGTTCCACGCGCAGGGCCAGCTAGACAGGCAGAGCTCAGGAGCTTCAATGCGTGGATGAGGCAGTGGTGTCGAGAGGAAGGGTTTAGATTCATTAGGAACTGGGAAACATTTTGGGACAAGCCACACCTGTACAGAAGAGACGGGTTACACTTGAACCATAATGGAACCAGACTGCTGGCGATTAATATTAAAAAGGTTTCAGAGCAGCTTTTAAACTGATTCGTAGGGGCAAGTCGACAGCTGGGCAGCTTCCGGTTCAAGAAGGCGCACTCCCAAATATGGAGGGTGGAAGTTATGCACACATCGGTGAGTCAACAGGAAAACTAAATTGTAATAGTCAAGCAGAAGGACATGGTAGACCATCTACAAATTCTACAATCAAATTCTACAGTCAAAGTTGAAAGTGCACCAGAAAATTACATATAAATGTCTGTACACGAATGCTAGAAGCATTCAAGCAAAAATAGGGGAATTGGAATGCTTGGTGAAGGAAAATAATATTGATATTATTGGCATAACAGAAACCTGGTGGACAGATGAAAACCAATGGGACACAAGGATTCCAGGTTACAAATTGTATAGGATGGATAGGAGAGGGAGAAATGGTGGTGGCGTGGCCTTGTACATAAACGAGGAGTTAGAATCTCATGAACTCGAAATTCAGCAGGCATTCCTCCCAAGGTTCCTGCCAAGTTCCCTTCTCCCTTTTTATTTTCTGTTTTATTTCCTTTTTTGAAAATGCTCTGCTTAAATAAAAAGCAGCTGCCTCTCTGCTTCCCAAAGGAAGAATGAGCTATTTCCTCCCAGCTACCAGGGATTAGTCAGCAGGGGGGCTGCAGCAGAAAGCTCCACCCCCTCCAAACCTGTGCTGAGGGCAAACTTAGAAGAAAGGGGAAGGAGAAACCCTTTTTATGGCTGCTAAAAAAAAGGTGAATTTGTAATTAAACAAGAAACCCCACAAACCTACCAGGGCTCAGCAGGCACTCCTCCCAAGGTTCCTGCCAAGTTCCCTTCTCCCTTTTTATTTTATTCATAAGTTATAGATATTATTTTATTTTATTCATAAGTTATAGATATTTGATTAATTTTATTCATAAGTTATAGATATTTGATGAATTACTGTGTAGATGAAGTGGAGATTTGCTGGCTGATCGTCAAGTATAAAAGTTTTTCTACTAGAAAATCTAAGCCTGAACATTCCACAAAGTCTGATAAATCATTCTGGCTTTTGTTGATTAAGGTTAAACTATTAGAGATGAAATTACATTCAATAACTAACTTGAAAGTATATGAATCTTTGGCTGTAGATGGTTGGGCTTACATCCTTGAATCCTTTCAAGTATAAAATAATCAAAACTTCTTTGTTTTATACTAGACTTCTATCTTTATCTTGGATGAAAATCTCTTTTTTTATTTACTTCCAAAAATAATTATCAGTTATTGTTTGCTGTTCAGGGTTGCAGTCTTAAGATAGCTTGATTAACAATTAAGTCGACTCAATAAATAAATATGTTTCAGAAAGGTAATGCAACTTATTTATTATTATTATTATTTATTTATTTATTTAATTTCTATGCCGTCCTATTCCCTATTTGTGTCTGCTTTGGGTATTGGCAAACACCTGCTTTCTTCATAGCAACTGCTTTGAGCTAGTTTGACTGTATATTCAGTGGCTATGGTAGTCAGTGGGAATGAATAGAGAGATGGACAAGCATTGCCAAAATACATCCCCAGTGATCTGGAGTTTTACTGCTGACAGTTGGGAACAGATGGTAGACGATACAATATTTTTGCAGCTTGGCAGTGATCTGTTGATTCAAAATATTTGTGAACCCCTGGGGTTAGAAAAGACAAAAAAAATGGCAAGCAGACAAGATATAAGTTGAAACTCTGTTTAAAGATTTCTACATCATCGTTATTTTGTTAAACATCTTGGCATATTGTTCACTTCTAAAACAATTGTATTTGCATATCTATGATTTTAGCCATGTAAGGCTTATGTTTAGATGAAATAGCAGCATAGAAAAATAATGTGATTTTTTAAAAAGAAAAATAATGGGTAAAACTTAGTTTAAGCAGGGATGTGGTTTTCATTATATATTCCTAGAAAAGAATTTTTTAAAAAACATTTATTATATTATGATTAGTATTTTCATAGAAGTCATTGGTTTTGGCAGGTTCTCAAATTGGCTGCTTCAGACCAATTCTGTAGTTTGATGAGAAGATGAACCTTCAAGAGTATGCATGTACAATTTGATGCTGTTGAGTATTGTAGACACTATGTCTGTCAGAAAGGCTATATTCGTCTTTTGTTTCCCCATAAATGCGAGATTGATGGGACATGGATGGCAAATGAATAGAATCAACTGACTCATAGTCCTGCATTGAATATTTTAGGGAAGTTCTCTAAATCAAAATGCTTGCCATGGATGAATATTAATCATTGTAGAAACCATTCCACAATTAGAATATTACACACTATAATTTTGCACTTAAAACAGTTCAAAACCAACAAAAGTATAGGTGTATTTTCTTTAGAAAAACAGAATTAAAGGAAAGATGGCTTGAAATTCCTTGCAATTTTGCATTTGTAGCTTGAGAAATGTCAGTTCTATAATTTTGGTATGGTGGTAGCAGTGACTCGAGGGAGGGGAGATGGTGCGTCTGTTCTTGTACCATAGAAAGCATCAATCATAATTTCAGACTTGGACACCCAACTTGAATTTGGCAGCCTCTGATTCATTTCAATCTAGATCATATAAAATTATTATATTATTATAAATATCAAAATACTGTATTGCGACCAGTTAAATATTCTGTTCTTTCTGTGTGTATGTGTGTTGTGTGTGTGTGTGTGTGTATACATACAGCAATAACTTATCTTAAAATTAATGTATTATTTATCTGAAAGAAAGACCAGGGGTTTGTTTTCTTCAAATTTTAAAGTAGGGATATTGTCTTACATTGTCTGAGAATATGGCCAAAGAGATTTCTCCATCTTAATTTTTATGGGTGAAGATTGTCTTTCTTTCAGATAAAAGTAATAATTTAAATATTTGAAAGATGCAATAGCGATCACTTGTGTTTTAGTTTTCTTTATACAGTAGTATGGTAGGTAGGCAGGAAAAAAATGTGAATTTTTTGCCTTTTATATCTCTGCAGAATATTGTGGAAAATGATAGGCAGTTACAGTTTATGGTTGAACATATTTCCATAAAGGAATTTTCTTGTTATATTTTATGTTTGTATGCATTTAAAATAAGAACTGGGTTTTTTAAAAAAATAATTTGATCAACTTTTTTTGTGATATGCCTAGTGCCAACTTTGTTGTATTGTATCCAGTCCCATCAAGGAGAAAATGGGATCAATGAAATAAATAAGGAGCTAGTAAGTTTTCTTTGAAACAAAGTATCTTAATCCTTATGTTAGGTATCCTTAACATAACTTGTTAATGTCAGCCTGATCTTTGCAATAACTCTTAATTTTGGTTGCCTAAGAGTGTTATTTTTTGAGGGTGATAATGAAGGTTTGTGGGTGTGGGAAATTGAAAAGCAATTTATAAAATATTATTTCTATTTGCTTGTGAATCTCAGGCTCAGTAGACTATAAAATACAATACAGCCTAGGAGCCTATTAAAACCCCTGAAGAGAGAGACAGGAGTATATATCACACTATAAAACAAAATTAGCATTAATAAGACTGCATTTGTGGGTGCATATTGACCTCTCTAATAATTATTTGGGAACCCCATATAATGCAATAATATAGCCGCAGAAGTGACTCCTGTATTAAGTTATTTTTTCCTGAAACAGCAAGTACGCACTTCTCCAGAAATACCGTAGTACCTGTCTGGATATATCTTAATCAATGAAATAGTCAGAAAGAATATCTGAACGGAACCACTTAAATGGCAGTAGTATAATTAGGTTTGATTACACAAATAATATTACTAAATTGTGATACAGTACCATTCACTAATTGAGCATTATGTTACTTTTATTTTGATAGTTAATCTATTTCAGTATCCTTTGTTGTTTTTCTTGTTACAACAGCCCATCTGTTAATAGTTTTATCTTTTTGTGTTATTTTTATAGAAGCAGAAATTGGAATCAGAAATGCTTTTTCATAACTAGAAAGCCATTTCTAAGAGTGGAAGAACTTTTTCTGATTCAAATCAAATTTTTATTACAGTCATTCACCAAAAATCTGTTATAATAAACAAACACTAATACATAACAAACTTTCAATAAATTATCATATTTCAACAAGGTTACTTCTGCATGTAATCATTCTGTCCCATGATGACAGCATCTGAGTGAGTAGTATTCAGTACACTAGCAAAAGTTTGCCAGGTGTAGGTGATTTAAGGTTACATAACCAGGAAGATGCTTTAAAATGACTAGAATAGTTGTCTCAATCATAATAAAAGACACAACCATAGATGCAATTCTGTCTGATCTACATGAGAAATAGCATCTGTGAGGCTGAAATATTTTAGAATCAACATTCCAAGATGGATGAAAAGAATACATAAAAGCAAAACCTGGAAAGGACTCATCTATAATTGGAATATATGAGAGAACGTGAAGATTTTGCATATCTAGGCTTCTGTCTTTCTCATAGTAGTTTGGAGAACTTTTATTTGTGAATTGCCTAGCTCTTTTGTGATTCTGTATCTCTAATTCATTGCCTAATTATTTTTTTGCCCTTATCTAAACCCCAAATCAATAGAAACTCAGGAGACAGACCAATTAGATTTATTTTACTTACCATGTGTGTCCAGTAATAAGATCTAAAAATATTCCTTGTAAGTAAAGAAATCAACCCATTGCAAGACCAGTTTAGCTTTTAGCCATGCAAATAAGATTGTCAGATCCCTCCATCCTAGGGAATCCTATCCCCAGTTTCAATATAGCACAAGGCACAACATTTTCTAATTTAGTAGAAATGGTTTGTTTGAGAAAAGAAAACTTAAAAGGTGAGTTTTTATTACAGCAAGGCAGGTATGCCTGAATGCCTGCTATAATTAGTAATGAGTTAGATGACAATTGAATCCAGACAAGGTAAAAGTATTCTGTATGAAGGATTACAATTCAAGATAGATAGTAGACCTTCTGTTTTTAATAGGATTATAGTCTCCCAGAAAGAGTAGATAACAGATTTGGAGGTATTTTTAGACAGACATTTATTTTGATTTCCCAAAGCAAAGCAATAGACAAGAGCTAGCCGCCCAGAGTACTTTTGGATATTGAGATGGTTGGCATATCAATTTAATAAATAAACTTCTTTAATCAACTTTCCTTAATAAGCCAGTCGCATCCTTTCTTGGGGAAAAAATAACTCATGAGCAGTGGTAAATGTGTCTACAGACTCAACACTTGATTATATCCTGTGCTCTTCATGGAGCTTCCTTTGTGTTACCCTGGAAACTTCCATTCATACAAAACAGGTTTACTTACAGTTTCCCCAAACTCATCCTAAGGCAACTCCAGTTTGAGACTGAAATCTATTTATGGATTATATTATAAAACAAAAGAAAAAATAGCTTTATAAACAACCATGGTACAAAAGAAGAAGTTAATAGAGCCATGAGAAAAGTGAAAAGCAGAAGTCAGCTATATGGTTTTTTTTTAATTGAATGTTTATTGTCAAGTCTGTTTCTGTATTGTGTTTTTTTCATGTTTATTTTGTGTGTAGAATTTTAATAAATTTTGTAAAGCTAAAGCAGCTCAGATTCAAATGTCTTCTGTAGACACATGGGGTCTGGAATGTGAGATATTAATATACTTTCTTTTCAGAAAGCACAAAATTTGATCTCCACTAAGATAAGGCATAATAAACTATTTTTGCATTGCAGAAATTAGTTTTTCCCTATGCGGGAATGTATATGCAAGTCCAAATAATATGAATTCAAGATTGACGGTGCTTTAGGAGGTCCATTATACCTGCTGATCTTAAGTCCACCATTACCTTGGTTCAGAACTAATAAGAACATATTTGCACATGTCTGTAATGGCTTAAAAAGCTGAAAGAAATAAACAATGATCTTTAATTCTCTGCAGCACATATCATACCATATTTCCCCACTTGTAAAATATATAGTATCACCAGCAACATTAACGTTTTAAAAAGGGCTCTGGTATTACTGAAGCTATTTTAAATCTTGAAGAAAATAGCTTGACACATGAACCCCCTTTATAAATATGTGTTATTTTATAGGAATTGAAGCAAAAATTGTAATTGTATGAAATATAATGAAAAAAAACCTTATCAACAAAAGAGTAGCTTTCTCCTTATACAGAAAAACTAAAAATAAACTTGACACAAGTTGTTTTGATTTCAAAAATACTAAAGGTCATTATAAAAACATGAAACCAAATTAGAATGCATATATATGTAATATTAATTGGATGAAAATGTTAGAAAACCAGTTAATTCATTTCATCTTTGTCTTTCCCATTTTCATGCTTCTTACATTTCATATTCCCAGTTTGTCTTCATAGTTTGGATTGGTAACATCAGCAGCCAGACATCCCAAAGACTTTAATCTAGCCATCCATTCATAGTGCTCTGAAAAATCATCTGCTCTTCCTCAGTAATATGTTGCCATCCTGCCAGAGGAACTGATCATCTAGATCAGAGGTGTCAAACTCGCAACGTCACATGGCGTGTCGCAACGTATTGTGACTTTTTTGCCATCGTCGGCAATGGGGTGGGCGCAGTTTCGCTATGATGCATCCAGCCCACGGGCTGGCAGTTTCACACCCCTGATCTAGAACTATATCATCAGTTATTTCATATTGTCTATTCATGTGGTTTTCTTGGTTAAGTACAGGAGTGGTTTACCATTGCCTTATCCTGCATACTGCTCCATGCTAAATAATGCTTTTGCTATTGTCACTTAAAGTGACCTTCCTATATTGCTGCTGTCTGCCTGCTTGCTTTAGCTCAGGGGTAGCAACCTTGGCTCTTTTATGACTCGTGGACTTCAACTCCCAGAATCCCTGAGCCAGCCATGTTGAGGGGAAAGGGAGAGGTTTCCAAGCTGAGCCATGCTGGTTCAGGAATTCTGGGAGTTGAAGTCCACAAGTCAAAAAAAAAAAAAAAGGTTGCCTACTCCTGCTTTAGCTGGACAGCTGAGATGATCTTCATGCACCAGTTGGAATTATATTCTCATGGTGTACACTCATTCAACCCAGGAACACTCTCTCTCTCTCTCTCTCTCTCTCTCTCTCTCTCTCTCTCTCTCTCTCTCTCTCTCTCTCACACACACACACACACACACACACTCACACACACACACACACACACACACACACACATCTTACCATAATAAGGTAGCACACCTTACCATAATAAAGTAGCACTGCAGGATCTGGCTGGATTATAGTAGTTTTAATCTTCTGTCCTTTAATACAAAATAAGATATGACAGGAAGAGGAGAATCAAAGTATTAACAAATGTAGGGACAGGATTCTCTATTTTACCACATTCATTTACTCTAAATGCAGCCTTATATCCTGCACAATAATAGGAAAAAATAAGTGATAGAACTAATAAAAATAAATAATATATTATTTAATTTAATATGAAACTACACTCTTATACTACAAGTAGAAAAAATTCATTTTTGTTTGTTCACATGAGAGTAAAAAAAAAGCTTTTGGGCCAAAACAAAAAGAGTACTGTTTTTCATTCTTATCAAGAGAGAAAAGAAAATATGCTAATTCTGTTTAAGTAATGGAACTATAAAATATTTTTCCAGAATTTTGGAGAAAGCATTTTCTAACATTTGTTTGCAATAGTCCTTTTGTTGGTTTATAATAAAGACTTTTTATGATTTATTATCCTTGAATATTTTAAAATTTTATTATTCTGACTCAAGGGCACTAGGACTATCAGAGTTATCTACATTAAAGCTGGTGCTAAGCGCACCTTATGAGAGAAGACATCAAGGTAAAGCATACCCAAGTTTATCCATGGCTTTCATCCCTTAGGTCAAAATGATTCTTGATAAAGAGAAAACTTAACTCTCCAAATTTTGCACTCTTGGGTGTTACAAAAAATACTATGATTTCAGGAACCATCATTGTCATATTAACATTTTTGTTACTTTCCAAAAGGACAGAATTTAGGAAATGAATACCACAGATGCCTTTTAGCAGAAAATAATTTCATAGAACCTTTCTTGTGCTTATTCTCTGGCAGCATCTAGAGAAGAGGAGCCAGCAGAGTTCTGAACCATGTTCAAAATGTGATGAATGGAAAAAAGAAATAAATAGTGGAAAACCCACAGTTTCTACAATATTAGACTTATGAGAGGAATAATATTCCTAATCTTTTTTGCTGGGGAGAAAAGCTTTTTTCCTATGTGCTAATATATTTTCTCAAGACAACAAAATTCCTAAAATGAATCAGTTTAGCTAGATCAGGGGTTCCCAACCCCCGGTCCGTGGACCGGTACCAGTCCACAGCATGCCAACAACCAGTCTGCACAAACAAGCAAAGCCCCATTTGTGGGATGCAGCACACAGAACCACGCCCCCTCCAGTCCATGGAAAAACCTCTCTCCACAGAACCGGTCCCTGGTGCCCAAAAGGTTGGGGACCTCTGGGCTAGTTATTACTGGATATGAAAGTAAAGACAGCACTGAGTTTAACTGAGGTAAACGTTAACAAATCAAGAAGGTATTTTTTGGTAAGAAAATATAGGTATAGGTTAAAAAAATAACTTCCAATAATATTGATATACACTTGTTTAATAACTATCTATTACTATTTATTTATTTATTATTACTAAAATACTATTATTAAATACTAGGTGCAGATGGACTACAGATTTAAGTGGGATTGAGAGGAAATTGTTAAAAATGTGCCAGATTCTGCTTTCAGCAATTTCTCTCTCTGATTTTTAGACAGTTTCATCAACTTTCTCTTTGAAACAAAAATTTCTCTTCAGTTTGTTCAAAGATATCCCATTTAAGATTGAAAGATTTTGCTAACAAGTTTTTCTGGACCATCTTTCTGTTGACTGAAAATTACAAGCTTTTGACCTTCTGAATTTATAAATAAGCATGAGTATATGTCTCTCGGATTATGTTTGACTTGCAGTACAGTCTTTCTCATTATTATTGATTTTAGCCAAATATTTTCTCATTCAGCTGAACTGTCAGAAAAAAAAACAATTCTATACCAGAATGCATCCAATAAATGCCCAATGAAACTGAAATAGTCATACACTCCACTGTGCTTTATACACACATATACTCTGTTTACAGCCTATCTCAGACTCCAAGGCTGTGCAGGTCTGAATGGGGAGAAACAGACTTCAATTTAATCCTACAATGACTGTGGACATTAAGGGTCCTTATGTGGTGGAATTTGGCCCTGAGATGCAGGAGGGAAGCATGAAGAGAGAAATCAGCATTGAGTCATTTGTTTGCAGGAAGAGACCCAGGAAAGATCCAGGCATCTATTTAGCTTCATGCCAAAGGAAGGACTAGCACTTGAAGTCTTGTGGTTCCTAGTTCCATAAACTTGCACACTACATTGATTCTTTCCATGTATGTGTACACATGCATATTTATATAATAACAACAACAACAACAATAATAATAATAAAAGTTGGAAGGGACCTTGGAGGTCATCGAGTCCAACCCCCTGCTCAGGCAGGAAACCCTACACCATTTCGGACAAATGGCTGTCCAGTCTCCCCCCCCCCAAGAAAATATTGCCACTCTTCCACTTTTTCTTCAAGAATCCTAGTTTGCCATGAAATAAGTTGAAACTGACTTAAGCAAATGGTATCTTCCATTCTTTGTTCTGTAGTCCATAGATCAGATAGTTTCCTTTTGATGTGTAACTTAATGTATTCTTGTAAATAATAAAAAAAATGAAATTGGTGTGGGCATAATTATTTAGTAGTACACTTTTTTGAGGCAATAACTGCAATCAAGTGCTTTTTTGAGTTCTATATGAGACTTCCACACTTCTCAACTGGCCCTGTGTCTCGCTCGCTCTTGTGCTCCAGTGGTCTTTGGTTCTTTCTCTCAACTCTTACTTTCAGCCCTTTCCACCAGTGTTCTTTTGGATTCAGATCAGGACTCATAGCAAATCTTTGCTTTTCAGCCATTCTTAGATTCCCTTAAATGTATGTTGTGGATCATTATCCTGCAAAAGGACCCAGAAGCTGCAATTAAGAGCTTTCTAACACCAGGCATTAAAAGCAGGTTTCAGTAAATGGCATGCTTTAGTTGGTCATGAACTGCATGTTTAGAGAGGAGTTATTACTTTGCTTAAATTATATGATATTTATGTGATGAGGTTATTTTAAAGAATGATATCATTGAGAAAAAAATGATCTCAAAACCATAATTTTTAATAGCACATTATACCATGAAATGATATCAACATTCAAGTGTAACAGCCAAGAAATATATATCTGTAACAGCAAATAAACTTTAAATATGATTTCCATTTCTCCTCCTCCTCCTCCTCCTTCTTCTTCTGCCATATCCATTATTGGATGTTGGTGATCATGTTGACGATCCTGTTTTTATCAGCAGCCGCACGAAAAAGTGCTGCTGAGTTTTATCCAAACCAGTCTCTTAGATTTTGAAGCCATGATGTTCTTCTTCTGCCTGGACCTCGTTTGCTATTTCCATTTAAATAGTAAATATTTTATATTATTTTTAATTATACTTTTTACAACTATAGCGTTGATATCCAAATTATCTTACATAGAGCACCAAGGCATAGAAAATACCTAACAATATTTCATTAATAAATATCACTTAGATTTGTCAAATTCATCTTTATATTACAAGCCTAATTGTATTTCATTTTGGAGACTGCGTGTGTTTTTGTTATAAAAAATATATTTTTCAGCCTTATACATATCTAATCACTGAGACCAACACTTAGATTATTGTTACATTGGAATGCAACTTGTAGCAAAATCTTTCAATGTTAGATGGGATATCTTTGAGCAAAATTGAAAAATGTACATTTTTTTAAACATGCTTATGTATCTTTTAAAGACATTTCTTTTACAGCAGCTAACATATTAGCAATAACTAAAAATATAGTGTTCTGTTTCATTACTGTATTGCTAATAACCTGAGTAATAAAAATGGGGTGGGGTGTTATAAAAGATACTGGTTAAATGTTTTAAATAGGTCTTCATTATATTATTGTAAGCAGTGTCAAATTTAATTTTTATTTTAAAGAGATTGTAGTTGGAATTTAATCTTTGAAAATATTAATAACAGCTTAGAGCAGGTAGACTATAAAATAACACTGTACGCTGTCTGTTTAGTTTCTGGTTGAAAAAGCACAGCAGTACTTTAGTTCATTACCTTTGAAAAAAACAGTAACAAGATAATACAGCTGCCTCTGATTAAGATGTAAATTCTTTCTAATTAGAATGTAAATTCTTACATTTAAATGAAGACATCAATTGTCAGGATGCCATATGATATCTTATTCCACCTTGCATAAATGAAGCCCTTAGAATTCCTCTATGGCACTAAAATAGTTTTGCAATCCCTTTGTTCTCTGATTCTTGTAATATTCTCTCTTCATGTTCCCTTTTCACATTGCTTTTGTTTGTTTTCCCCCTTGCATCTGATATTGTTGTGTCTTGGGATTTTGCAGAAATTTGGAATGAAAATTGAGTTCAGTCAGTGCCAGTATCTGCTTGTGCCTCAATTACTTCTGCTGAATTTTCTTCAATGCAAATCAGGCAGGTTGCATAAAGTAGTGCATGTATTTGAAATAATTAATTTTCCATAAAATGATGGAGCAAGTCCAATCAACCTTCATAAAATCTAAATAAAAGAATAAAGAATTGGAAATTAATTAACTTTTTTGTGTTGGTAATACCCTATTATGAGGTGTAAGATAGCAATAATAAGTTTTTCTGTTGAGTCTAACTTCTTTATCAAATGTGGACAATAGCCTTTTGCTGTTGTCATCAAACAGAAACACTCTGAGAATGTTATTTTCAAACTTATACCAGAGCAGATAATTCAAATGGTTAAAGACCCAGAAAGTATAATGCCTCCAGAAACAAATACACAAAATATTTTAAAGTAGTGCATGTTAAACAAAAGTACAAACTCAAAAATGATGTAACATAATCTTCCAAAAACTGTACCAAAGTATACTTGCACTCCAAATAAGCATATTTAAAAGATACTGCAAATATTTTGAATTATCAAAGATAATCATATTTACATGGACCAGTGGTATTTTATATAATCCCATGTACTATTTTATTGTGTATGGCAATGTTTGAATTAATATATTATTACTTATAAATATGTACACATACCTAAGCCTACCGTACTGCCAAAATGAGGGAGGGGAGATGTTCCTGGAAGGTTAGGAGTGGATACCAGTAGTATATATTTCCAGAAAGGTCACCCCAGTTGCCTACCTAAAGCAAGCAGGCACCTATGTTGCAATATTGGAAGATGCTACAAGCAGATGATCATGTTTATCACAATGATGAAGGCATCAGTTCACACCGTCAAAGAAGGCAATGGAAACCACTCTTGTATTAAATATAAAATGTTGACATTGAAAGACCAGGTTAGGGACAGATAGTCACTGAGAAAATCTGTCAGGTTGCAAAGAGTCAACAACAATTTGATGACATATAATCAATCAAAATAGTGAGTAGCACCAGGAGCTCTGGTGGCACAGTGGTTAAAGTGCAGTATTGGAGGCAGACTGAAGTTCGATCCTGACCAACTCAAAATTGACTCAGCCTTCCATCCTTCCAAGGTTGGTAAAATGAGGAGCCAGATTGTTGGGGGCAATATGCAAATAATGCTTACATTGTAAACCACCCAGAGAGTGCTGTAAAGCGCTATAGGGCTGTATGGAAGCCTAAAAGCTATTGCTATTGCTATAGGTAGATAAACCATTATGTGTAAATATAAACATGCTGAAACTATGTTCAACATTCAAAGCAGAAAGCCCAATAATTTTTTCCTGCTAAGACATAACATTGCAGCCTTATGATATAAAGTGGGCAGTAGCCTCTGAAATAGATTCGGAGGCTCAAAGAATAATGAATCCCTATTAAAATAAAGCTCTGAAACTAATTCTTTCTTTGTTGTAGTGGTGACAGTGACCTGATCTCAAAAATCTGACTGGAGAGTATGTTCAGTTCTCCTTAGTGGGGACTAATCAGTTCTATTCAGAATTCCAGAATATCTCTGTAGTATAAGAGCAGCAGGGGCTAGAGAGATTGTTCTTGTTTAGCTGGATAAGCTAGTTTGACCTTTTTGTCTTTTAAATCCGGACACTTTTTAAATTAGCTTATAGCCTGAGCTAGTAATTGGCCATTTTAAATTTACATATATTTGAATGAATCTATTTGTGTAATTAACATATGCAAATTAGAAGTATGACTATGTTGTCCATGCCCATTGAATCTTAGACATACCATTTTGCATTAAGTGGTAATTTTACACTGTAACAAAACCATGGTACACATAAGGTGCTTACTACTGTGAAAAGATTAAAAGATTCATCATGATTCCAACTAGTTTGTTTACTTTTTCTAGCAATAGTAGCTCTTCCAAGGTTTAGAGCTTTCGCCACACTTAAAAAGGAACCATAGCCCTTCATGTGATAAATAACCAGGCCTCAATCTGCTTTTTTGCTTTTTTTGTGTGTTTTTTGATAGATTATGTTTTCTCTAGTAATGTCTTAGCTTTCATGATGACAGATGTTATTAGTTCATGGTTAGTTTTGACTAAGCCCTTTCTTTTTTAAATGTATATCCAGGTTTTATTTACTGTAGCATCTTCTGTTTTCCTGATATGATTGAGGGCCAGCTTAGGAAAGATAAACATGTGAACTAATCTTAAATAAAATTCTTGCCTTTGGCAGTCATCAGTAAATTCTTCAGTGTTTCTTTCAAGGCTTTGACATGTCAAGAAGTGTAAATCTATTCTAACAGCAGAATTCTTCTTGAAGCCTCATGGCGGTTATCGGTGTTTTGTTCCTGAAAAAAATATACTGATTACTGAATATTTTGCCTTTTATTTGGTATTGAATAAAATGCAAAGAGCAAATTCCAAATTTCTTGTCCATTAAGAATATTTCTTATCTCATTTTTCTTATTTGCTATGGTATTAGCAATATGATATAATACATATGATACAGTACTAATTCTAAGTGTACCATATTTCTCATTTGTGTATATTTTAATATTGGAATACATTTATCTTTCTCAAAACATCAACAATTCTTAAATTTTTATTAGTGAAATATAAGTGATACCTCTTGGGCTGTCTGTCATAAGCTAGTGACAAGATTTTGTATGCTAAATTTTAATTTGTTTTTAAAATTGTACTGATTTTGTTTTAACTTCATATCTTTATAGTGTAAGTGATCCTGAGTTGTTTCCTTGCTTCTACAGAAACCAGAACTGTCTGTTAGTTACAAAGAACTGCTCAATCTCAATTGAGAAACATCTTGGAGTTGTGGATTGCTAAACTGGGGGAGTAAAAGAAGATATGAAATAGTTAGACAATATACTGACATGACAGAATGACAGTCCCCTTACAATAAAAGATTAGACATATAAAGCTAGTGAGCTGTGTTGAGGACATTATTACTATATTCTTGCATGATGTGAATTTTACAACATACTTTTACTGAAATAAATAGAAAGGTATGTTGATGACCATGACTGTAATATTTCAAAATATGAATGTGTTGTCAATTGTTCTAGAAAGATCATAGAGTTTTAGAATAGATTTCTGGGGGCAAGCTTTTTCACTGGTTAATTGTCCTCACTGTCAGGAAGTTTCTCCTTAATTCCAGGTTGCTTCTCTCTTTCATCAGTTTCCAACCATTATTTCTTGTCCTGCCTTCTGGTGCTTTGGTGAATAACGTGACCCCCTCTTCTTTCTGGCAGCCCCTCAAATACTGGAATACTGCTATCACGTCTCCCCTATTTCTTCTTTTCTTTAGGCTAGCCAAACCCAAGTCCTGCAGCCGTTCTTTGTCTGTTTTAGTCTCCAGGCCTTTGATCATCTTAATTGCTCTTCTCTGAATTTTTTCCAAACTCTCAACATCTTTTTTATGATATGGCGATCAAAATTGGCTGCAGTATTCCAGATGTGGTCTTACTAGGGTTTTATAAAGTGGTACTAATACCTTGCGTGATCTTGATTCTATGCCTGTTTATACAACCCAGGATTGTATTAGCTTTTTTGGTTGGTGCTGCACACTGCTGGCTCACGGTTAAGTGATCGTCCACTAGGACTCCAAGATCCCTCTCACAGTTACTGTTTTTAAGCCAGGTCTCGCCCAATCTGTACTTGTACCTTTGATTTTTCCTGCCTAAATGTAAAACTTTGCTTTCTCCACATTGAAACTCATTTTGGTGTCATCTGCAAATTTGATGAGTTCCCCTTCAATTCCCTCATCTAAGTCTTTGATGAAGATATTGAAGAGTACTGGGTCTAGGATGGAACCTTGTGGTACCCCACTGCTTACTTCTCTCCATGTGGATGTAGTGCCGTTGAGGACTACTCGTTGAGTTCGGTTTGCCAGCCAGTTACAGATCCATCTGGTGGTGATGTTGTCTATTCCACCTTTTCCTAGCTTACCAAGGAGTAGGTTGTGGTCTACCTTATTCTGCCTTACTGAAGTCTAAATATACTATATCCACAGTATTTTGCTGGTCTGTTAGTTTAGTCACTTTGTCGAAGAATGAAATAATATTGGTTTGGCATAATTTGTTTTTAACAAACCTGTGCTGGCTACTGGTTATAACTTTGTTTGCTTCTAGTTGCTCGCATATCTGTTGTTTTTTTAAATTATCTTTTCTAGGATCTTCCCAGGTATTGATGTTAAACTGATTGGTCTGTAGTTTCCTGGTCCATTTTTTCCCCTTTCTTGTAGATGCCCCTCTTTCCATTTTTTGTATTTGTCCTTTTTGTCTTTCAATTTGTCAGAGAGATCTTTGTGCAGCCATGCTGGTTTCTTCTTGAATTTCTTGTTTTTGTTTTTCAGTAGTATTGTGCTGGTCTGGGCTTTTATGATCGCGTTTTTGAGAGTTTCCAAGCTTCTTGGGTTGTTTTCCGCTTTAGGATTTTCATCCATGGGATCTTTCCTAGGTTCTCTCTGATTTTGTTAAAGTCAGCTCTTTTGAAGTTCAAGACACTGGTTGGATTGTTTTTTGTTGCTAGTGTTTGTATTATATTAAATTCCAGTATGACATAGTCACTTTCGTCCAAGGTTCCAGCAACTTCAACTCCCTCTATCACTTCTTCTCTATTAGTTAGAATTAAGTCCAGTATGTCTTTATGTCTAGTTCCCTCCTCCACCTTTTGGATGACAGAGTTGTCAGCTAGGTTGGTTAGGAATCTGTTTGATCTCCCACTCGCTGCAGAGTTTGTCTCCCAGTTGATATCTGGATAGTTGAAGTCTTCCATTACTATTGTGATATGTTTCCTACATACATTTGTTAACTGATTGGCAAAGAGTTCATCTATTTCTTCTGATTGGTTGGGTGTTCTGTAATATGCACCTATGGTAATGTCACTTTTTTTTCTCTTTTATATTGACCCATATGCATTTTGGAGAGATTTTATCTTTGATCATGTGCCTTTCTGTAGATATGTAGTGTTTTCTTACATATAGTGCAACTCCCCCTCCTATTTTGTAGGCCTGTTTCTTTTGAACAATTTGTATCCATCCATCAGTCCATTCCATTCATGGGTTTTATCCCACCAGGTTTCTGTAATACCAACTATGTCATACCCTCCCTCATATATTTCCTGTGCCTCCTGAATGTTGTTTCAGTTTTTATTTTTTTTATCTCTGCCCACCTTATTGTTTGATTTGTTTTCTTGCAATTTATTATTGGGTTTGGGTTCTAGAGATTCTGAAGATTAGTCACCCTTCCCCCTCAATTTTAGTTTAAAGCCCTCCTGATGTTGGGCCAGTCTTTTTCCAAGTACATTTTTCCCTGTTTTCATGAGGTGCAGCCCATCCCTTGCCAAGAGTCCTTCGCAAAGGAAGTGCAGTCTGTGATCCAGGAAACCAAAGTTTTCTTTAGCTAGTTTAATGCTATCAGGTTAGAGAATTATATTCAGAGTCTATTTCATAGCATTTCTGGAAATGATACTAGGCTAGCATAACTATATATGTCTCTGTGGTATCAGATGGAATATTAAAGCAGACCTGGGCATCTTACGGCCCATGGGCAGTCCCTGTCTGGGCCCAGCGGTGGCAAGTGGCAAGACAGCAATGGTATTGTCTGGGTGGACAGGGGGCAGGGGAAGGGATGGGGCAGCAGCCCTCATGTGGCCCATTGGGATAATTAATTGTCCACCCCTGTATTAGAGGGTTGTCCTGGTTCCCTTTGAAGACATAAATTGAGATTACGCTTTTTAGGATAGAGCAAGGAGTTTAAAAGATACGATTAAGATTCATGCAATACTCTTTATGTCATGGGACACAAAAGTTCATTCAACAAATCCCTGTTTATATAAAAGGTGGAAAGGAAAGGAAAGGAAAGGAAAGGAAAGGAAAGGAAAGGAAAGGAAAGGAAAGGAAAGGAAAGGAAAGGAAAAAGAAATACATTTCCTTTTCAATTTAATGTCAATAGTTCATCCCTCAGGAGGTGTCATTTGCTCGGATCTCGGAATCAGCCTTTCTCTGTCATTGCCTCCTTTATCTGGAACAGTTTCCCCCAATATTAGAACAGGCTCCATTTCTCCAGGCCATTTGCAAAGATATTAAAACTTGGCTTTTTCAATATTTCAAAACTTGGCTTTTTTCTTTGGGGTCTGGGGAATGGTGTTTCTCTTGCTATTCTGTCAAGGTGAATGTTTATATTTGTGGTTTGCTCCTTGGTTTGGATATAGCATGTTGTTGCTGTTACGGAAAGTTTTCATATTATTTTTTAATTTACTGCTGGTTATAGGCAGTAAGTCCTCAATTATTTATGATTGGGGCAGTATGTAGGCCTTAATTGCTTAGTTTATAGAAATATTTAAAGATCTCTCTGATTATACACTATAAAGTACAAGGTTGCTAAAATTCAAGCTTGTAAAATTCACTGGGAATTAACCACCACTTAAGAAGTTAAACAAATTTGACAAAACCTGCATTTATGTGCTAGCACAATTGCAGTGGTGTCTATTAACTTCAGGGTTTCTTACTACCTAGTTTAGCAGTCTTTTGTTACACTGTATTAATGTTTTTGTCTTTTCATTTGAATTCTCTTTGTAGATAACAGTGATATATTTGATCATATTTTATTACTTGTACAGCACTGTATTCAGACAGCACTAAATTTATTTTATTAAAATTATAGATGCCAGATTTAATTGTGATTCTGGGCAGGTATGCATAGTTTAATACCATGTAATTCCCATAATACAAAAAGCAGCCATTATTTCACCAAACAATTTGCAAGGAGCCTATCACTACTTACAAGCCTGGGGAAACAAGCAAGGTTTTAAGTGTTCGCCTAAATAAGATCAGGGATATGAATCATTTCTCTATGGAGGGGGAAAGATATCATTCCAGAAGGAAGGCAAAATATAATAGAAAATGCCCATTTCCCAGGCCCCATCAGTTCCCCCATTTTACAGCCTCCAGACACTGGAACTAGGTTTTGACACCATCACCTGGTCAGCTCAGGATTGAGATATATAGCTGTGTATCATCAGCATATATAGCTGTACAGCAGTCCCAGAAGCCTCATGTAGATATTAAACAAGTAGGTCAAGAGTACTTGAACTAACAGACAGAATGGTCTTGTCCAGTTCTTTGGGCATCACAGAATCAAACTCAGTCCTAATAACCTCACATGATTTTGCCCAATCAACTCACTTGTACTTGCTCAGTCAGAGTTCAACTCCAGAGCAACTGTGAATACTCCTATTAGGGCCCTGCAGAGGATCCTGTAGCTCAACCCTCCTTCACAAAATAGAACTACTGAATGGTTATCAACACATGCAATAATAGATGAGAAATAATAACATTATCCTATCCTTATTGCCATGATTTTAGGTCCAAATATGGATTCACACCTGTGTATGATCAGATTTGTTCTTTGTCTATCTCCAACAGCTTAAGATGTTTTGGTGGTATTTTGTTGGTTTATGAGTACAGTGATACTAAATGTACTGATCTGTTCATTGTTTCCAATATGTTTTTGATGTATGGGAGACTTGTCCTTTTCATATATTGTGACAGTTACATCGCAACAGCTTGTGTAACTAAGAGCTTTTTAATGAAGTTGCATGGGTATCTGTTGCATTGGGAGATGTTGTATAGATAGTCTATATGAGAATAAGTTCATTAGAATGCAGGTCTTGAGAGATCACATATGAATGAATCACAAATGAATAAAGTAATCCCACTGTGAAAACAACATTTGCATATAATTAAAATGAATGCATTCCGTGTTATTTTGTTTTCCTATAAATGCAAACCTGAAAAATTAAACTAAAAAAATTATTTAAGAAAGCTATACTGATTAGTTATCCAGATCAGATAGAGAGAAGGGAAAGAATTTTATGTTTCATATTTGTAAGAGGCCAAGAATTATATAGTGAGAGATTGCGGGGGAGGCTGGGAAAGGAATGGAAACAAGTGTAGACAGACAATTAAGAGATAGCAGGAAAGCCAGTTGCCAGCTTATCTCATAAATGACAATTTAACCCAAGTGGAAAGAAACCTGGGAAGAAACATTTCAAATAATTTGAAAAGATTCTGCCTTAAATAACTCTCTATAAATAAGGATATCAAATTCTCTTCCAGTAAATATATTTCCAAGATATTTACTCCAAATTATAATTAAAGATATTGTACTGAAATATGTATGCTTCTTCCTTCAATGAAGTTATGCATCTGTGTGGGGTTGGACAAATATTCAAACAATGTTTATAATAGAAGTTATACATAACAATTCTGCTAAGTGGATCATAATACAATTTAGACAGTATTCAGCTGTGTTTCTTAACCAGTGAAATAAATAGAACTGATTGAATGGAATCCAGGTCCTTTCCTCTACCACCCAAAATCTGTTTTTGAGCCTTAGAAGATCTGTTGGAGCATACAGTATTTGAGATGCCCTAGAGCAGTGATGATGAACCTTTTAGAGACTGAGTGCCCAAACTGCAACCCAAAACCCACTTATGCATTATCGAGTGCCAGGTGGGCGTGGTCCATTGGGTGGGCATGGCTCATTGGGTGGGCGTGGCTGCGGTGGTAACGGCAGACTGGGTGACTCTAAAAAGTTCAATCAATCAATTCCAACTTTGCAAGATCTTTTTTTTCCCGCAAGAAGTTAAAATTGACTGATTGAACCTTTTTTTTTTTTACACACGGCAGCAGAGGCCTAAAGCGAAAAAAGTTTTATAAAACCAAGCTGAAGGCCTAGGACTGGGACGACGGCGTGCGTGCCCACAGAGAGGGCTTTGAGTGCCGCCTCTGGCACCCGTGCCATAGGTTCGCCACCACTGCCCTAGAGAGAAACATTTGGAAATTCTGCTGTAGTGGTATGTATTTGATGAAATCTCTCAAAGGGAAAGAACAATGGCCAAAAAATTGGCAAATGCAGACCATTAGGATGGAAAAGAAATTAAATTACAAATATTTTAACCATAGGCAGGAATTTAAGTAGGAATAATTAGGTAGTCTATCAGGTTTTGCCAACTCCTACATCCTTTTATCATAGGAGATCCTAGAAAGCTAAAGCCACATACAAATAGTTGTCAATTTACTACCATTCGGTGACAATTTGAAATTATGATGGTGTTGAAAAATGGACTTATGACTCATTGCAGCACTCCTGTGGTCACATGATCAAAATTCAAGCACTTGGCAGCCTGCCCACAGTAACAATCACGTGGACAATTCAACTCCCCTCACCCATCTATTCCCCACACACACACCTCTGCTTTTTTGGTCACTCTGCATCCCACCGGTTCTGCTGCTGCTTGACGTGTCCCAGAAACTTCAGTAAGCACCAGTAAGCATTCATTCACCCAGCTTCCTTCTCTCCCGGATCCCTGCACTAACCTTTTGTTCCCAATGCTTGCTACCTTTAGTGTCTCCGTGTTTGGACCCAGCTTCTCTAGCAAATGTTTTCTACATGTGGCTAAAGCAGCTCTATCTCTGGAAATGTTTCTGAAGAGACTACAGCTTTAGCCACTTCAGGAGGAGGTTTCCAAAGGCAGCACAATGTTAGGCATTTCAGAAAGGTTTCCCTTTCTGTTCTGCTCTGTTTCTGTTCTTTCATGTTCTCAATTCAAGCTAATTTGTTTTATTTGCTGCTTTTGGGAATGACATCATAATGCTGATTTTTACAATGAATTCACGTACTTTAAAATAAAAGTGTTTCAATTTAACTCGCGATTTGTATTTTTATTCTGTAAGGGAAGGAAAATGCAGCATAGTAGCCATAGAAAAGAAAACTATGCGGAAAAAGAAGGTTGACAAGTTTTGTGGTCAAGTTCAATCTGAAATCAATAGAGTATGCAAACAAGATGTGCTGCTTGTGGTTGGAGACAGGAATGCCAAAGTTTGGAAATAGTAAAAAGGAAAATGTAGTTGGACTGCATAGCAAACAGAAATGAAGCAGAACAACTTATTTGTTTCTGCCACTCAAATGATTTCTTCATTGCTAACACGGGCTTCAAATAACCCAAACAATGCCTATTTATATAGACATCACCAGATGGAGTACAAAGAAATCAAATTGACTATATTATTGATTCAAAGAGGTGGAAGAGCTCAATTATAACAGCAAACAAATGGCCAGGGGGACTGTGGAACACATAATGAACTGTTCCTGTGCTCTTGTGTAAATTCTATACAGTAGAAATGTCAACATTCAAGATACCTTAGAAAGTATTCCTTACTTACAACAATTTCCGGAATATAATTAAATCAGTATTCTGATCCTTACCGAGGTGGATTGCTACAGGAATTGATGGAATGTCCATAAAAATATGACAAGCCACAGAAAAAGTATGTAAACTGTCTATAAATCAGACCATGTGAGGAATTTTAGAAAATAACACAGCAACCAACAGATTAGAAAAAATCAGCCCACATACCAGTTCCAAAGAAAGAGAGCGCTATATAAGTCTAAAGGTCACTACTATTACTTTTTTGAGCTCTACGTGGAAAGAGAGATGCCAGATAGCTTTATGAAAGGCCAAAGAACAAGATATGCAATATTGCGTATGCATGTTGGATAATTGAGAAAGCTAAGGAATATTTTTTTTAAAGTCAGTATGATAACAGAAAGTACTAAATATAGAGAGTACACTATCTCATCATATCCACCATGTCAAGCTATAGAATTCTTTAGGAAAATGGGAATCCCACAACATTTCATTATTCTTGTGCAAAGCCTATACACAAACATGAAGTCACAGTCCAGGTAGAACATAGTAAAACAAACTGACCTCAGGTCAGCAAAGGAATGAGAAAAGATTGCATACTGTTTCCTTATTTTTTCAACTTTAATGTTAAATATATACTGAGGGAGATCAGATTACAAAATAAGTAAAGGAAGAAATATTAATGACCTTAATTAACCTGATGACACTACTCTGATAGCTTAAAACCAAATTATTTGCAAGCTCTAATGAAAATCAAGAAGCACGGTGGAAAAAGAAGGGACTACAATTATCTACAATGAATGTAAAATATGAAGAAGACCAAACTAATGACAGCAGCTCCAGCAACCAACCTTGGAACTATCAACAAAAAAGAGCCAACAATCAAGGAATAGATTGCAGACTAAAATATTAAACAATAGCAATGCAAGCCTGGAAAAAGATAATAGGTTCAAGGCAGGGCTAGATATATTCATGGCTGCCAAGTGTATCGGTGGTTATTAAAACGGATGTCCATGTGCCGCCTCTATGTTGGTTGAGGCAGGCAGGATTCCCTTGAGTACCATTTGTTGTTGGGGGTCAAGGGAAAGGGAGGGTTTTGCCTTCTCTTTCTGCTCAAGATCCCCATGTACATTTGGTGGGCCACTGTGTGACACAGAATGCTGGACTCGATGGGCTTTGGCCTGATTCAGCATGGCTCTTCTTATGTTCTTAATAAGATGCTGTGACATTCCTATACCTACAGAAATCAGACCTGTGCAGTTTCATAGTATCTTACACATAAGAATTGGACTTTAAAAAAAATAGAATAGAAATAGCATTGTTACTTTTCAGCTTTCATATTAGAGAAAGCTCCTAAGAATACTATGGATAATCAAACAAAAAACATTGTTTATAGAACAAAATTCAGAGTTCTCAGTCAAGGCACAAATGGGTAGATCAAATTAGCATATTTTGAAGATAACCCTCCTGGTGTTATGGAAAATGTTTAAGATTCTGTTAGTGCGGGCAAGGGGGTCAGGAAATTAGTAAAGCCCAGTTTGTCATTACTTTAAGAGTTTTATTCTCGGTTGCCATTTCTTTTTTCTATGATTATATAGTATATTGTGTTTTTATAAATATTTATATTGTTATTTAAATTTTAAATTCTCTTTGCTGCCCAGAATCATTTTGGTGACGGAGCTGGCCATAGAAATAGAAATAAATCAAATCTGAAATTTTGCAAAGACCTAGGTTTTTTTTTTGTTGTTGTTGTTTGAGAAGTCCATAATGTTGGGAAAAATTAAAGGAAAGAGAAGAAGCAGTGTCCCAAAGGTGCTTTTTCATGAGGCAACTGGACTTTCTTGTTTTTCTTTGAAGACATTTCGCTTCTCATCCAAGAAGCTTCTTCAGCTCTGACTCATCCAACCTTCTTGGATGAAAAGCGAAACGTTTTCAAAGAAAAACAAGAAAGTCCAGTTGCCTCTTGAAAAGGCACCTTTTGCAGCAGTGGTAGGTCCAGCATTAATAGACCTGAAGGAAGATGTTGAAGATAAATCATTTTGAAGGTCTATCTATATGTTCAACTAAGAGTTGAGCCAAGTTGATGGCACATAATCAATAACAAACTTTTTATCCACAGTGACTTTTTGCTTGTTTGCTAAGTTACTCTTGCTAATGTTAATATAGAAATAGGGTTGTATTCAGACAATCAAGACCATTCTAAGTGGACCATTAATTATCTGTTCTTATTTTTAACCACTTAACTATGATATAAATACTGAAAACAATTCACTTCTAATACATTATTAAAAATTCAGAAAAGTTCAAAAGATGTACAGCATTGAATAATTATAAAATCATAGATAGATAGCATTAGAGTGTGTAAATCTCACTTGTTCAAAGAAGGAAAATACATTTGAAATTTCTAGTTTTCTGACTTTCAAATTTGTAACTTGGTTTTGTGAGACTTGTAAATTTGACAGATAAACATTTGTCCTGCAAATTCTCTATTTATATTTGGAAAATAACATATAGACTTTTCAGAAGTTTTTTCATGGATAATTTAATAATATTTTATCAATCAATAATAAACAAGTATTTCCTCGATATTCTGTGGTTTTCAAAAATGCAGTATTGATTGTGCAGGGTAGTAGTTATAAAGATGTGATAGTGCTTGGAATAATAATAGACTGAGGTAAAATTGTTTTTTAAAATTAGCATTTCTAAAACAAGTATTTTTAATTATATACTTTATTCATGAAAGATATACACAAACTATTTTATAAAACTAATTATAACACTATTAATTGTCTCCATAAAGTACAATTAATTTTAATTCCAGAATTAGAATGTGGCTCCTCAAGTAAATGGACAATTAAAGACGCCATTGAACTTTTTAATCCAGTCATACATTTTTATTTTGATTCCTTAATTTTCCACCCAAAGAAAAATATGAAAAAGGATATGCCAGTGCAGCCATAACTTTTAGCAATAGCAATTTTTAATGTTACTAAAATAGTTCTTATGAGTGTTGCTAGGCAGTCAATGGCACATTAAACTGATTCATCAGTCTTTTCCACATTTGTTAATAACTTAGTCATAAAATAAAGTCTTAGTCATAAAATAGTATTTTAATTTCTAATCAGACTGGAAAGTAGTAGAAGAACACAAATTGGCTTCCCAACCAATAAGTACTGATAACAACAGCAATTTTTCTCTAATTTCTCTAAATGCATATCTAAGTGAAAGTTGAATAGCATAACAATTAGATGGGTATATAGTTGGCCTCAGACTCAATAATATGTGCTCATCCATGGTTTTTCATTGGACTGCAGAGTAGTATGAAATGGAAAGACATAAATTTCAGTTTCAGATCCCTTACTAACAGAATGGCAGTAAGTCCAAGCACCATATTTATTGTGTGTGTGTGCGCACGCGTGTGTCTGTGTGTGTGCACGCACTATCTTGATGGATTAGCCAAGTGGATTGAAAGTACAGAATAAAATTTTAAAAGACAAAAATGCACTTACAAAACAAACATCAGAAACATAATTATAAGATTAGAGATAAATTATGTATTGCACCAACTGAAGGATAGTGATAGTGATGCAAGGAGCTAGGTATGTTTAGCTTTGAGAAGTCACGCTTAGGAGGGATATGAGAGCATTCTTCAAATACCTAAAACAATGTCCCATGAAAGAAGATCAAGATCTCTGCCCTACATTGTTTTGCATTAGGTTAGACTGTTTTGATAACCCTGAAGTGTTCTGAGTTCAAAGCAGAACTGCTTCTAAAATGAAATTCAGAATTCAGAATTAATGCCATGGAGCAGTGCAGACAACACTTCTTCTAGTCCCAGCAGTGAAAGCCAAGAATCTGTCCCTGCATACACCAGTGGGACAGCCTTCAGAGAAACTGTGTGAGCTTTTCAAAGGACACAACTGCTTTTAACGCTTTGCAGAGAGAGGCTTGCACTTCTGTCAAATGCTTTACACTGCTGCAATAAAGATCCTTTCTATATTTTTCAAGTGGTATTATCTTTAACTTCTCTACTGAGCCCAGAAGCTTTCTGAGATACTGAATTACGCACAATTCTGATAATGATGTTCAGGAGAAGCAGAATTCTATTCATAATGTAATGTTTACATCATGTGCAGGAACAAATCCATGATTTTTCGACCAGTAACAACAACATCTAGGTTTTCTCTTGGTCTTTAAGAATGGGAATCAAAAGCCTGAACTAAGACTTCCTACCTTGCAAACAGTTGGTGCTGTCAAAGCTGATAGTACCACACATCTAGTAGGGATTTAAGTGCATGCCGCACTACACAAACAAGTAATGGCTATGCATATGGATATTTAATATGAAGTTGCATGGTGCTTTTTTTACAACTGAAAATATTAAGGAATATGGCAATTTACTGGCAATCAGAACCAAATATATGTATATTCAAAATAAAATTAAATATTGTTTTTAAAAAGATAAAAGTTGTTATCCGGCCACACTGAATATAAAAAGCAAATCAGATAAGCTACTATGAGTTATAAATAATAAACAGTTTATACTAGATTTGTCTGAAAAAAATCCATCTGTTTCATATTAGCACAGCAGACTGTATTTTGTGATTATATAAATATATACATTCTGCTGCCAAAGATTTGGAGCTGTGTAAATTATTCGTTACTTGTTTGTTTTAAAATATGTTCCACTGCCTCTGATGGGAGTTTTATCTCTTTTGGGTAGTAACAAACAAAAACAACCAATTACTAAAAAATTCAAGTTTAATTTATTTTTCAAGTGTTAGTATATTCCTATAATGCAATTTATTAGCTACATTTTCTATTGACACTTTCACTTTTCATCAAATACTCTAATTAATGGATACTCTTGTGATTACAGAGACTTTAACAACTGCTCAATAATGCTAATGAACAAGAGTATTTATGCATACAAGTGAATGTGTGAGCTTCTTACTGTATAGCCAATGGTGATATTTTTATAACTTATTTAAGAAGATATCTAAGCTCCCATAAATTTCTACCTTGTTCTAAGTAGATTCATATCTGCTTACACTTGATTGTAAACATATTGCTAAAAGAGTTTTTCTACTTTGAATATCCAAAAATTAATTGTCAAGTAATTCTTCGTAATTACTTAAAACTCAACTAAATAATCTTCCAAAGTGTAAGTTAATGTTACCTGCATGTATTCTGGGACAAAGTATAAATGTCTGGGAATTTTTATAAAATAAAATGGATAGAGATTATTTTTCATGACCACCACATTAAATGTTTAAACATTGCCTATAACAAGCAGTTTCCATACTGACTTTAAATTGAAGGGGGCAAAGGACAGATTTTCTAGAACAAATTTTAAATGTGAGAGTATTGAGGAAGATAAACAAGGGAACAAAAATCAGTCTGTTTCCTTCTAAGGACACTAAAGATTTTTGACTCTAAAACATAAATGACAGATAAGATGGACCTTATTTTCATATATGTGCAGGTGATAAACAAAGACTAGAACATAGCCATAGGATTTGATGTGCAGTTCTGATCTGTCTCTCCTCTTAATTTCCCTCTATACACAGCAATATATATCATTCAGTCCTCCAATGGCTTTCTCTTCCTTCTATTTTTTTAATGTTTTTGTATCATTTTTCTTGACTCTGGAACTAACTTCCCAATTCCCATAAGTTCAGAATCTTGGTTTCATTGTACGCAGTTGTATATTAGAATATAACTTCCATAAATAGCAAGGTCCACCTGTAATCGTCTTGTTCTGGATTTGGGATTGAGTAAGACAAAAGAATAACATTAAGTCCAAGTTCCAATTCAAAAAATGGCTACCCAAACAACAGAAATCAAAGGAGACAAATCAATAAGTCACTCTAGAAATTAAGGTCAAATGAATCCAAGTCCTAGTCAAAAACCAGACTGAATCCAAAGTATAGTGAAATAATTTTAAATCCTTTCTTATATAAATCTTTCCCCAAAACTACTATTTCCTTCCTTCCTTCCTTCCTTCCTCTCTTCCTATAATTGTTACATATAATCTTGCCAGGCAAGGTAATGTGAAATGCAGATAGTTATCTGGAGGACATGATCAGAAGTAAATAATGCATCTCTCCTGTGTCTTCATTTTTCTCTTCAATTGTTTAATGGGCCATTTTCCCTTCAAACACACTGCAAAAGACATGGATAAAAAAAACCAGTTTTAAAATGTTTACTTTTGCTCATTCCTACCCTTTCTATAATTGAAACCTATTTGAAATAATTGTATAATATATACAGAAATATAGGCTTTCCAACATGAGAAATGGCAACATTAATTTCATTTATTCTTAATTGCATTGTACGTTTACACAGAATTTAAAATCATAGATCATTATACATTTAAGATCTTTGACCCATATTTTAAAAACAAAGACAGATGTATCAAATTGTTTTATCATATAATTTGAGGTCTTTTCTAACATGTCCAGAAGTTAAGAAAATTTGAAAAGATTATGAAATCATTATTAAATAATAGGATTTATAGAGTTCAATTGGCATCAGTTACAGAAAAAACCCAAGAAATGTTATATATATATATTGGTATTCGACCTGAAAACCATGCTTGCAGAATAAGTGATTTTGTGAAG